>JACEFZ010012701.1:142500-342500 GCA_014155875.1 Cepaea nemoralis
TATACCCGGTGCTAGGTGTTACGATTCAGTGAGCACATAGAAGGAAGGGGGGCGGTGCAGGAGGGCAGGACGGTAACCGGTCTGGTAAGGGTATCTGAGCAATCACAGTGGATGTACTAGTGAAGCATGAGGCGCACAAGATTGATGGTGGTACTAACCAAAACCCCATTATGTGCTCCTATATGTTATTATAGGGGCGAGTCCTAAAGTCTGGGTGCACTGATATGCGTGAAAGCACATACATACATAGACACCGCTCAACAGACAAAATGCTGGTGTATTTCGGTGTAGTTCTATCGATACTTCATGATGCAATTCGAAGAAAACGTCCAGGACTGCTGACTAGAGGAGTGTTGCTTCTTCATGACAATGCCAGACCACATACGGCTCGATTAACTCAGGAGAACCTTAACCAAGTAAGGTGGGAAGTTCTGGAACATCCACCTTACAGGCTCGACTTAGCCCCTAGCGATTTCCACCTTTTTGGTCCACTGAAATCCCGCCTTGGCGGGAGACAAATTAGCGAATGACGCCAAAGTTGAATGTGAAGTGAAATCGTGGTTTAGCAAACATAGCAGGCAGTTCAACGCAGCCGGTTTGGGAGGACTGATAAAACGATGGGATAAGTACATCAATAATGGTGGAAATTATGTTGAGAAATAAAGGGACAATGTATGTATACAAATAAACTGGTTTCATTTTGCTATCATCTTCACTTATTTTTCTACAGCCATTTGTGACTTACTTATTCAACTCCCCTCGTATAAAGCATGCACCATTTTTACACATTCATTGCCGTCCATTTATTGAACTGAAGAATTTGCGAGAATCCAAGTGTGTTATTCTAAAGCAGGGGGTCATCAAACTACGCCGCCATTCCAAGTTCTTCTCTGGCTCGAGGTAGCGCCACCTACGCTCTGACGTTACCATTGTTTCCATGGCAACACACACACACACACACGCGCGCGCGCATCTTTCCCTACCCCAGATGCGTCCTGCTGTCAACACAGGTCAGATGCTCCAGAAATATTTGCTTCTTTTTGCCTGTCATCCATTTTATAGGTATGTAACAAGGAATTGTTTGTTTGATAGTGATAGGTAAGTGAACTACAAGTGTGAATAGAGGCAATAAAGTAGCAAACATAGCATAAAAATGCCATAGAATCCTCGTGTCATTACGAAAATATTATCTCCAGCTCAGAAGAATTCCCCGGTCAAGGTGTTAATCGAGCTGGTTTCTAGGCCAGTGTTTTTCAACCTTTCTGCTGGAGCAGATCCTTACGCAAATGTTTACGTTGCTCAAGGAACTCTGTGCTATTATTCAAGTGACTAGCCTGTTTTATGTAATAAACCAGATGGGCAGAAATGTTACATTTAGAAGATTTCGGCCTGTTTCGGCGGAACCTCTGTCAGCCATTATATTTAAATTATATATTTTGCAAACCTTAGTATGCGATGTATTCTATTACCACAGGTACCTACAAACTTCACATGTACCAGTGGTGAGCCGCAGCTTCACCAGTGACCCCTAGTCCTCTGCTTTTCTTGTGTTTAAATGGGATTTTAATTATGTTTCTAATCCAATGTCTTTTCATTTTCGGATCCCGTGTACTTCCCTCTTCATTATGGCTACTAAGAAATGAAAAGTGGACGCCGAGTGTCGGGTTTTCAATGAAGAATGGGGAGTAAAGTACTTCTTTGTGGAAACAAAGGACCAGAAAACCAATTGCGTAATATGCAGCGAAAGTGTTGCCGTTTTGAAAGAGTACAATCGTCGGTGTCACTGCGAAACAAAACAACTATCAATATATTCAGAGTTTTATTAAACATTGAATCCCCAACAACCCACTACTGGCAACACTGATCGTTTTCCGATACTAATCTAAATCCTTGTCCATGTCAATTTGGAGGCACTAGACTCGAGTTTCGCTCTCGTTTGAACTCGTCATTAGTGCATATCCTTGACTGGACCCGGGATCAAACAGGATCACTGGCGTGCAAGACAGGTGTGTAACCACTTTACCACGCGGTTCACGCTATACTCGACCACATTATCACACTAGAATATCACAATGTAATCCATCGTAGACTGTAGCTTAAAATTTTCCCGATCGCCGCGACTGACATCCGTCAATCGATGTGGCCCCGAACGATCAAGTTTTCTTGACTGGCAAGGCACACCAGGCGGTCTAACAATATTCAAAGTTTTATGGATAGTTACGCTCTGAGAAATATGAGTCCATGAAACGTGGTTTGGAAACACACAAAAATCTCTTCTCGAGAAACTTTGCTGAAAATGAATCTGTCACTCGTACAAGTTACAAAACAGTGCATAAGATGGCATAACGAGGAAAATATTTTACTGATGTCAACTTCATCAAAGAGTGCGTGGGGGAAGCAGCAAATGACTTGTGTCCTGAGAAAACCGATTTGTGATTTTTCACATGGTGAAACATGGTCACATTTTTCACGTGATTTTTCCTCATGGGACGGCTCTTGCTCCTGGGGAACCCTGAGCCCTAAACAGCAAATTTGTAATATTCAGGCACTTCAACACAAATGTTCACAACTATGGTCATCAGCAATGTGTAATGTTTTCAAACAACATATGATGCATTCAGTTTTCACCCCTTACTTAACATATGATGCATGCAATTATCGCTGTTTTTCTTTATTATTATTATTATTATTATTATTATTATTATTATTATTATTATTATTATTATTTCATTCATGAAAACACAAAATTTGATGGGCTTGTTTCAGGCCATAAACCTTTTTAAAAGAATCTGGTATCTCGGCCTTTTGGCTAGGATCAAAGTGTAGTAACTGCACTTGATCTTTCCAGGATAACATACAGAGGCAGTCATCCGAATGAAACACAAAGACGTGGGACCTGATGGGGCAGCTCTGATTTCCCCCCCCCACCCCCCCCCCCCCCCCCCCCCATGGCCAAGCCCCGGGGAACCACGAGCCCTTATTTTAAAATGTAAACAATTAAGAAGAATTGATCCACTTTGAGCAAACCCATATGAACACTTTATTTCATATAAAACATTCAACATTTTTACCACATTCATTACCGTCCATCCATTGAACTGAAGAATTCACGGGGATCCAAGCGTGTTATTCTAAAGGATACTGTAAGGAATTGCAATTACCGAGAACTAACATTTATCGATATAAATTCAAACATCCCTACATTTGCCTTCTCCGTGGCTAAGGATTACGGACGCAGTTCGAAACACAGCTGCGTTTTTTAAAATGAATTGTTATGGGTGCTGGTCGTTCAGAAAGCAATAACAGACTTCAAAGCGTAAACTTGCACATGAATCACGAACAGGCAAAAGGTGCTGGGGTGATTGCTACGTCCTGTAAAGGACTAACAAACATTTGCCGTTCCAGAATAATAAATAGTATGCAGTAATCACACAGACATTTAAAGAATCTTGCTGTATCTGACACGTGTGGTCTTGTTGTATTTGCAAATGTAAAGGAAAACACTATGCACCTTGTAAATACACATTGTTTTGTATGAAATAAAACCACATTAAACGGAAGACATGTAATTTAAATTGTGGACAGGAGCATAACAATATGTCAATTATTTCAAGGGACAATACAAAAGTTAGCATTTACATATTATTATATTTAAATAATTATAGTATTTATCTTAATATTTCATAAATTTGTCAGAGAAATTAATTTAAGTTAGATGACTTATTAAATATTTATATAACTATAAAATATATCTGTATATAAAAGTAAAGGCTCGATTTTAGAAAAATGAGAATTTTATAATCTATTGTTCTATTTCACTGTGACATTACATTAAATGTTCTAGTTTCTCACTGATATGAAGGAAAATTTATGTAGATTATTTAAAATTTTTGTTTGGCCAGTGAAAGGCCGAAAATCCTTAAAATCAAAGTGTAGTATCTGTTCTTATATCACAACAGTTATTAAGGGTAGACTGACTTATCTGCCGGTTATAAAATCTACATGCACTGTAGCTAGAATATGTAGCTTAAAAAACACAAGGCTATTTCATAAATCCCACCTCATCTGTGACGTCGGTTCCTAAATCAATCAATCAATCAATTAATCAATCAATCCCACCTCATGTATTGACATACGGCAGAAGTCATGTGGGTTGTCCTGGTTGTCAGTGTGTCATTTGGTCACATGTCGTACTGCAGAGCTCAACGTATATAGTTTAAAGAACTGATTACCAGATTACTGTTGTCGTCACTGCTTCGTTTGGTGACGAGAGTTATGTTTCCATTATGTAGTGACTTTAACTATGTACTATTTAATAGATATGTTATGACATTGGTTTTGTTCCCTGTATACAAGTATCTACTGTGTTAGCCAGGAATGAGGCGCTGGAACCTCTTGCCCCCGGGTAGATTGGGCCCGTTAGCTATTAAAGCCGCAAATCTAGGAGATGGAACACTCCGATTATAAACTCTAAGTTTAAGGTGGACCGACGTGCCGAGGACTGAACGGCCACGGGTGAGTTGGTCGTGAACGTGGAACGTCTGGTATGCGGGCGGAGCGGCGCCAGGCGTATGGACTCCTGAGGGACATCCCCTGCCCCTTCCCTAGTAAGCAGGCAATGCTAGGGTGACCGTTTTATCCCTGCAATATCCAAAATTTGCATATGGAGTTAATTAAACACGGGAATCGTCGCCGCAGATACGGAGCGCATGCTCTGCGCTTGACACATCTTTCAGCGGCTAGTGAAAAAAGAGTTAGGAGGAGAAGGCGAGGAAATGGTGTGAGAAGAAGGCATAAAAATAGAAGGGCAGGCGCCAAGAGAACAAGACGAAAAGTGGAGAGACTAGGTTTCAACTATGTAAGAGTGGAATACTGGAACTGTCGTAGTGCCAGGCAGAGAGGTCCTGTATTGGAGAGGCTTATATATGATTTGTTGTCCTCATGCTCCAGGAGTTAAATACAGACAAATACCATTGCCCTGGGTACGTCAGTTATATAAACCCTACTGGGCAGAAGAGACATGGGCAAGGTCTGCTGGTGAAGAAAGGAGTGAAGCACGTGACACTTGACTTGAGCCAGTGGAATCACAGGGTAAGAGAGGTCCAGGGTATACAAATGGAGATTGGTGGCATAAGTTGGAACATCATAAATGTATATGCCACAGTGGACTCTTTTGTCAGAAAGGAACAATGGGACTAGCTTAAGTAATTAGAGGACTTACCAGGTGATAGGCTACTCATATGTGGAGATTTAAATGCGAGGAATAGAGATTGGGACAGTAGTGGAGAAAACCGACAAGGAATTGCACTTGCGGATGCCACGGTGGACTCCGATGTGGTCTGCATAAATGATGGTAGGCCGACTAGAATAGCAATGAGGCCTGGCGATGCAGATACTGCTATTGATTTGGCACTTGTCTCCCAGTCATCAGTCCTTGATGTAAAGTGGACTGTTTTGAATGACCATGGGAGTGATCACATGCTATGCTTAGTCCTGATCTCTAAGTCCAGGAAAGGCTGGGAGAGCGCGCAAGACCTTCCGGTATAAGTCGACCGAGAGCCTTCTTGGACGCCTCAGACAGAGGGCATGCAACAAGAATGTTAAAACTCCTTTTTTGCAGCCCCCATGGTGGACCCCAGAAGTAGACAATGCGTGGAAAGCAAATAGGGCTGCAGTGAAGCAGCTAAGGAAAGTGCGACAGACACCCCTAAACTCACGAGAGGAAGTGGACATAGCGGAAAATGACAAGAAAGACAAGGTGGAGGCTTTCAAGCGATGTGCTGCAGAGGCCTAGAACGTAAAATGGGAATGTTTTATGAAGGAGATTGGAGGAGATAAAACACTGTATAAATTCTGGAAACTGCACAGACAAATGCAAAGAAAAGATCAGCCTATGACAGTGGAAACAATTTATAGAGATGATGGTGTGCGCGTGACAACAGACAAAGAGAAAGGGGAGGCGTTTCTCCAGAGATTTTTAGAGCAGACCAATCATAATGATGCGGATACCAGGGATGCAGTTAGAGAGGAATTATCTGGCACAATGGAGAATATGCCTTATGAAGACATCATACGGGTTGAAGATGTTAAACATATTTTGAAAAAGGCAAAAGACACGGCACCAGGGCCCTGATGGTGTCAGGTATGGCCACATGAAGGCTTTGAGCGATGTAGACCTGAAGGAGATGGCCGACTGCTTTAATCAGAGCATTAAGACAGCATCAGTACCGCAGGATTGGTTGCATAGCTATCTCATCCCTCTCCCAAAACCATTCAAGGATCATTCAAAGCTTAGCGGCTTTAGGATCATCACCCTTCAAAATACATTTGGGAAGGTTTTAGAGAAGATAGTCGCTGTTAAGCTGCAGGATTTTTTGGAAAGGGGGAAGCTTCTTCCAAGAGGCCTGGGGAGCTACAGGCCAGGAAAAGATACCTGGTCAAATGCAGCCACTTTTGCCTTTGACGTTTATGAGGGGTTCCAGAGTAGACAGGAAACGATGGCGGCAGCGCTTGATCTCGAGGATGCGTACAATAGAGTTCGCTATGATATTTTGATGACCGCACTTATGGAGAAGGGGGTCAATCCCTGGTTGGTGAACTGGATAGCAGCCGTCCTGCATTCTCGTCGGGTTGCTCTCCGTCTGGGTGCATGGACCTCAGAGCCACATATTTTAACCCCGGGACTGCCACAGGGATCTGCAATCTCACCGGTGCTCTTTAATGTGTATACGAGCAAGATTGCATACCTAGAAGCACCAGGGGTTGGAAGGATTCTAACATTTGCAGATGATATTCTTGCATACAGGCAGGGGAGAAATAGGGATCAAACAGCCCAGGAGCTACAGGTGACAGTAGACAAAGTGATTGACTGGTGCACTGAAATGAGTGCTGTCATCCACCCGGAAAAGGCGGCTGTGTTGTGGTGCTCTCTGGACAACAGGATTGTGAGAGATGATGCCCCAAGCCTCACGATAGATGGCAGAAGCGTCAACAGAGAGAACAAACTGAAGTATCTGGGAATCACATTTGACAGGAGTCTGTCCTTCAAGGACCATGTGGAGACGGTTGTGACAAGATCTCAAAAGGGACTCAATGCACTTAAAACTATGGCTGCAATGGACACAGAGCAGAGAATGCTCTTCACACTATACCAGCACTTGATCCTCTCAGTGATTGATTATGGACTAGGACTGCTCACTGTCTCAAAGAGTCAGCTGGTGAAATTAGAGCGCATACCCAACGAAACTATGTGGGTCATTCTGGGATGCACCAGAGACACTCCAGTAGTGTGTATGCGTTACATCCTTGGTCTGCCTACTGTTGCTGGTAGGCACAAGGTGATGCAGGCGAAGGCATACCTCAGAGTAGCTGCAGACACAGATCACCCGTTGCATGAGGCGCTGGACGTAGTTAAGGGTCAGAGACTGATAAGAGGGAAATCATGGATGGCTCAGGCGGAGGATACGATCAGACAGGTGTGCCCCTTGGAGAACATCAGGCGAGGAGAGGAGTGGGTCAGAGTGCCAGCGGAGCAGTCAGACTTGTGCAGAGTTATAATCACATTGAGCCGGGAGTGCAGGGAGTGGCCAGCAGGGGCCACGGAAGTGGAAATTCAGCAACTGATTCAGGATAATTCTCGCCCGGGTGATGTGATTATCTACACAGATGGTTCGGTGTTGAGAGATAGGAGAAGTGCCTGGGGATTCTTAGCAAAAGCTAATGGTCGACGTTTGGTGCAGGAGAGCCTGGCGTATGATGACACAACATCTAGCTTAAGAATGGAGGTGGAGGCGGTCAGTGCAGCTTTCCGCTGGATAGAGAACACGATACATACACACATTGTGATTGTAACTGACTCAGAAAGCATGCTGAGGAGGGTGAGGAACAGGCAAGGCTTCGTGCAGAGTGGCTTGCTTCGCTTCGGAGGTCACGGGTAGCAAGCATCACCTGGATCTTTTCTCCGGGGCATGCCGGTGTGCTGGGGAATGAACAGGCGGACAGATTGGCTGGCTCGGCAAAACTTGGTGGAGTATTGATGCATGACAAGACAGACGTGGTTGCGGCCTTGTGGGAGCACGTGTACACCTCGGAGGAGCAAATGGATCACCATAGTCAGGTAAGAATGAGGCAGCGAGGTGTGACGAGGGGATCTGGCCGACGATCGACGCTCAGAGGAAAGGCGAGACGGACATATAATCAGATTGCTACTGGAACTATTAGTGTTGGAACTCTTCGCTGGCTGCTGATGATGGGGACGGAGCGCTTATGGGAATGTCCCGAATGCTGTGATGTCGGTTCCTACATCAATCAATCAATCAATCAATCAATTAATCAATCAATCAATCAATCAATCAATCAATTAATCAATCAGTCAATCTGCACTTGATCTGGCCATGGCCACAAGCAGAGGTGACACAGGGACTTGGAACCTCATGGGACGGCTCTTGCCCCTGGAGTACCCTGAGCCCTAAAAATTAAGCAAATTGTAATATTCAGGCACTCCAACACAAATGTTCACAACTATGTTCATCAGCAATGTGTAATGTTTTCAACTTACACAACATATGATGCATGCAATTATTTATTATCGCTGTTGTTCATTATTATTATTATTATTATTATTATTATTATTATTATTATTATTATTATTATTATTATTATTATTATTATTATTATTATTTCATTCATGGAAACACAAAATGTGATGGGCTTGTTTCAGGCCTTATACCTTTATAAAAGAATCTGGTATCTCTGCTAGGATAAAAGTGTAGTATCTGCACTTGATCTTGCCAGGGCCACATACAGAGGCGGTCATCCGAATGACATACAGGGACTTGGGACCTAATGGGGCGGCTCTGAACCCCCTCCCCCCTGCCCCCGGGGAACCACGAACCCTTATTTTAAAATGTAAAAAATTAGGAAGAATCGATGCACTTTGAGCAAACCCATTTGAAAACTTTATTTCACATAAAACATTCAACATTTTTACCACATTTATTGCCGTCCATCTATTGAACTGAAAACTTCACGGGGATCCAAGCGTGCTATTCTAAAGGATACTGTTAGGAATTGCAATTACCGAGAACTAACATGTATCGATATAAATTCAAACATCGCTACATTTGCCGGCTCCGTGGCTAAGGGTTACGGACGCAGTTCGTAATCCCACATACCCGCGTTCGAAACACAGCTGCGTTGGTTTTTTTAATCAAATGATATGGGTGCTGGTCGTTCAGAAAGCAATGAGCCAATAGCAATAGCAAACTATTTAACGTAAACTTGTTCAGGAATCACGAACAGCCAAAATGTTCTGGGGTTGACTGCTACGTCCTGTAAAGGACATGTAACTAACTAACTAACATTTGCCGTTCCAGAATAACAAATAGTATGCAGTCATTAGACATGGTCGAGACAGAAACACGGAGCTGATCCACGACTCTGGTGATCGAGTGAGATGGCAAAACATGACTGCCCACGCTTATCACCATGGCACATGATGTATGGATGGAGTAATTACACAGACATTTAAAGAATCTTGCTGCATTTGACGTCTGTGGTCTTGTTGTATTTGCAAATGTAAAGGAAAACACACAATGCACCTTGTAAATACACATTGTTGTGTACGAGATAAAACCAGATTAAACGGAAGATATGTAATTATAATTGTGGACAGGGACGTAACAACATGTGCAGCTATTTCAAGGGAGAATACAAAATTTGGCATGCATATATGATACGCGTAATTACATTATTTATATAGGATTTATCTTAATATTTACAAATTCTTTACATTAATCAACGAAATTTATCGCCTATATAGAAAAGGAAATATTTTTAAAATATCTTCAAAATTTCTGTAAAAGTAAAGCGTCATTTTAGGTGTATGAAAATTTTATAAACAATGTTTGTATTTCACCTCGATATTACTTTCCAAACTTTCCATCTTTTATTATTTTACTGTTAGAAATAATATGACCATATTGCATTTATTTACAATTTTTGTCCGGCCTTGTAAAAGGTCAAAAATACTTAAATGTTCAGCGCCTTGGATTATTGTTTCTCTCTCTCTCTCTCTCTCTCTCTCTCTCTCTCTCTCTCTCTCTCTCTCTCTCTCTCTCTCTCTCTCTCGTGTGCGCACAGAAGCAAACGCCATAATACCTGTTTTGCATTTTATTTTGTAAAATGTATAAAAACTATACTGGAAGGCTAGGTTGAGGGCAAGCGAGCAAGAGGTACAACGATACAGTTGGGAAGATAACATAAAGAGATGGACGAACATCAGCCTGACAGAATGTACAGTCAAGGCGAGAGACAGACAGTGTTGGAGATCCATTGCAGCCAACCTTCATTGTGAAGACGGCACCTGATTTATTGATTGATTTGTAAAATGCGATGCTTGCTGCGATGTTTAATGTGTGGAGAATTTTATAGGTACATACAAGATGTACCATTTTCAGAAAGCAAAAGTAAATGAGAATTCTTGGAGTATGAAAAATTCAGCGGTACCGTTAAACTTGTTTCAATAAAAAGTGTGAATGAGAATACTTATGAAAGAAGTTATATTCAAAGATTATAGTATTCATGAGAGCAAATCATTACTACACTATCATCACCAACAAGTGATGTGTAGGTAGTTACACTATGCTTTGAATTGTTTAAATACAAACTATTTTGGTAAAAATAAACGTTTATTTTTTGTTTGTTTTTAAATTCAACACTTTGAATTGTTTCATGGCATGTTGGTTAAGATGAAAGTTTAGCATTTGTTCTTATATTACAACAGTGATTAAGGTTAGACTGACTTATCTGCACTTGATCTGGCCATGGTCACCAGCTGTGACAAAACGCGATTATCTGTCTTGGGTCGTCAGGATTCCGCACTATTTTTGGCGCGTCATCGGGGACTTTCCCAGCTAAGAATAGACTGAGGGAAGCCGATGAAGGACTTACGATCTAGAATATTCTCGAAACACCGAAATTCGAGTAACCCGTGATGCTGGGTATCGCTCTAAATTCTCGTGCAGAGAGATCTAGAAACTCTAGGCGGGGAATGACGGTTTTCCCGAGAAAGTATCTTTTCTCGAGAAGCACTCGCTTCTAGTGCGCATTGAGTTGGCACGAAGCGGGAATGTGGCTCAATCAGTCATTCACTTACTGTCGTTGCCACAGAATAGACGCAGGCCGAATGTGAGCCGTTTTGTGTGCGTCTCCCCTCAACCATTATTCGGCTGACTGTAAGATCAAGGAAGATGAGAAGCCCTTGAAACAGTTCGGAGCTGTCTGGAGGTCTGGTTGTCCAATACAGGTAGATAATTGTTTAAATCATTTAACTTTGTACGTGTGTTCCACACGCCATTGTTCTAACCTCATTACCTATGCGGATGTCCTTGCATACTAATTAGCAAACCGATCGATAACGCAGTTGATGGCGAATCGTGTTTGTTTACCGTGTGCTCGCGAAACAGCTGTTAGAAACGCCGTATTGTGTTGTAGGCGATTTGGGTTCCAAATATGTGTAACATATTTTGACAATCGTTACATCTATTAGGTTGCTGTGTTAGAATAAAACCTAGTTACTTGTGCCGGCTGGAAACCTAGATTAGTTCAGTCAGTTGCTGAAGCCCGAAGAACGGTTAGCAAACCAGGTAAGTTGGTAGGTGGAGTTTCAGACAAAATTGTGCTTAGTTACTAAGTAAAGGAAGAACTTAGTTCTGTGCCACCAGGAATGATATAACTATGGTGTAATAACTTAATAGTGAATTCATTGTGTGGAACAGCGGATTTCTGTGTCAAGGTAAGGTGCTTTGGTGCTATATTTATATATATATATATGATGGGACATTGTTTGCATATATATTAGATCATGGCATGGGATACTTCCTGGAGTAAGTCCGAACGCCGAAGAGGTCGTCGCGAGATAACACTGCGTGCCGTCGCGATATAAATGTGCGTTCTGAAATCTTGTCTCAGCTATCCTGTCTCTTTCGTACTGGCGCTAGTGCGAGTGAATGCTCAGGTGCTGGAAGTATGGAAGAATGCAAGGAGGCTGTATGAGACTGGGGAAATATAGAATATGGGGGAGGTAAACGCAAGTTATGAAAGTATGTGTTGGTAGGCCAAGCCAACGATGAAGTTCCATCCATGCCAAGGCTAACCCACTTGGGGAGGACAGAACGGGAAGATTACCCTTGGAACATGTGGGGAACATGTATTCTCAAGAAGGCTTCTTGACTCTAAGGCAGAGTCGGATAAGAAGAGTTTGCTAGGGTAGGGGCAGGTGGTCCCACCAGCAAACAGGCTTGTGTACATAGTGGATGTGATCATGTCCTATTCCTATATCCCGAGGGATGGGATATTGATCCAGTTTATGTTTCTTAATGTACATTGATGATGTTAGGACCGAGTCTAGGGACTCTTTACCTATGTTTAGTTCGATTAACTTAGAACTATAATAACAGCCTAGTATCACTACTGACGTTAGCGACGACTGGTAGATGATTAGGGAGAGGTGAGACCGAAGATCAGACTCGTCATTCTGATTTCTTGCTCTGTTTGACGGGCTGTTCTGTGAGGCCAGCTGACATTTGCAAACCCATGCTATACTACTCTCCAGATAGAGATAATGCTTTAGTTATATGCATAACTAAGTAGCATGACTGAGAGTTGAGTAGTTATTGGTAGGATGCATGTGGACTTATGTTTGGGCCAGTATACTCTCACCGGTCGCTCTTCCTTTTCAGGAGTTTGCCTGTTGAGGAACCAGTCAACTATAATGTTGTTGGCAGGAAACCACTTCGTGTGACAGAGCGAAGGGTTCAGTTCTTTACTTATCACGCCAGACTCAACCACATCAGGTACCCAAGTTGATTCACCATGAGTGAAGGTTGCCTAAAGACATACAACCACCCTGAAGGTGCCCGTGTGAGAAGTGTTGGTTTGTGATTGTTCTGATAAATAGACGACACTCTGTTTTTGTGATGAACAGTTCAGCATGTTGAGTAATCATGCTCAACGACAGGGAACGCCGGTCCGTCTAGTTTGACGGGGGTTCTGCCTAAACGCAGAAGTAACTGATCTTCAGACACTTGAATGGTTCTTTGGACAGCTCTAGTGGCAGGTCTTGAGAAGAACTTCACCAAGTAGTGACATGTGTCAAGGTAACCCGGTGGAAGGGACTATGGGATTATAGTCCAACCTGAATTGTTGCCGTGAAATAGATGTCTGATTCTATTAATGTACTGTTGCAGTATCAAGATTATCAACTGTGTTATCCAAGAACTCAGTAACATTTTAGTAGCCATATCTGATTCTACAAGCAGTGTGACTGTAGGAGACCATTGAATTGGTCCGTGACACTTTTCCATCCATGTTCCGGTGCTGTGATAAAGGGACCATTAAATTGGGCAATACCATAGCGGTTCTGCAGTAAGACTGTGTGAGGAGTGACAGACCATTAGCTTGGTCAGTGATTCGTTAAGTTCTTCGAAGTAACGACTACTTGGAGTCAGGTCCAGGAGGATTGTCTCCCAACTGATATTGTGCGAGAACTGTATTAACAGTGACTCCGTGGGAGTGATATAGATGCAGTTGGTCCAGTGAAGTGTGGTCCAGCAGTGACTCTAGTGTTGGTGGATCCACGCTCTGGAGACAGAGTGGTCTCCAAGGTTCTAGTCATCTCACTGGAAGGAAGCCGGGTGAGTGGCGGACCGACTGGACGGGACATCTGCATCCAATCTACTTCTCAACTCGATGAAGATACCTACATCTCTGAGTCTATCTCTACTCTATCTTCTATTTGTGTAAATAGATTCTTCTATCAGGATGTTCATTTCAGTTCTATATTCTCAAGGGTAGAATAAACTTTATGTAAGTTGACTTGCTCTTTGTATAATGATTGAGTGTGGTCTCGGACGATGCCTCAGTGTTCATTGTTCCACAGGTGTAGGTAGTTAGTGGGGGTCTAGAATCTGGAGGGGCTTGTAGACTTAATTAACTAATATGAGATCAGCCACAGAGGAAAAAGGTGTATCTGCTCATCCAACCCCTGGGGCTAGAATACACGGGAGTGCCAGAGACACCTAGGGTGTGGTTCACTCTCGCTACCCAAGGTGAACTCGTCACACCAGCAGAGGCGGTCATCACAATGACACTTAGGGACTTGGAACCTCATGGGACGGCTCTTGCCCTTGGGGAACTCTGAGTCCTAAGCATTAAGCAAATTTATAATATTCAGGGCACTCAAACACACATTTTCACAGCTATGTTCATCAGCATGTTTCCCCCTTACTTAACATTTGATGCATTATCGCTGACTCCCCCCCCCCCCCCCCCCCGCCCCCGGGGTCTGGTCTGAACACAGCAGACCGAAATACCACATGTTTAATAAACTAAAGGCGATACTCATGAATGTATTTTCGGAAATGGTAACATAACAGCTAAAACATTTGTTGCATGAGTTTCAAACATGCAGAACAGATCTTAAGGCCTTGTCCACGTCAATTTGGAAAATCAGTCCGGAATCTAAAGAGTGTAATACCCCCACACCTCCCACACCCCCCCCCCCCCCCCCCCCCCTTCCCCCAGTTTGGCTGGTAATATTAATATACATCATATTTCTGGTAACCTGGATGCTCTGATTTCCAATTGGTTCTATAATTGCTTCTGATAAATTTTTTGGCCTCATCATAGGTTATGAGTTGAGTTAGTTGAGTCAAGGACGCGTATCACAACACTTGGGAAATTTTCATAGGTACTTCGTCCTAATCTGCAACAGCCAGCGAAGAGTGCCAGTACTAATGGTACCAGTAGCAGTCTGATTAAGTGACTGTCTGACCTTTCTTCAGAGTCCTGAGTGTCGGCTGGTCATTCCCTGGTCACTTCGCTGCAGCACAATTCTCTCCAAGCCGTGATCTATCTGTACTTCTGCATTATACACCCGATCTCAACGTGTCCCGACCACATCTGCCTCATCATGCACCAGTACCCCAGCAGGTGGTACAGACCCTGCCATTTTCTTGTTGGTCATGTGTCGAAGTACACTTGTTCCTACAGTGAGGCGCTGTCGTCATTTGGGGGTGACAGGTTTCCCGGTCAGTAACTATAAATATGGTTTGTCTCTTCGTTATTCAAATCCACTACGGGAAAACATTGTTTTAATTGTTATTTTGTCTATTGCGTCCTCTAATCCCTGCTTCTTTCCTCTACTTCTATGGGCGCCAAACAGTACATGTGTGTTTATTTATGAACGGTTGTACCTCTTAGCACCGAGCCATCCGTGTATATGATTACATCGCCTGGTCGCGAAATGTCATGGATCAATTGTTGCAGTTTCCGTTCAGTGCAGCCTACCGGCCAATTCCTGCATTCCCCATCAAGTGTTACAATTTTATGTTTATACCAGGCTGAGGTAGTTCTCCACCTTCATTTGTCAAACGGTCAGTTTTTTTTTTTTAATTTAGCAAGATAAAGAATATTCTCTGTGATTTGTCTTTATAATTCGTGTTGAGGAAAAGAGTTCTTAAGTGCTATATTGGGCCAAACCTGACGTATGGAAATCAATCATGGACAATTAGCAGACAAGTGAAGTATTATGTGGAAGCTGAAAGGTGTGGTTTTATAAAGGAATGTTGAGAACACTGTGGACAAACATATTAAAAAAAAAAAAAAAAATTAAAATATCTTGAAAGAAGTTAACTTACAACGAGAACTGATTACTCACATCAGAAGAAGACAGTTCAAATTTTTCAGGCATGTCATGTTGAATTGAATTGAGTTGAGTCAAGAACCGACATCACTGCACTCTGGGCATTCCAATAAGCGCTCAGCCATCATCTTCAACAGACAGCGTAAAGTTCCAATACTAATGGTGCCCGTTACTTCTTATTTTTTCTTCTGCGTTCATCCGAAATTTTTTTCCGGACGTGATTGCGTTGTGCCTGTTTACAGCCGAGCTGCCTTCTTGCGCCGTTAGGTTGACACATCCGACTTCTGCGGACATTGGTTGACCTGGTTAACCTTCCCGGGGGTACCCATTACAATCTGATATATTCTACAAGATTCTCTGGCCACCCCCTGCGGCCGTATTCTCCACGATAGACCATCATAGTCTATCTGTTCTTCTGCATTATTCACGCACTCCTTCACCACATGTGCCTTATCATGCATCAATCACGCCTTAATGATGCAGCACCAGCCAATCTGTCTACTTGTTCGTTTCCAACCACACCAGAGTGTCCTAGAGAAAAGATCCAGCGAATGCTCACAACCTGCAACACCTGAATTGATGCATACTATTCAGCACGAAGCATGCCCGTCTTCACCTTTGTAAGCATGTTTTGTGAATCAGTCACAATCACAGTATGCATATACAGTTTTTCCTCCAAATTGACTGGACAAGGAATATGACAAGGCCTTCGCTTCGTAACAGAATACGATCAGCGTTGCCAGTAGGGGGTTGTGCTCAATGTTTAAATTTCAAATCCCGGAGAAAAAAAATAATAAATAAATAAATGCAGAACAGAGAAAAATATGTTGGCCTTCGCTCGTTCCATTTGTGAACAGACAGACAGACGCTATGGAGATAAGACAAACTTAAGTTGACTGATGATTTCTTTGCATTTATTCATATTGACGCCTGGAGGTGAACAAAGAAGAAGAAGAAGAAGGAGAAGAAGAAGAAGAAGAAGAAGAAGAAGAAGAAGAAGAAGAAGAAGAAGAAGAAGAAGAAGAAGAAGAAGAAGAAGAAGAAGAACGAACGAACGAACGAACGAACGAACATACTTTATTTTAAAAGGGTTAAGAATTGGGTACGCAGGCCCGTCTTACATTCTGCCCTTCTATCACTCACTTTCATACATTATTTAATTCATACATCTTTCAAGGCTAACGGAGAGCAGCAACAATAATACAAATGACATGCATTATAAAGGCATGGGCAAAATGCGAACATCAATACTACACGACTCAGTAATAAAAGATAATGGTATGAAATTTGGTATTAGCCATGTGGAATATACTGGTCTACCAAAAGTGGACTGGCTGTTATACTAGGGTTTTGTTGTTATTATTATTTTTATTATTAAGGGGGAAGATCAGCCGCACTGAGTTAGTGTTCGAATAATCTGCGATTATATGTATAGGAATTGGTAATGTCTTTGATTTCTTGTGGAAGATTGTTCCACGGCTGAGGTGCAGAGTACGTTAAGCTTGAAGAAGAAGAAAGTATCGCACAAAGCACGAACTCGGTAGCTTCAGCGACGAACCCCCCGAAAAAAATGCAATCGTGAACCGAAAGACGCGGCCTGGAATCGAACCCACAACCTTCGGAGCCCGAGTCAGACAACTTGACTACTTCACCACAGAGACTTCCGGTTAAAGTTACAACCCAGTGCAAATAAGTCGACCCTCTCGACTGTAGTACCTTTTGTACACCTTGGACACCACTGAATTAAAACAATGATCCTCACCGCTGGGTGGGGTTTTGATGCAAGGTAGATGGGGTAAGGCTCTTTGAGGTCACGTTTAAAGTGAGGATTTACAAATAAATCATCAAGGCATGAAGAAAATGTTGCAGCGGGCAGTGACCTGAGAATCTGGCAGAGATTCAATGCTCCGGGGAACGGCTACATAATCAGACTGTAACCGGTCCCAGTAGGGGACTCTTCGCTGGTTGTTAAAGATGAGGACGGAGCACGTATGGAAATGCCACTAGTGTTATGCTGTCATGTCTGGCCTCAACTGAATTAAAAGTTTGTAGCGATTCATATAAAACAAACTTAATTTTAAAGCGGAACAAACTAGTTAAACAAAGATAATTCTATAGTATTTAGTTTTGTGTACAGTGGTAATATTTATCCCGAATAAATAACATGAACTTGTATTACTTTTATTCTATAATTATATGGATAGTTTGTTATGTTTTTACCCTTCAAGCATTAGAATATTTTTAATTGTTTCCATTCGGCTGGTTAATGTAAAAGTAAAACACACAAGCTTCCTTCGCAACGTTCCAACCCCTCTAGCTTGTATTCGTTGGGATCTGTTTGTGATCTGAAAGTCATTATACGTGGACACTACAATGGTTAGAGTTATTTATTATAATAGTAATAGTATACTAACTTGAACTTGTCCGAAGCTGGTCTGTCACTGTTGTGTTTGATATTGAATATTGATTGGTCAGCAATGTTCTGCTCTGCATTCTAGAAGAATTGTGCAATTAATTATTAATTAATAATAATATAGTTTGTAAAATCCCAAAGCGGCCAGTAATACTGGCAGCATCAGATTATTAATTTATTTGGTGATCAAGATTGATTAAACAACTTAGACGCATCCGTCACCCTTCTTCAACGATGTTCAGATCTTGTGAGAATGTCTATTAATTCTATTATTATTATTATTAACATTATAACATGAACGCCAAACTTACACTCCTTATTGTAAGATATAAGGCATCAGCCAACATCATTCCTGGTGCCCCGGTAGCTTTGACACTCCCCCTCCCACCTTATTACCTCCCAGTAGAAAAGTGTGCGGCACTCTTCCGATTGACGGGTCTAAATAGTTCTGCAGTGAATAAGTTAGGGTTAAGGGTTAGGGTCAGTGTTAGTTTAACACTAACCCTAACCCTTAACCCCTGACTTATTCACTGCGGAACTATTTAGACCCGTCAATCGGAAGAGTGCCAAGTGTGCTACCCACTGCACCTGGTAAACATCGGTGCCTAGACATGCCCCTGCTGACCCTGAAATCATGAGTTCGATCTGGATTTAAAAAAAATTGATCTGGGCTCTCAGGTTGTCCTAGTTTAAAATGGGTACCAAGCATGTTTTGGGAAGTACTGGTGGCCGACTACATCACCCATAGAGTGCTGATTTTTTGTTGTTGCTTATCCTATTTACAGGACGTTGCAGTCAACACCAGCATTTTTCAGCTGCTGTTGATGTCTTTGCAAGTTTACATTCAGTAGTTTGCCATTGCTTTCTGAATGACTGACTCACATACCTTTCCATAAGAAACCAGCGCGACATGATCCGCTGCCAAATCTCTCGCAGTTGTGTTTCGTTCGTGGGTATACAGGATTTCAAACAGCATCCTTAACCCTTTTGCCAGGGAGACTGGCGAGTGCTGATTGGTCTATGCAAATATGGGTCTCGCACCATATGTCTGATGTGCCTTAAGGCATGAAAGGGATCATTGACTTACAATGTCACTCACGTAACACTACATGAATGTCATGATCTGCTTGTATTAGAGACATTAAAGTACGAGTCTAAGTGCAAGCGAGGAAGAACAAGAAGTATGGCATCATGTTGCTGGCCTCCCATATAACAGTTCCACAGCAATTTATATTTCTGTTCAATATTGTGCTTAATTAATTCACTTAAGTTTAAGTTAGTTACATATCCTTTACAGGATGTCACAGTCAACCCCAACAAATCCCTTATGACATGTATGGTAGGTTACAGTGTTACTGTTCTTGGCTTCCCTTATATCATGTATGGTAGGTTACAGTGTTACTGTTCTTGGCTTCCCTTATATCATGTATGGTAGGTTCCAGCATTACTGTTCTTGGCTTCCCTTATGTCATGTATGGTAGGTTACAGTGTTACTGTTCTTGGCTTCCCTTATGACATGAATGGTAGGTTACAGTGTTACTGTTCTTGGCTTCCCTTATGACATGTATGGTAGGGTACAGTGTTACTGTTCTTGGCTTCCCTTATGACATGTATGGTAGGTTCCAGCGTTAATGTTCTTGGCTTCCCTTATGACATGAATGATAGGTTACAGTGTTACTGTTCTTGACTTCCCTTATGACATGTATGGTAGGTTACAGTGTTACTGTTCTTGGCTTCCCTTATGACATGAATGGTAGGTTCCAGCGTTACTGTTCTTGGCTTCCCTTATGACATGAATGGTAGGTTACAGTGTTACTGTTCTTGACTTCCCTTATGACATGTATGGTAGGGTGCAGTGTTGCTGTTCTTGGCTTCCCTTATGACATGAATGGTAGGTTACAGTGTTACTGTTCTTGGCTTCCCTTATGACATGTATGGTAGGGTACAGTGTTACTGTTCTTGGCTTCCCTTATGACATGTATGGTAGGTTCCAGCTTTATTGTTCTTGGCTTCCCTTATGACATGTATGGTAGGTTCCTGTGTTACTGTTCTTGGCTTCCCTTATGTCATGTATGGTAGGTTACAGTGTTACTGTTCTTGGCTTCCCTTATGTCATGTATGGTAGGTTCCAGCGTTACTGTTCTTGGCTTCCCTTATGTCATGTATGGTAGGTTACAGTGTTACAGTTCTTGACTTCCCTTATGACATGTATGGTAGGGTACAGTGTTACTGTTCTTGGCTTCCCTTATGACATGAATGGTAGGTTACAGTGTTACTGTTCTTGGCTTCCCTTATGACATGAATGGTAGGTTACAGTGTTACTGTTCTTGTCTTCCCTTATGACATGTATGGTAGGGTACAGTGTTACAGTTCTTGGCTTCCCTTATGACATGTATGGTAGGTTCTAGTGTTACTGTTCTTGGCTTCCCTTATGATATGTATGGTAGGTTCCTGTGTTACTGTTCTTGGCTTCCCTTATGGGTGACTGTGACATTATCTTCAAATAGCGAGTCATTTGGCGAATACCGCACTCATCACGTTGTGACCAAAAGCCTCTCTCAGCCTCTGATCTTTTCTTTCACTTAAAGCACCCTCATGTCCAAGGTGTCTGCATTGTCCTGCGTCCATCTTTGTTCTGATTGACCCCTGCCTTACATCACCATTCTCTCCAAGCCACTGTGACATTAAATATGGCCAAGGTATATTAGTTTCTGAGACATGACGCTGTCTATGAGCCAACAGTCTTCGATGTTAGATCTGGTAAAATCTTAATATCTTTCTTCTTCTCAGCCCATGATATTTTAAGAATGTTTCTGTAACATGTCAGCTTAAAATGTTCATGTTCTTGCTTTGTGACTGCAAATAGTCCATAATTCACATTCGTATGTTATGACAGAAAAAGATACATGGTTTCAACAATTGTACTTCCACTTGTTTGCTGGTGTTGTGCTAGAGGTTCTTGATACTGTGTTCACCTCTTCATGACTGTGACCAGCCTGTGTCTGACCTCTTTTTTAACTCAGGTCATTTACTGCCTGTATAGTACATTGTGCCGGCTTCCTGGCCTAGAGGTTAGCAACTTTTCTCCGTAATCTCGTATACTCTCGTAAGTAACGTGACTACGGTGAGAATCAGCAGTGGTTCGAATCGCGTCAGTAACTTACGGGGTATGTGAGCCGGCCGCTCAGAAAGCAATGGCAAACTACTGAGCGTAATCTTGACAAGAAATCAACAATCAGCTGAAAGATGCTGATGTTGACAGCGATGTCCTGTGAAGGATATACAAAGAAAAAAAACATAGTACCTTGCTGTATGGGGCAGGGGGGTTTTGAGCCTGAGGAATCAAGGCCGCCTGGCTAGTGCAATCGCTGTGAACTGTACAGGTTACAGTTTTTCTTGTTGACCCTGACAGAAAAAAAATCCACACCTTACAGAGGATTTGGGGTCTTCTGAAGGAGAATCTGGCCACTCGGCCAGCTGCTCCTACCTCATTTTAATACCCCCCCCCTCCCCCATTATTGTTGATTACGGAGTAAAACAAGAAGAAGAAGTGTGTAAATCTGTTTGTGCCTGTTGTTTCTCTCCAGGTTCTTAACATCTTTTTTTAATTGTATTTTATATTGTCATTGTCATGTATCAAGAAGAGATAAGATCAGAAATGAAGAAATCAGGACTAAAGTGGGGGTTATAACTGCACTAGATTTCATTAGAAAGCAGCAAGTCAAATGGTTTGGCCATGCAAGTAGGTTACCAACTAACAGTATACCACAACAAGCAATGATGTACAGACCAGATGGAAACAGAAGAAGAGGCTGACCATGTAAATGATGGACGCAGGGAATAACAGAGTCCATGGGAATATTGATACATGAAGCCCATAATCGGGCACTCTCCCGCTGTTTATACTTCACCTCGACACCGCAAGGTACAAGAGGAACAAGATGAGATGAGATTGTCATTGTCTGCTGCAGTCATGATCTTTCTTACTCAGATTGAATAACTTGTTACATTATATTTTATTTGACAGATTAAATAGTAAACATCTCTGTATGCAATTTTATATATATCCTTGTTTTGTATTGTCTGTTTTGTATTGTGCAGCCACAACAAATTGAAGAGATCATGAAGAGAATAAGCAGCCACAAAGGTGTCAAAGCCTTGATAATCATAAATAAAGAAGGTCAGTTTGTGCTGTTTCTGTTGATAGGTGTAAATTTTCAGAGTGAATTACAAGTCTGGCATACACCTCTGTATCATGTACATGGGGCACAAATCTTGGTATTTATTTTTGCAAATAAATATGGAACTCTGGGATATTAGATTCCACTTCGACCCTGGAGTAGTGAATCATGATGATAATTTTATTGCAGCCAAATCACTTGCAATAACACTGAAATCTTGTATGGTACTAAATGGCTGCAGAGACCAAACTCCTGGCATTTAATAAATTACATCTTGAGCTAAGTACATCTTCAATGGTATCTCCTGGCATTTAATAAATTACATCTTGAGCTAAGTACATCTTCAATGGTATCTCCTGGCATTTAATAAATTACATCTTGAGCTAAGTATATTGTTGTCGTCTTACTATCTAGGTGACTGGTTGGGTTCACACAGGTATTAATAACACAAGCAATCAAACTACTTTGCTGTAATATAGCCTATTTATTGTGGCTATACAGTTAACATCATATCACATTGTTCATTGACATTAAACCATTATACATTTATAATCATGTCACATCCTAGCACACTATCTAGTCTATAATATGAAGATCTACAGAGTCCCTCTCAGGCAGACCCTTGTTGCCTGTCGCGAGTCCAATCGCCCTCTGTTGGTCTACCGCGTGTCGCTATTCGACGGGCGGTAACTCTGCCCGAGTTCCTCGTGGACCCCGCTTCAGGCGGGTCATCTCAATGTCCACGGAACCCTGGACTCGGTGACTCTTGTTCTAGAAAGCTCTGGACGTTTCTTGTCCAGAGCGACTTGGTTATCTTTCTTGGGCTGGAGTTGCAGCCCTCTAATTCTTTCTGGTGATTAGCTTTAGGTGAGAAGTTGACAGGATTCCCTCCCCCCTTCCTGAAATGGTTTGTTATAGGGTAATTAGATTTGTTCTAATTCTGTCATCGACTCACCTAAAGTTGGGGTTTATAGTTTGGTGGAAAGTAACCTGGCAACTCACATAATGGCATTAGCAACTCATGTATTCTTTCATACACCACTTCTCTGATTTGCTAAGAGAGACCATCCTGTCTCTCGTGTATCTAACAATGCTTATCAGACCGAAGTTACGTGGCGTTTTAATAGTTGCATTAGCAACTCGCCCTTCTCACGCACCCTACTGGTGCCCAGACAATTAATCTCTGGTTACAGAGAGTTAACAGGACCGAAGTCCTGGCTAGTTAAGTACACCTTCAAATCTTGATTCGTGTGTGTATTTCAATACACTTTTACTCTCGTATGTTATCTAATGTTACATGTGTAGTTACGATGTTCTTTTCTCCCCCTGAAACTACATGTGTCCCTGTTGGCTTGTTAGTGTGTCTGAATAATCAGTTGATACTCCTAATAAAGTGATTGTATTTTAAATTGAACGTGTTGAGTTATGAGGTGTGTGTGTGTGTTAAATGGGTGGTGTGTTTCCAAGCGTCACGAGTTGGGATAACCTCAATCATGAGTTATGCACTACATGATCGGCCATTCCAAGTAGTGGTGCTTAGACTATTTCCTAATGCTAACCTAAGTAAATTCACTAAGTATATTAACTAGTTACTAAGCTAAGCTGATTCCTAAACTAAGTTCTATATATGTACTCCCAAATTAGACAAGTCACACAGTTTTACAACAAAGACGCAGACAAATTAAAATAATACGTGTTGCGTACAATTTGTCCGCCAAGTGTATCGTTCTCTTATTTAATACTTTCATACACTGATTCATTCGTCTTTCATACACAATAGTATTTTGTAAAAATATATATTTTTAAGTTAAGGTAGTTATTATTGCCCTTGGAAAACGTGGGCTAGGCGATATTTGCCCTTTAAGAAAATACGTACTTTTTGTGCGATGAACGAAAATTAGGTTACAATTTAACTAGAGACAATTGTATAGGACGGGTTTTCTTGGCCTATGAATGGCACCGCCTGTATTATTAAAGTAGACTATGTACAAGTTACAGGTTAACATTATATATATACATAAGAAATGGAAATATAATACATATTAAACTAATTAACTAATTAAATTAACTCCAACGATGATGTTTGCGTTGCCGTCCCGTTGTTCCTGTGTTTTGCCATAAATGTTAAAGTTCGTATGGCTGTCTGTTACGTGTTGTCGTTCTATAGTGATGTTGTCGTATTTCGGATGTTTGGAATGTTTTGCAGTAACAGCAAGTATGAGTTCATTTCCGTGTCTTGTATGAAATCTTACAGTGTTTATCGTTCGTTCACTGGTTGATCTTATTGGTTGAAATCAATAATTACTGTTTCTAGCTGGTATAGTACTAGAGCTTAGGCACTTGGTGGTGTAGTGATTAAAGTACCGTGTTAAATAGGTGTAGTAATTAACTAAGCACAAAGTACTTTAGCAGGTGTAGAGGTACACATATGAAACGGTGTAAAACTTGTCACAGGCTTATCACAGTATATAACATGGCTACTGGTCGAATGATAAGAGTCATTCTGCTGGCGCATGTGCCTGCCGTGATAAAATGTCAGCCATCGTATTGTCGGTGCCTTTGATGTGGCGTATTTCGAAATCGAAGTCCTGCAGAAGGAGCCGCCATCTTTGCAACCGGTGGTTCTTGGGCGATCCTTGGTTTAGGACTAACAATGGTGAACTGTCGCTCAGGACCACAAAGTGCCTGCCCAAGAGGTACTTGGACAGTTTCAAAATGCAGAATAACAGACTCAAACACTCCCGTTCCACTGTGGCATAGCGTATCTCAGCTTTCTTCAGTTTCCTACTCACGTAGAGAATAGGGTGTCTGACCCCATCGAATTCCTGCATCAAGCACCCTCCTATAGCGACGCCGCTAGCATCTGTGGTTAAAATAAATGGTAATTTTATGTTGGGTAATCGTAAGACTGGAGGATTTGCAAAAATATGTTTCAATTTACACATTGCATCATCTAAGCTGTTACTTTTACAAATTTTCGATGGATGATCTTTTGTTAACATGTCTGAAAAAACTGTGGTGAGTTCTGCCCAATGTGGGATAAATTTGGCATAATAATTAATAAGGCCTAATAAACTCCTAATCTGCTTCTTTGTGGTAGGTACTTCTAGATTAAGAATTTTGGAGACTATTTTCTCATCAGTGAGTAATTTACCGTGAGAAATTTTATGACCAAGAAAGTCTATTTCTGTATAACCTATTTCAACCTTGGAAGGTTTGATAGTAAGTCCAAAGAGAGAGATTTGGTTGAAGACTTGTTTTAGGGTAAGTAGATGAGAAGTGAAGTTAGATATCATACAATGCAATAAGTGGTTTAATACCAGGATAATACAAGGTTTGTTAGAAAGGATAGGGTTTGTAGTTATCCAGGATAGGCAAATTGTATTGCCGTTGTCGCTGTGTTAATGTGTCACTGATATGAATGTCGTCAATGCTCCCGTCGTTAGTCATGATTGGTATAGGGACTTCAGTATCGTCTATGTCCGTCTGATTTATCACAGGTGCTACTGTTTGTAAATTGTCTTCAATGTCATTGTCGTCGTCAGTCAAGGTCAACAGTCAATATGTCGTTAGTTTTGTCGTCGTTGTAGCTAACACAGAACGTCGGTAATGTCCATATGTCTTCGTTGTTTATGTCGTCAAATTTGTTGTCGTTGTCGATATCACAGAATGTCGGTACTGTCCATATCTCTTCGTCGTTTTTGTTGTCGTGAGAGTGCGTCGTTAACGATGCTTCGTTTGTCAAAGTGTCATTCTGTCGGGACATTGTCGTTTTGTCTTTGTCAACAGTTTGTTGCGTCTGTTCATTTGTCTCATTGTCATGTCTGGCATAGGACGGACTGTCATTCAGTTGGGTGATTGTTCTTTTGTTTTTGTCATCAGTTCGTTTCATTTGTCTACTCGTTTCCGTCTCTTGTTTAGCATAGTCTAATTTCAACCCATTTAAATTGAATATGTCCACTTTTCCATGTACTGAAATTTTGTACTCAAGTCCAGAAATTGTCCTGATACTTTCAAGAGATCCGTGCCAAGAGGTTTCAATACAATTGTTACATAAAATATACAATAATAATACAAGCACTTTCAATCTGTGACATAGTTTTGATACAAATGTTTTTGAACATTTCTGTTCTTTTCCAACATTGATGTTAGTTGAGTTGGGTGCGAATGTTTCTAATGGTTGTTGTAGTTGGTCCGTGTTGGTTTTGTGGGTTGTCTGTCGTGTAATGGCGATTGTGTCGTGTGTGTTTTGTAACACATTTACAGGTTTGGTACTTTGTAGCATGGGAGTGACCTCAATTCGAGGTTTTAATTCGGTCGTCTCGTTAAAAGATTCGACCGCCCCTGCGTTGTACACCTCGGTGCATTCTTTTTGAATAACCTCAGTGTTTGTCTCCCTTGGTATTTTGGCAGTTTGAGACAACTTAACATGGTGTTTCTCTCTAGCATCGGTATTTGTGTGGTGGATACCGTGTTTTTCTTCCCAGTCTTTAATTTCCTTTTCCGAACATGGGTGGATGTTGGGTAAATTCCCAAGTATGATATCTGCGATTGGGTCTTCAAGGACAGCGCACAAAAGTTGTCCTGATATATATGGTGTTTGAATTTCGACCATCGCAAGGGGATATCTTTCTATTGTACCTGAAAATGTGCGACAGTTAACGTGTTTGTCTGTGTAGTCTGTGGTGTTGACTAATGTTTTCTTTACCCCACACAGAGTTGCTCCGGAGTCGCGAATTAACGAGCACTTTTTCTTGTTTATGAAACCTGTCAAAAATGTTAACTTCCCTGTGGCTGACAACGCAGCGTTGGCTGTCTCATTTGCAATTGGTATACTGTGGCCGCATGGTAATGATGGATCTAATTGAAACTTTGTACAAGCATTGCATGTATCATCTACAATGGTGTTAATTATAGTTCACCGCATTTCCAAGCTCACTTTCACTGTCCTGCTGATTATTATATTCAATCAGTGATTCAGTCTCATCATCAGAAGACGTTGCTACTAATGCCGCATTAGCTTGCTTCAGTAACTTACGACCTTCACAGTAGCGTGAATAATGTCCCCAGCTTCTGCAAAAGTAACATTTTACAGCTTTTTGGTAAGCGTTACGTTTTGCTTTCTGTTTATCCACCATCATTTTTAGGTGGTGGGGATAGTTCGGAGACTTGTCGCACATCTCGTAAATGTCGTGCGTCAGACTGCAATACTGGCATTTTGCTACTTTCCCACTGTTGGAGCGCGGTTTAAATTTGCCTTGTGTTTGTTTGGAGTACTTAGTATTTATTACTGCAGCTGCTGTGTCATTGTGGGTAATGTTGAGTTGAAATATATCCCTGTTTGCTGTGTAGAATGCATTGCCTTTAGATTCAATTTCTTGGATGGTTTTGCAATCCATCTGTTTTAAAAATTTTGCGAAAGGTGTGGGGATGGTGCTCACTATTTTATCTATGATGATTAGTTCTTTGAGTTTATCGTGGCTATTGTTGGTTTTCGCTGAATTTATCCACTTAGTGCATATATCTTGTACTGAACTAACGGTAGTCTATGAATGTTTGGTTAGGTTTGGGTGCTAATTTTGCAAACTGTTGTTGGTACCCTGCTGTGTCTAAAGAGAAATGTTGGAGTATGCGTTGTTTAAGATAATCGTAGTCTTTGCGCATCTCCTGTGGTACTGTTTCTATTACTTTCAGTGGCTCTAGAGCCAGATTTCTCATGAGAATATATGCCCAGTCTGTCTTACTAATTTTGTGGTAGGCCATGAGACATTCGAAATTTTCTAAATAGGCGGAGATGGAGTCACCTGAACAGAAAGCTTTTATGAGGCCTTTATATTTACTATATTTCTGTTCCTCTTCTTTATTTCTTAATTTGTTTACTGATATCTCTGTGTTGGACTCTATTTCCATCTGTTTCAATTTCAACTGTGTATCAGCGTTTAACTGGGCTAGCTTGGCTGCTGCGTCGAGCTCCATTTTCTTTTCTTCGGATTGTTTTTCGGCTTGCTTGGCTGCTGCGTCGAGCTCCATTTGCAATTTCTTCTCCGCTGCTTCTCTTTCCAATTTCCTTTCCTCGGCTTCTTCTCGTACTTTTCTTTCCTCAGCTTCTCTTTCTTCTCGTACTTTTCTTTCCTCTCTTTCTATCGCTCTTTCTTCACGGGCAATATTTTCTGCGTGTGTTTTCTGTGCCCATTCTGATAGTTTGTCTTCTTTATAGCCTAATTTTATTCCCTGCTCAATGCATTGATCTAAGGTTGACATGTTGGATTTTATTTATTTATGATGTTTGTAAAGTTAGATCCCTTAGATAAATTTGGTATGGGCTCAAAAAAAAAAATGGTTAATTCCCTTGAATATTAATGTGTTACGCACAATGTAGGTTTATATTGGTGGCACAATTATGAATATACACATCAATCAATATTCAACAAAATGATACATGATGGAAGATGGTAAGTAATAGCTTAGAATCTGCAATGAATATGAAACGAAACTTAGCTCTGATCCTTCGGAATGATGTTGCTCTGCACTTTCGTTACTGCTGGAACCGTTACAATGCGTAGTACGCGGTCTTCTCTATCATACACCTTTGGCTGGAACACTCACACGGGTTTCTGCACTCACACGGTACGCTCTGCGGCACAATCTGCTCGTAGAGTACGAAACATTAGTCACGGTCAAAAAAAAACAAAGCAAAAATGTCATAGTTATATCAAACAGTAACTATTGGATACCAAAAAGCGGTATACTGTGGTCTGGACTCTGCTTTTGGCTGCTGAGGGACTCTGCCTATTTTGATAATATTACTTTAATTACTAGATAGCTACTAAATATGTTGAACTTTTTAAGGTTAACAAATTTACCTGACATTTTGAAGAAAAAATCAATATGATATGACTAAATGATTTTACATGGCATTTTCCCGTTGTTTAATAACCATATAATGCTCAAAACCGGTACTAGCCCCCAAAAATACCTGTTGTCGTCTTACTATCTAGGTGACTGGTTGGGTTCACACAGGTATTAATAACACAAGCAATCAAACTACTTTGCTGTAATATAGCCTATTTATTGTGGCTATACAGTTAACATCATATCACATTGTTCATTGACATTAAACCATTATACATTTATAATCATGTCACATCCTAGCACACTATCTAGTCTATAATATGAAGATCTACAGAGTCCCTCTCAGGCAGACCCTTGTTGCCTGTCGCGAGTCCAATCGCCCTCTGTTGGTCTACCGCGTGTCGCTATTCGACGGGCGGTAACTCTGCCCGAGTTCCTCGTGGACCCCGCTTCAGGCGGGTCATCTCAATGTCCACGGAACCCTGGACTCGGTGACTCTTGTTCTAGAAAGCTCTGGACGTTTCTTGTCCAGAGCGACTTGGTTATCTTTCTTGGGCTGGAGTTGCAGCCCTCTAATTCTTTCTGGTGATTAGCTTTAGGTGAGAAGTTGACATATATCTTCAATGGTATCTCCAGGCATTTAATAAATTACATCTTGAGCTAAGTACATCTTCAATGGTATCTCCTGGCATTTAATAAATTACATCTTGAGCTAAGTACATCTTCAATGGTATCTCCTGGCTTTGTATCTGATTGTGTTTACTGGCTTCGTATGAACCGCTGAGGAATAGATTTGATTCACTTCACCTTGTACGCAAGCTTGCTTTCAATTTTAAAGATCTTGTTGGACTCCATCTTCCTCTCCTTTCTGAAGGGCAGATTGAATAACTGTATGTCACATTTAGAAGACAACATGAAAATGAGCATCAGTAAAACAGAGGTAATGTCCATAACTAGAGAAGAAAAAAATAACAAAGATTCATCTAAAAGAACACCCCCTGAAACAAATAAAGAACTTCAATTACCTAGGAAGTATAGTATCATCAAATTACAAGTCAGAAGATGAGATTGAGAATAGAGGAAGTAAGGCAAACCAACTCACTGGACAAATGGCACCAATACCAAAGAACAAACATGCATCTTTCTACTAACTCTATGCTGCCTATGCCAAACCTGTACAGTGAAAGAAAATGAGAAACAAAAAATTACAACAACAGAAATGAGATTCCTGAGAAGAATACTCAACATATCAAGAAGAGAGGAAATCAGAATTGATGAAATATGTGCTAAAGTGGTGGTAATAGCAGTGCTAAATTTCATTAGAAAACAGCAAGTGAAAAAGTTCGGCTACATAATTAGGCTACCAACTGACAGTATACCACAACAAACAATGATTTACAGACCAAATGGAACTAGAAGAAAAGCCTGATTATGTAAACCATTGATAGAGGAAATAACAGAGTCCATGGGAATCCAGAAGCTGTTTATGCTTCACCTGGACACCAGAAGGCATAAGAGGGATGAGATATAAGGGGCGTTCATTTGAAATCCCTTCGTGCCGCACTGTGCATAATTTTGTACGTGGAACATGATCATGTTATAGTCATGTGATAAGTACTGACCAATTAATATAAGAGCACATGCTTATTGTCCCTTGACGCATAGGTTCTGTTTCTGACCGTTGAGAAAATGGCCGGGTTGATCCAAAATCCATCCAAAGAAGCTCAAAGAGCAGTGATTCAGTTTCTTTCATTTGAAGGATGTCGACCAGTGGACATTCATTGAAGAATGCAGGCAGTGTACGGTAACAAATGTGTGTCGAAGACAACAGTGACAGACTGGGCACAAATGTTTCGGAAAGGACGTCAGTTCATGACAGATCTTCGATGGCCGGGTCAAGCGCATATTGTTGCTACAGAAAAAAACCATCGCCAAAATTGATGCAGCAGTACAGATGAACCGTTGTCGAAGCAAACGTTCGCTAGTGAAAGAATCTGATGTGTCAACTGGGACAATTAAAAAGGTCATTCGAAGGAAACTGCAATATCGGAATGTGTGTTGACAGTGGGTACCACGGATGTTGACCGACCACCAAAAAGAGGAACACATGGGATGGTGTTTGAACCACTTGCTGTGTTACAGAGTGGAGGGTGATGCATTTCTCTTCCGCATAGTGGCAGGCGATGAATCATGATGTCACGAGTTTGAGCCAAGCAGCAAAAGAGAGAGCATGCAATGGAAGCATGCTGGATCACCAAAAGCCAAAACATTCAAGTTACAGGTTTCCGCTGGTAAGGTTATGCTGAGCGCATTTTTTTACCATGAAGGGCTGGCCGACCTTAAAGAATCTGGTGTCAACATCAACTCTACCCACTACTTGCAAAGACTAGACAAGCTGCAAAAAACCATCAAGAATAAATGACTCGGTGTGATTTTGTTGCACGATAAAGATTGTGCAGGAAGCATTAGCAAGGAAGAAGTGGGAAATTCTGCAACATCCAGCCTATAGTCCTGATTTGTCACAGTGTGATTTTCATTTGTTTCGGACCTCTAAAAAAAGCTCTCAAGGGGCAACGATTTCTCAAAGATGCAGACATAATGAACACGGCAAACACTTTGTTCAGTGAGCAACCTCAATCCTTTTTTGTGGACGGCATTCACCGCCTACCTAAGCAATGGGATGCTTGCCTGAATGCCTACAGTGACTTCTTCTAAACAACCCATGAATGCTTTGTTTAATTCTACCACACCTGTTAATGTTTCTTTCATGCTTTTGTAATAAAGACAATGGAACGGGTTTCAAATGAACGCCCCTAATAAGATAAGATGATGGTGACCTCACGTTTCTTAAAGTACACAACAGAGTTTTGGCATTGCTGGGTGTTTCTGAGGCATTGTAAAATGATTTGTGCAGTATAGAGTGAATTCAGAAAGCTGAAAGTTAAAGCTAGCTGCATGTCATGTTATAAAAAAGCAGGACATCACAATCAACCCTAGCCTGTATTGGAAATTTCCAGGAAGTGTTACATTAAATATCTACCACTGCTTTCTGAACAGCTGGCACTCATACCATTGTGAACATAAATGCAAATCGATGTGTTCCAAAATCACTGGCGACTGACTTTGACCCCCAGTATGTTGGAATTGTCAAACTGCCCCATTCACTACCCCTAAACCATAGTTTAAAAAGTTAGTTGCATATCCTTTACAGGACGTTGCAGTCAACTCCATAATTATTTGGCTGTTTGTGATTCCTGAGAAAGTTTACGTTAAGTAGTTTGCCATTGCTTTCTGAATGACCAGCTCATATACCATTTTATAAAGACCAACACAAGGCGGCTTGCTTCCAAATCGCCCACAGCTGTTTTTCCTTGCGATATGCTGGATTATGAAGAGCACATACTCCAGGACTGCCCAAACTACAACATATCCAGGCGAACCTTCTGGCCTAGAGAGACAACAGTGGAAGATAAACTCTATGGACCGCTGAGTGAACTAAAAAAGACTCTTAGATTCACACAACAGACAACATTGCAGTTATAGATATATTTCAAGCGAACGAAAGAAGAAGAAGAAGAATTGCGCCTGTAACCCTCTCTAAGCCATGGCATTTCAAAGAAAACAGGCCACTGGTGAATGTATGGTATTTCACCTGGACATTGTGCTATAGTTTGTTGTCAATAAATTTGTGGAGGAAACATTGCCAGCCTCGGTCTAATCTCAGCCAGCTTGCGTTCTGCTGTGTTGTATCGTGACCTAGTTACATCAAACTGCGACTCTCCCCAGATGTGAAGTTCCAGTACCAGTCTTGACTACCCACTGGTTTCTGAGCTTGGGGAAGGGATGAAGAGCTTTGTCATACAGTCCCCACCATGGTTTACTTTAGTACTAGATCAGGAGAAAGGTCTTTACACCAGCCTCACTGCGACAGCTGCAAGAACCTTTCAGGGCTTAGACAACCTGGATGCTCCAAGGCGAAATGGTTGCAACACTTGCCCCACGCTCCAAAGGTTGTGGGTTTGATGCTGGGCCATATCGTTCGGTTCATGGGTGCCATTTTCTCTGAAACTTCTGGGGGTCGTTATTGGAGCTACACAGTTCATGCTTTGTGTGATGCTTTCGGTAAGTCACTTGTGGAAAGAGATTGAGCCATATGGGATTTTTAAAATGAAAAATATACCCTGGCTGGAGCTAAATTGGCCTGCTCTTTACAATGTCCAGCTGTCGAGGAATACTTTACTGTAACTAATTTGCAAGTGTTTAGCTACATGTCCTTAATATTGTTTAATCTGTGCTATGTTATGGGCAGTCTGCATCTGATGTCTTATGAACAGTAACTATTGCTCTTGCTGCTGCTGCTGCTGCTGCTGCTGCTGTTGTTGTTGTTGTTGTTGTCGTTGTTGTTGATTATACCCGCTCCAGAAAATTATATGAAAATTGCCTGGTAGCCATTTTAATGAGGCTGGGTTGACCCCAGAAAAGTGCCAGTTGGGAAAAAAGAATCCTCCCTCTAACTGGGGATTTTTGTTTCTTAGCGCTCGCCCACTTTGAACTTAAGCGTGGTCCACATACACAACTTCTAGTAACACTGGACTGAATTTTGCATGTGGATTAGCTTTCTCTATTACCAGTATCCCTCGCCATCAGACGATCCTACTCGGTTTTCAGAGGTACTTTTAATTTACGTCCCCAAGTCAAGATGAGAAGTCAACATTTTAGCCCAACTGTCCTTTGTAGGGGTTGAACCCCTCACCATATGTGGCATAAGCACACCGAATGTTTATACTGGGGATTGAACCTGGATCACTGACTTGTCAGGCAAGTGCACTAACAACTGTGACACCCACCATGGCTGTTGTTCTTTACCTACCTAATAAAAATGCATGCCATCCACATTGTAAATTGTAATTGTGTTCAAGTTAAAGGCACATCATATTACCTCTAAGCCACATTGGAGTTTGATCCCTTATAATCATGACCCTAGTTGGATATTTGTTGCCAGCTGCTTGTCAAAATCTTATGCTGTTTTCACCGCCATGTTGTTTTAAACGTTAGGACTGCTGCTGAAAACAAACATGGAGATGAATGCAACCACGGAACAGTTGATCAAAAACATTTACGAGTTGTCTCTAGCTGCCCGGCGACTGATTCGAGATGTGGATCCCCATGATGACCTCTTGTTTCTTCGAACCTTGTCGGACAAAGATGAGATTTTAATATCTCCAGGTGTGTTTCACTTGTCAACTTGTGGTTATATATATATATATGTATGTGCTTCATTCTGGCTTTGTCTATCTGAAAATACTGTTATTTCCTGTCATATATCTTGCTTGCTTGCTTGTGTTCGCTGGCTGTGAACTTCAGCGCGAAGTCCTGTATGTTGGATGAAAACATCCTGTTGTCCAATATCAGTGTGAGGTCATACCGGACTGAGATTTGCGTGAGTATCCGTTGTCCCATGTCTGGCTTATTGGTATGTAGACTGGTGGTTCCTCGCCGTGCAGGCAGATACTCTCCTGACTTCGGAAGAATCGGCAATCCTACTACATTAGCCAGGACCCCGAAGGGACCTGTTGCCCAGGACGCACAACTAGGACGTGTTAGTAGGTCTTGGCCAGTATAGAACCTGGCCCTGGTGTCTTGGAAACACCTCTGCATCCCTCATATATCTATTTTTATAAAGATCTCATCTCATTTCATCATGTTCCTCTTGTACCTTGCGGTGTTGAGGTGAAGTATCAATAGCGGGAGAGTGCCCTCTTATGGGCTTCATGTATCGATATTCCCATGGACTCTGTTATTCTCTATGTCCATTGTTTGCGTGGTCGGTATTCCCATGGACTCTGTTATTCCCTGCGTCCATCGTTTACGTGGTCGGCCTCTTCCTCTGCTTCCCTCTGGTCTGTACATCATTGCTTGTTGTAGTATACTGATAGTTGGTAACCTACTTGCTTGGCCAAACCATGCTTGCTGCCTTCTAATAAAATCTAGTGCAGCTATAACCCCAACTTTAGTCCTTGTTTCTTCATTTCTGATCTTATCTCTTCTTGATACATTGAGTATTCTTCTCAGGAATCTCATTTCTGTTGTTGTGATTTTTCTTTTCTCTTTTTCTGTCATTGTCCAGGTTTGGCATTGGTAACATAGAGTTGGTAGGAAGATTGTGTTGTAAAGTGCTTTCTTAGTAGTTATTGATACATGTTTGTTCTTTAGTATTGGTGCCATTTGTCCAATGAGTTGGTTTGCCTTATTGCATCTATTTTCGATCTCAGTCTTCTGATTTGCCATTTGATGATATTATACTTCCTAGGTACTTGAAACTCTTTACTTGTTTCAAGGGATGTTCGTTTAGGTGAATCGTTGTTGCTTTTTCTTCTTTAGGTATAGTTATTGCCTCTGTTTTACTTGTTCTAATTTTCATATTATGTTCCTTTCACATTTCTTTTAGACTATTCATGTGGTCTTGTAATTCAGCTTCTGATTTTGCTATTAGTGCTTGGTCGTCCGCAAACAGGAGTTCTCTAATGGTTAATTTGCAGATGGTTCTTCTTCTGTGTTCTCGTCATGCAGTGTTCTTGCGGTCTCTGTTTGACTCGTTTCTTTTCATATGTTGTCTGTATATGTTATGAACAAGAGAGGGGACAGGACACAACTTTGTCGTACTCCGGATCTTATGGTGAAGGGTTCTGAGTGTCCTCCAGTTGCTCTCACTATGCATTCACTGTTGTTGTATAAGCTTCTACATAGGTTTGTTAGATGTGTACTCACTCCATATTGTTTAAGGATTTCCCACAGCTTGTTTCTATCTACTCTATCAAATGCCTTTTCTTGGTCAACAAAGGCTAAGTAGAGTGTTTCATTTAATTCGATTGATTTTTGTATAAGTTGTCTAAGAGCGAAAATGACATTTGTGCATCCTTTGTTTTTCCTAAATCCAAGTTGTGTTTCGCTTAGCTGGGGTTCTATTGTAGTTCGTAATCTTTTCTCAAGAATTTTGCAAAATATTTTCCCAGTATGACTCAAAATAGAAATGCCTCTGTATTTAAAGATCAATTTTTCCATTACCCTTATCCAGTTCAACCTCATTAGCAAAGCTATAATTAGAGCCCAGTCTCAGATTAATAATCCTGTAACATTTCAGAAATTAATTTGAAAGCAATTGTAGTCTATAGGAAGTAATAATAATTTATAAAGAAACATTTTATGTAAATGTGTAAGATCACATCCTGTTCTGTCCCTCTAGTATATAATAAAGATATACGGGCTCAAGCAAGATGAGAGACAGACAGTGCTGGAGGTCCATTGCAGTCAACCTTCATTGTGGAGATGGCACCTGATTGATTGATTAATTGATAGAGTCTCTATTATTATTTCTAATAATGTATTTTCTCACATTCTGTCTCTGTGTCTGTCTGTCTCTGTATGGCTGCCGCCTGTCTCTCAATCTGTAGTCTACCAAGCCACCTCCTGACTGACTCCCTGTATCGCTGCATATTTGTAAGTCTCCCAACAGACTCAGCTACTTCTCTGTCTGTCTGTATGCATGTCAGTTTGTTTGCATATCAGTGTGTCTGTATATATGAAAGCTAGTCTGTCTATCAGTCCTTCTGTCTGTCTATTGTTGTCTGCCTGCATGCCAATCAGTCTATCTGTCTGCATGGATGCTAGTCTGTCTGTCAGTGTGTCTGAATACAAGGCTGTTTTGTCAGTCTGCCTGTCTTAATGTTTATCAACCTAACTCTCTATTTCTATCTCTCTGTATGTCAGTCTGTCTTTTTGCAAGTTGGTCTGTCTGCATTCTGATCTGTCAGTGTGCTGTCTTTTTGTCTGCATTCTAGTCTGCCTGCCTCTGTCTCTCTGCCTGCTTGGCTATCTGTTTCTGTTTTGTCTATCTTTCTCTGTCTGTCTGCCTTGTTTTCTGTGTGTCTGTCTGCATATTTTTGGTGTTCCAATCTGTCTGCCGTGTTGTCTGTGTGCCTGAATGTCTGCCTATTTTTCTTTTTTTGTCTGCTTTCTGTCTATCTGTATGTTTATGTGTGCGTGTATATGTGTGTATATGTGTGTGTGTGTGTGTATATACACCCACCCACACACACACACACACACATGTGTATAACTTCAAATGTCGACATATCTCTCTCTCTCTCTCTCTCTCTCTCTCTCTCTCTCTCTCTCTCTCTCTCTCTCTCTCTCTCTCTCTCTCTCACACACACACACACACAGAAAGACAGACAGAGAGAGAGTAGTGTTGCTACATGTCTGCAGACAGACCTTGCCATTGCAAGTCTCAGCGTCTGGTCCACACATACTTCTGAGCACACTACTGCAGTATCCCATGGTTTACATGTTGTACGTAACCATTGTCATGTACGCTTTAACATGGGTCATACTCCTATCCAATAGTTAAAGTAGACGTGAATTGGGTCATCACACAAACACATACAAGCTTAAATTGTCATAATGCATATGCACACGCATACCCACATGCATTCACACAGAGAGTTCAAGTGTTGACTTATATACGCAAAATGAACGTAGGCGCTTTATTTTCAGAGTCACAAATTGGGCACACGTGCCCATCTTACAATCATCCCTTCCAACCTACCTATATACCTACCTACCACTTACACAATTTGAAGTGTTGACATATTACACACACACGCATGCATGCACACACTTACTTCATGTGTTGACATATCTCATACACACACAAAACTTCAGATATCAACATATCACCCACTGACTCACACACTCATGCATGAATGCATGCACTCTCCATCTCTCTCTCTCTCTCTCTCTCTCTCTCTCTTTCTGTTCCCCTCTCTCCTTGTCTCTCACCCCCTCCCCCCAACCACTCTCCCTCTCTCTCTGTCCCCCTTCTCTCCCCTCTCTCTCCTGTCCTATTTCTCTCCTTCCCTCTCATTCTACCTCTCTCTCCATCCTTCCCTCACATTCTCTCTCTCTCTCTCTCTCTCTCTCTATCTCTCTCTCTCTCCATCCTTCCCTCACATTCTTTCTCTCGCTCTTTCTCTCTTTCTCTCTCTCTCTCTGTCTCTGTCTCTGTCTCTCTCTCCCTCTCTCTCTCTCTCTCCTTCTCTTTATTCCTCTCTGCCCTCTCTCACACTAGCCACTACTCTACTAGGGCTCCCTGAGCCATAGATATCCAGCAACAGTTACCATGTTTTATTTTCCTGTCTGCAGATGTGAACTTCACAGTTGTAGTGATCCAAGAGCATTGTCAAGATCATGTGACAATGTCATCTGAGGTAGTGAAGCACAAGTGACAATTTCATCTGAGGTAGTGAAGCACAAGTGACAATTTCATCTGAGGTTGGGAAGATTGTGTGACAGTTTCATCTGAGGTTGTAAAGATCTTGTGACAATTTCATGTGAGGTTGTGAAGAGCAAGTGACAATTTCATCTGAGGTTGTAAAGATCTTGTGACAATTTCATCTTAGATTGTAAAGATCTTGTAACAATTTCATCCGAGGTTATGGAGATTGTGTGACAATTTCATCTGAGATTGTGAAGATCTTGTGACCATTTCATCTGAGGCTTTGTAAGAATAATTAAAATTATTTCTGCATTACTTAACTATGAGGAAAATTCAAAAAGTTCCGGGAATTTGTTTATTGTGTAAAATCAGTACAGGTTAAGATAGTCCCATGACATTTGCAGGCATTATGCGTGAAGTGTTAGACTGTCACATATTCTAGATCAATGCTTAATCAGGTAGGGTGGTCTGTTCCCTTTCCTGTGAACTTTCCTTCCACAATAAACCTCAGGCCTGCCTGCGTGCGTACGGGTGGGTGGGTGGATGTTTCTGTCTGTCTGTTTGTGTGTGTGTGTGTGTGTGCATGCGTGCGCGCGCGCTAACACTAACCCACTTCACTGATTGTTACTGTAACTCCTTCTGTCTCATCATTATCATCATCATCATCATCATCAAGTGCCCTGCCAGCTGGCGTAGGCGTTCATGTCTCTCCACAGATCTCGGCCTTTGGTGTTCTGGATCAACTCTGCTGATGATATTCCTCCATGCCACCGTCTCAATCCATCCAGCATCACTTCTCTTGGTCTACCTCTGCCTCTCTTCCCCTCGATCTTTCCAGTTGCTACGATGTTCTCCAATGCCTCTCTTCTCATCACGTGACCGAAGAAAGATGTTTGTCTCTGTCTTATTGTTGTATATAATGTTCTAGTTTCATTAGCCTGTTCCAGGCAGTCGTTGTTAGTTACTCTGGCAGCCAAGGAATTCGCAACATTCGTCTCAGGAACCACATCTCTGTTGCTTCTAAGTTGTTCCTAATTTGTTTATTTACATTCCAAGATTCACGGCCATACAGCAAAACGGCTCTATATAGCATTTCAGTACTCTCTTCCTTACATTCAGTGGTAATTACTTATTGCATAAGATACTCTTAATTTTCTTAAATGCAGCTTTTCTGTCTCATGATGTTATTATTTGCACTACTTCAGACTCAAACATGAGTTAAAATAACACCTGCCTGGCACTAAAAGAGTTAACCTGATTTGATGCAATGTTGTATAGTTGCGTGGTATAAAGTTTGATTGGATAGAAAATTTATGAATATATCATTAACTTGATTGCACAGACTGTTATTTGTATTAATGCACACAATAAATATTGATTGGATAGAAATTGTTGTATGAATGAATCATTAACTTGACAGGATGGATTGTTGTGAAATATGAATGTTTGCAATAAATCTTGATTTGATAGAAAATCTTGTATGAAAGTATGATTCTTGTATGAATGTTTGTAATACATCTTGATTGAATGAACTGTTTCTTCATGTGATGTTTGCAATAAATATTGATTGGACGAAAATGTTGGATGAATGGATCATTACCTTGATTGGATGAACTGTTGCTTTGTATGAATGTTTCCAATACATCTTGATTCGATTAATCTCTCTCCATCTCTTGCAATACATCTTAATTTGTTATCATATCGTGTATGCATGTCTCATTGGATCAAATATTGTTTTTATTTAACTGCATGTTGTAAATCTTGATTGAATACAATATTTTGTATGAATGTTTCATTCACTTGATTTGATTGTCGTTACTGTTGTTGTTGTTGTTGATTTCAAAGCTGCTGAGTTGTTTACTTCTGGCAGCCCAGTGCCTTATGAAAGTGCAGGCCGTCTGGAGCTGTTCCAGGGACCTGTAGAGTGGTTCTGTCACTGTTGGAGATGAATGTCATAGCTTTTTGAGGCATTTCAAGACAAGGTGGCCAATGGTTTCATAAGTAGGAGACCAATGTCAGCACAGGGAAAATGTCAGCACAGGGACAATGTCAGCACAGGGACATTGTCAGCATAGGGACAATGTCAGCACAGGGACAATGTCAGCACAGGTACAATGTCAGCACAGGGACATTGTCAGCAAGGGACAATGTCAGCACAGGTACAATGTCAGCACAGGGACATTGTCAGCATAGGGACATTGTCAGCACAGGTACAATGTCAGCACAGGGAAAATGTCACCACAGGTACAATGTCAGCACAGGGAAAATGTCAGCACAGGGACATTGTCAGCATAGGGACAATGTCAGCACAGGTACAATGTCAGCACAGGGACATTGTCAGCATAGGGACATTGTCAGCACAGGTACAATGTCAGCACAGGGAAAATGTCACCACAGGTACAATGTCAGCACAGGGAAAATGTCAGCACAGGGACATTGTCAGCATAGGGACAATGTCAGCACAGGTACAATGTCAGCACAGGGACAATGTCAGCACAGGGAAAATGTCAGCACAGGGACATTGTCAGCACAGGGACAATGTCAGCACAGGGACAATGTCAGCACAGGTACAATGTCAGCACAGGGAAAATGTCAGCACAGGGACATTGTCAGCATAGGGACAATGTCAGCACAGGGAAAATGTCAGCACAGGGAAAATGTCAGCACAGGGAAAATGTCAGCACAGGGAAAATGTCAGCACAGGGACATTGTCAGCATAGGGACAATGTCAGCACAGGTACAATGTCAGCACAGGGAAAATCTCAGCACAGGGAAAATGTCAGCACAGGGACATTGTCAGCATAGGGACAATGTCAGCACAGGTACAATGTCAGCACAGGTACAATGTCAGCACAGGTACAATGTCAGCACAGGGCCACTTTCAGCGTTGTGTTGTTGTTTGTCCATCAAGAATGATGATGACCATTCATTTCATCCAGTGGGGTTGAAAGTATGGAGCCGTTAGTTCTAAGATGGCTGATAAGGCCTATTTTGGTTCTAAATGTTCTTTGACAATGTGGGCAAAGAATGCTTGAAGTTCCAGGAGGAGGATCTCCTGCAGTGGTTTTTCTGTCCAGCCTTTTCTTCACAGCTCTTGCAGTCCTGGTTGCTTCACAAGTGACTACAACCTTGTGTAATGATATTCACCACGAATTTCGGTCTTTGGCAGCAGTCTCCTAGGTGTCATGATTAATGATTAATTCCAAAAGCTTACGGTGAGATTTTCAGAGTGTCTTTAAAGCGTTTCCTCTGGCCGCCTTGGGAGCGTTTACCACAACGCAGCTTGCCAAAAAGAATTTGTTTAGGGAGCCTGTGATCTGGCATGCGAGTTAAGTGACCAGCCCAGTGAATCTGATTCTTCATTAGTAGAGTGTGAATACTGGGCATGAACGCTCTTTCTAGGACTTTAGTGTCTTGCCATTTAATTTTCAATAATAGCTTCATAAGGCAGACTGTATGGAAGTGGTTTAAGTTCCTAGCATGTCGCTGATAAACAGTCCAGGTTTCACAAGCATATAGCAGTGTGGATAATACGACTGCTTTGTAGACTTTCAGCTTTGTTTGCAGGCCTATTCCATTTCTGTCCCACACATTCCTGTACAGTCTGCCAAAGGCCGCGCTGGTCTTGGAGATTCTTGCATTCACTTCGCCATCAATTGTGGCAGCTTGTGACACAGTGCTGCCAAGATAGGTGAATTTGTCCACAACATTTAGTCTATGACCATTCACCTTGATATTCGGCACAGTGTGATTATTCCCTGGAGCTGGCTGGTATATAACTACAGTCTTCTCCAAGTTGATATTGAACCCAAAGTTGGCCAGGCATATGAGAAAGCTGAAACATTGTGTTGCATGTCTGCCTCTGAGTTGGCATATAGAGCGTTATCATCAGCAAACAGCAGTTCTCTGATGGTCAGCACTGTCAGCACAGGGACACTGTCAGCACAGGGACAATGTCAGCACATGGGTACATGTCGGCACTCTTTACTGATTTGTGGCAGCGAGAGAAGATGGTATACTGTCTTCTGAGTACTGGTTGTGAATTCTCACAGTTCACAAAATGTGGAGAACTTAACAAGTGCACTGTTCATCTTGGCATTTGCCAGGATCAAGTAATTTTTCGGGGGATGGGGGAGGGGGAGAAGTTAATGAATTAGATCGCCCACAAATAGTGACTTTGATGCACTCTAGAATTTAGTCAGATCATAAATGAAGATAAGGAAGAGAGTACAGCTTAATGAAGAACATAATGCTATCTTAAGGGGCAGAAAATGCACTAATAGAGTGGCAAGGCTGTGAGTTCTAGAATAATAACAACAACATTGGCAACAAAGAAAAAAAAACAAACGTGGACGTGATCCAGTGTTATGCACCAGCAAATGGTCAGGGTGAATCAGTTCAGAAGGATTTTTACATCAAACTTATAAGTAATATAGGTTATCGAAGAAATAGCAGTGCAGTTTTGATGAGTCTCTTTAATGCTAAGATAGGATGGGACAAGACGGGCTATGAAGAGATCATAAAGAAACATGTACTAGAGGTAATACAAGAACATGGAGAGGTATTCACAAATATTTGCACAGCGAATCAATATGTGATAGGCAGAAGTGTTTTCCACTTTTTTTTTATTTAAAGAATGCAGAAACAAAGATGGATATCTCCAGACCACAAGACAGAAAATCAAATCAACCATATCTGTAGACAAAACAGAAAACCGAATCAACATATCTGTAGACAAGACACAAAACCAAATCAACCATGCCTGTAGACAAGACACAAAACCAAATCAACCATATCTGTAGACAAAACACAAAACCAAATCAACAATATCTGTAGACAAAACACAAAACCAAATCAAGCATATCTGTATACAAGACTCAAAACCAAATCAACCATATCTGTAGACAAAACACAAAACGAAATCAACCATACCTGTAGACAAAGACACAAAACCAAATCAACCATATCTGTAGACAAGACAAAAAACCAAATCAAACATATATGTAGACAAGATAGGAAGACAGATCAACCATATTTCTAGATTTAGATCTGCACGTAATTAAAATTAAGTTGAAACTCTAGAGAAACGAAGGGGCTTCAACTGAAAACCTTAATTTTTTTTTTATTTCTTGGTGAATATTTTCTGAAAAGGCTAAGAACAAATGTAAAATTTTCAATGTAGTCACGACAGCGTTAAATGCAAGTTGTCAGAATCTCCAATAAGGCTTTAGAGAGTTGATAAGTGTTAACACAAGTCTAGTAGGGAGACACCAGACAGGAGAGACACCAGCACTATAAATAGCCCCACAAGGAGACACATTTGTGTCAGACAAGGGGGCCAATAAGTACAAGTGAGCGAGGGCTTCCCCCAAGCCATTGGGAAGCTTGGCCTGCGAGTAACCGTGAAGTGCCCGGTTACTCAAGCTCACAAGCCAGCGTGCTTGGGACTCCATGCACGCAAGACTAGCTACTGCACGGAGGGGACAGTATCCGTGCTTGACCACGCAATGTGTAGCATGTGGACAGACACGACTGGAGACGGTAGAGAGTAGACGTGTTCTTGACAAATGCTATAGTTTCTAGGCAATAGTCAAATATTAGGCTGTAGATTTAGATTGTGATTATTAGCATCATTTCTCACTACTTCATTGCATTCATGTTGTATAATGTTAATGAAGCACATCGCTCGCAGAGCCATTAAATTATCAGCTCTAAATCTGTCTCTTATACACATCTCTAAATAAATTGCATTCCTTTTGCAAATGTCACGAGTTGTTATTTCGTGCGGTGCAAAAGTAGGGGAGTCCTGAGAACCCTGTAGCAAGCAAGTCGCTGACAGGCAGGACCCCAATTGGTGTCAGAAGTGGGATTTGAACCCACGCCTAATCCAAAACTTACCTATTTTTTACGCACAGATGCGAGTGCCATCTCCATATCTGGGATACTAGGACAGTTCTACAAAGGAAAGTTCCACCCAGTAATGTACGTAAGTCGGAAAATTAGCCCCGCTGAATCTAGATACTCAGCATCAGAATTGGAGGGCCTCAGTTTGATCTATTGTGTTAAGAACTTTCATAGATTTTTGGCAGGAGCACAGTTTGTGATCGAAACCGATAACTCTCCGTTGTCTGTGATGCAGTCTGGAATTCCCCACAATAACAGAATTTACAGGTGGGCTTTGATTCTCCAAAATTACACATTTACCATCCAGCACTTAAAGGGAAGATTGAACACTGTTGCAGACATTTTGAGTCGACCATCATCCATTGAAATACCTGATTTGCAGGAAGGGATCGACCACAGATCACCAGAAACAGTAACACTGTAAATGTTAGGTAACTCAGTGCCATATGTGGTGATTAAGATACAATGTAAGTGCGTTATCAACGCCAAACATGTGAACATTGTGAAAGTAACAGTGCTATGAAAAGTGTAAAGAACAGACGCAGAAGTAACATGCGCTGACACACACATAAGCTATATCAACATTGAAGTGTTAGCTATGAACCTACATAAGTTAGTAGGGAACTATATTTATACACTATCCATGAAGGAGAGCATAGAAGACTGCCGAAATGAACTATGTTATAATAGTCTACAAAGAATATTGCTCCATCTTCACAACGGAAAGGAGGACTTCAGTTAGTGTAATTAGATATAGAAATGTAACTGTGATATATGTATATTATTATTTTATTAACAGTACACATAACTTCATTTTTCTATAAATAATTGAATTCCAAATTGTTCAAATGCATATATAACTTTCTTTATGTCATGTGGTAGTTATAAATCACCATCATTTAGTTAATAACCCATTTAATATAACACCAATGATAGAAATACGATTGTTAGAGCTTACATTAGTTTATCACCGCATAATCATAATCATTTATAAATTCATTTATCTAAAATATCATTTCTAAACTAACCCAACCATTTAGGAATTAACATCATCTTTTTTACAAATAACACTTTAAGGTAGTTAACCCAATTCTCTTAAATGAAATTAATTAGTTAGATTATTTCCCTTGAGGATAATTTAGGACAGCACACCAAATCATATTAGTTACTATTACAGGATCGGTGACAAACCATCCTCATAACTTTGTATATTGTATATAGACATGATACGTGCAAACAAAACGCACAGTCATTGGGCTTGAATACTGTTATAATTCAGCCAATCATTTATTGTAAATATGTAATGTTCATGTATTTGATGCTATGAAACATATTTTAATGACGAGTGAATGGTTGAGCAAAAGGAGAGTATGAAAGCGAGTGAAAGATGTATACAAGAGGAATAAATGCGAGGAGAGAATATGAAAATTAGTAAACATGGAAAGAAAGAGTGAGAGAAAAACTTAGCGGCGGATTTTTTCACCGCTGGAGACGTCTTGTTTTGACTTGTCTGTGTCATCTGTGTAGCCAATGTGTTGTCAAGTTTTTATGTGTTTTACTGCCATACTTTAATAGATTAGATAGGGAATGTACTTTGAGCTTCTGAAAGCGGAGTTGTGGTCATAAATAAGAATAACAAACGTTTGTAACCACAATAAACCGATTTACGGCGCTCGAAGGAATACACACATTTAGTACACTAACGCATACACAGGTGAGCAAGTTAAGTACACTGTAGTTTATTAGTAAACACGCAAACAAACAGGAAAACAAACACATAAAAGATGCACACACTATTTGGTTCAAAGAACAACAACTTAAATTCAGGGGACACAATAACTTCTTAAAAACCTTAATGTAACATTGAAAATAGCTTTTCACAAGCGGAAGCGAGGAGGTGAAAAGTAGAACTGTTTGTATATGAGTTGGAGGGGATATTAATGGGAACATGAACATTTTATGCTCATGTGTTGCACTCATAACAGAGTCAACTTGTGTTTAGGTTGTCATTTCGGGCAATATGAGGACAGGTCGAGACAGAAGTCAATGGGTGAAAGTCAAAAGACATAGGGTCAAACGACGGAAGCCAGGACATAAGTCATAAGACAACGGTTCCGGTTCAAAACAATTCCCAAAGATATCTATAGAACCAACTATACTGATACATGGGCTACTTAATTAGCCAAGTGAAAAGATAGAACAGTGTGAGTAAAGGAAGAAGAGAGTTGTTCTATCCTCAAACTAGATATTTATAACTTATTGGATATCTGACAAAATTGGAGCAACCAATTTTTCTTTGTGACCAGACGTGTTACAAACATGAGTTAAAGGGAAGTAACTCTTCACAGAGAGGAGGGGAGCCTGTCAGAATCTCCAATAAGGCTTTAGAGAGTTGATAAGAGTTAATACAAGTCTAGTGGGGAGACACCAGACTGGAGAGACACCAGCACTATAAATAGCCTCACAAGGAGACACATTTGTGTCAGACAAGGGGGCCAATAAGTACAAGTGAGCGAGGGCTTCCCCCAAGCCATTGGGAAGCTTGGCCTGCGAGTAACCGTGAAGTGCCCGGTTACTCAAGCTCACAAGCCAGCGTGCTTGGGACTCCATGCACGCAAGACTAGCTACTGCACGGAGGGGACAGCGTCCGTGCTTGACCACGCAATGTGTAGCGTGTGGACAGACCCGACTGGAGACGGTAGAGAGTAGACGTGTTCTTGACAAATGCTATAGTTTCTAGGCAATAGTCAAATATTAGGCTGTAGATTTAGATTGTGATTATTAGCATCATTTCTCACTACTTCATTGCGTTCATGTTGTATAATGTTAATGAAGCACATCGCTCGCAGAGCCATTAAATTATCAGCTCTAAATAAATTGCATTCCTTTTGCAAATGTCACGAGTTGTTATTTCGTGTGGTGCAAAAGTAGGGGAGTCCTGAGAACCCTGTAGCGAGCAAGTCGCTGACACAAGTCCTCCAGCGCCAATAAAGTGCGTGGATTCTTGTAAAAAAAAATCGACTCTGGGGTCACTATTCCTGCCATGGTCGTGAACAGTCTGTCACAGAAGTCGCACCGTTTTGAAACTTCCTACTCCACTCATACACTTGGTGGACTGACAGGCATTTATTACCATACTGGACATTCGATCGCCGAAGAATTCCTATAGGTTTCACCTTTTCACTTATACAAAACGGATAACAGAGAGCTTATCTTCTTTTGTGCATGCCAAAAGTGGGGTGGTCATCTTTAAACTGTCCTTATGATGCACCGTGATGTCACGTGCGTAACACTCTTGCCATCCCTAACAACACTATTGACAAGTGGAACCCTTTCCTGTCACCAATGGAGTGAAGCAAGGATGTGTCCTGGCACCAACACTGTTCAGCCTCATGTTTTCAGCCATGTTGATGAATGCCTTCGAGAACGACGACATTGGAATAGACACCAACTACCGTATGGATGGAAAGTTATTCAATCTCAGAAGGCTGAAAGCTAAAACCAATATTAACAGCGACACCGTCAGAGAGCTCCTGTTTGCTGATGATTGCGCTCTATACGCCAATTCAGAGGTGGGCATGCAACATAATGGTACAGCTTTCTCACATGCCTGTGCCAACTTTGGGCTCAATATCAACTTGGAGAAGACTGTAGTTATATACCAGCCAGCTCCAGGGAATAATCACACTGTGCCGAATATCAAAGTGAATGGTCATAGACTAAGTGTTGTGGACAAATTCACCTATCTTGGCAGCACTGTGTCACAAGCTGCCACAATTGATGACGAAGTGAATGCAAGAATCTCCAAGACCAGTGTGGCCTTTGGCAGACTGTACAAGAATGTATGGGACAGAACTGGAATAAGCCTGCAAACAAAGCTAAAAGTCTACACAGCAGTTGTATTATACACACTGCTATATGCTTGTGAAACCTGGACTGTTTATCAGCGACACGCTAGGAAATTAAACCACTTCCACAAAGTCTGCCTAAGGAAGCTACTGAAGATTAAATGGCAAGACAAGATCCCAGACACTGAAGTCCTAGAAAGAGCGTCCATGCCCAGTATCCACACTCTACTGATGAAGAATCAGATTCGCTGGGCTGGTCACTTAACTCGCATGCCAGATCACAGGCTCCCTAAACGAATTTTTTTTACAGCGAACTGTGTTGGGTAAACGCTCCCAATGCGGCCAGAGAAAAAGCTTTAAAGACACTCTGAAAATCTCTCTGAATGCTTTTGGAATTCATCATGACACCTGGGAGACTGCAGCCAGAGACCGAAATTCGTGGCGTGCATAATTACACAAGGGTGCAGTCATGTGTGAGGCAACCAGGATTGCAAAAGCTGTAAAGAAAAGGCAGGACAGAAAAACCACTGGAGGAAATCCTCCACCAGAAACGTCAAGCATCCTTTGTCCACATTGTCAAAGAACATTTCGAGCCAAAATAGGCCTTATCAGCCATCTTAGAACTCACGGCTCCATACCTTCAACCCCACTGGATGAAATGAATGGTCATCATCATTCTTGATGGACAAACAACAACATTAACAAGTTACAAGACAATGGCGTGGGTGTTGTAATTTCTATCAAACTTTTAATGATTTTATTTGAAACCTCCTCGTATATATCCTGTACACGCGGTAATCAATGCAGTGTAGGATATCTCAGAAACCAAGAACTAAGGAACGACTTGTGGGCACATTACCCGGTCCTGCAAAGCTTAGTAGGCGAGGTAAGCACGTAAGACTTCCAGCAGCAGGTTTAAGTCTTTTGCACGAATCGTTTTTGGAGAATGGAAATGAAAATTTGATGAAACAAGGAGCTGTTACAAAATTGAAGACAGGAAAAATGGGAAAGCAGATTACTTTTACAGCAATACCATAGTAAATTAATGGAGAATAATGCTATTATCAGTTTAAGGAACCAATTCAGAAAATTTGGAATTCTACTTTTGACGACACAGCAGATCCACTCGCAATAAAAAGCTTTTTTTCAAACGACCAGTGCCTGTCTTTTTTTTTTTTTTTTTAAGCGACAAAGGGCAGACTGTAAAATCGTAATAATAAGCCGAATTCAACATGCAGCAAATACAATATATATATATATATATATATATATATATATATATATATATATATATATATATATATATATATATAGAGAGAGAGAGAGAGAGAGAGAGAGAGAGAGAGAGAGAGAGAGAAATGATATTGTCAAACAGCATTTTCTCCAATGGAATATGGAAAAAAGACAAAGGAGAAAATTATTGCAGATAAGTCACACACCGAGCGTGTGAGACGTAGTTGGTGCATGATGGTGGAAATGACCACGTGTTCACATGCACCCACTGTGAACGAACATTTACAGCGCGAATTAGCCTTACCAGTCACTGATCAGTCTCAAATTCGCTACCGCCATGGGTAAAAGTTATTATGCCTTTTTGAAGCACAAACTATCGTCTGTCAAGACGGCAAGGTGCCAATGAATGAATATATATATATATATATATATATATATATATATAATATTATATATATATATATCTATATATATATTATATATATATAATAATATATATTATATATAGCTAAAACTGAAGTAATGCAAGTTAGCAGATCTCCTGGTCCGTTAAGTATACTGATGAATAACACAACTCTGAAAGAAGTTATAGAATTTAATTATCTAGGAAGTATGATCAGTGAAGATGGCAGAATATACAGAGAAATCGAAATGATATGTCAAACAGCAAGTGTGCTATATATCAACTATCGCCCATATTGAAATATTCAAATATACATGTGTCCACAAAACGACAGATAATAAATAACATTTCATACCAACCCTATGCTACCAGTGTCAAACATGGGCATTTTCCGAATCACACTTACGTAAAGTCAACACCTGCGAGATGAGATGCATGAGGAGAACTTCCAACTTAACTATCCGAGTTAAGTAATTAAAATATTATTTCAGACAGATGTTATCAGACACACAGTGGTGTCAACACCTTTTGCCACATATATTGCAAGGCAGAAGTTTAAATGGTTCGGCCATCCCGGTAGATTGCAACACCATCAACTACCAGCACTGGCGTCACATTAAAGAACATCTGCTACGAGAGCAAGAGGACGCCCGAAAAGAAAATGAATTGACATCAAAGACATTGTACAATCACATGACATTCACTGATGATCATTATCCAGTGCCGCCGGGCACTGGAACGTCAGTTACTACTCTCCCACGGCCCTTGGCAACAGAATTAGAATATTGATGGTGGTGATGAATACCAGATATTCTAAAGCTGGAGCCAAGGAAAACCGACATGATTTGATGAAGAAGTTAGGAAGTGGATAAGGACGATTAAAAGGCAATATTTAGGTGGCTTAGCAAAACAAGCGGAAGTAGCTGTAAAGGAAGGATACCTCAGAGATCACGGGAGTCTCCGTGGCGAAGTGGTCAAGTCGTTTGCCTCGCGCTGCAGGGTTGTGGGTTAGATTCCGGGCTACGTCTTTCGGTTCACGGTTCCATTTTCTCTCGGAGACTTCTGGGCTTTCGGCAGGCCGCCGTGTAGAAAGAGACCGAGCCATATGGGATAAAACCCGATGCATGAAGTCGATCCTCTCGACTTCTAAGACTCTTGTTTAAGACCTCAGAGATCTTTTCAGTGACACAAAGAAAATAGCAGGAAAATATAATCAACCATGTGAGCTGATCAAAAATAGTAATGAGAAAGAAGAGATGATGATGATTATGATGATGATGAGACATATCTGGAACCCGTCTATCGCCCTCTACGGACTAACGATAAACCACGCGAGCTTGAGTCGGATTGAACTTGAGCACAACCAATAGGCAGTTGTTGGCAATGGTCTCAAGTTGACGACGGTAGGCAGATGATCTCTTTATAGAGGTTTTCTAGATATGTATATTTGGGAAGTCTGGAATAGTGCTCTGCTGTCTGCGACGCCACTATACATGTGCACATGGCTGTTTCACAATCTGAATTGTGTTATAGGTAGTTGCGTAATCTATTGTGTCCTGTGCTGAGGCATAATCACTTGTTTGTCTGTTCATAACGTATAGTCATCTTGAGCAGTTTAGTGACGTCTTGACTGATTTGAATCATTTCTTTTCTTTCGGAGGTATGTAACGGGCACATCAGGATGTTCTTCTTTGGTTACTTCCTTAGCAAATTCATCAGCTCGTCGGTTTCGGGTACTCCACAGTGGGGTTGGATCCACTGTATGTGACCTTATGCTGACTGCTAAGTTCAGAAAGTAGGTCCTTAGTACTGCAATTCCCAGAAGGAGCGCTCGAGAACTGATTTTGCATCTGTCAAATTAGCAAACAGGTGTGTACCATTGCTGCGGTGTTTGTAATTCTCTGTTGCTATCTTGATTGGCCTCAATTTCACTCATAGTATGGCGTATTTCCTGTCGGTACTGGCTGTATCTGTAGTGATATTTGGTATTCTATGTCCACTTCGCTCCTTCCATTCGAACAGCATTGTGTGCAAACCATCTGTGTAGACTCGGATCCAGAGGTCCTGATTATGGATATCTTACAAGGAAGCTGAGAGTGGCTGTCTGCGTTGCAACACTGTTTGTTACTTCCTTGTCAATATTCCTCTCACTTTGACTATATTGTAATGCAGTCTAGTTCACTCCATGGAGTTCGCTCTGACTAGTTGTCAGGCTGGATACCAACTGTGGGCGACGGTGGTCTCTGCGAGTCGATGGCCTGGGGAATAAAAAAGACTCTTTTCAACCGCCATAGCTTAGGTTTTCAAATCGTTTATAGTAGGCTGGCAAGCCGAAAGGGACTTTTGCTTGTATAGCGTTTTCGATCTCTGCGCTTCTCATGTTTGTGTCCTCCCCATCTCTCCATTTCCCATAGGGGCTAATCTCATCCTCCTGGCAGGTGACTCTAAGTGATTGATTTTGCCCATGTACAGCTGTGTGTGTGGTTCTTTTAAATGCCGAAATCACCACGCAGTGACCCGTATTCCAGGTGTGGTCGTTATCCTCTGGTGATAAACTTGCTGTATTTTCTCACTGGCTCCCCATGTCGTCCACAGCTTTCTCCGGATGGCTATTTCCTTTGGCTTTGCTACTGCTTTGTTGATGTGTTTTCCCCATGTCAGCCTGCCATCAAATATTACTCCAAGGTATGTTGGTTCTTTATCTTCTCTTAGAGGTGTTCCATTTATCTGGATGATCCCTGCCTTTTGTTTCGGAGAGAGGGTAAATAGAGTGGTGCTGCACTTGTCAGTGTTTATGCCACACACCATCTATTTGCCCATGCAACAAATGTATCTACAGCCCTTTGTAACAATCTGGTGGCCACTGATGCATATTCATTTGTGCTCCATAGAAGCAGGTCATCGGCGTACATTGCCGCTTTAATTCCATGCGGTAGGTGAGCAACAAGATCATTGATGAAGATTAGAAAAAGTGTGGGGGGGGGGCAAGACACCGCCCTGGGGAACACCATGACGCAGTAGTACTTTCTTGCTCTTGAATCCGTCTATCTGTACTCAGGCTCTTCTGTTGTGCAAGTATGCTTTCACCCATTTGTACATTCTTCCATTGACTTGCAGTTTCTCAGTTTCTTCATCAGACCTTCTTTCCAGACTTTGTCAAAGGCTTTCTTCAAATCTATCCATGCCGCAAGCACCAGCTTCTTCTCTTGGAATGCATCCTCAATTTCTTGAGAGAGGTAGGTTGTCTGATCTTCCGTAGAGTAGCACTGCCTAAAGCCAGCCTTGCTGTGGCACATGGATGTTTTTACTTTCAATGTACCACTGCAGTCTGTGATTGATGAGCGCTCCAGTGTTTTGCAGAGACAGCTTGGTGAGGCTAACTGGTCTGTAGCTAGAGGCAATGGAACTATCTTTCCTAGATTTTAGGAGGGGTATCATGATTGCTTCTCTCCAGGCTTGTGGAACACTGCCTAAGGTCCAGCTGTTATTGAAGATCTGCAACAGCTTTACTTTGGCCTTTGTTCCTAGGTTCCTGATCATTTCATTGGAGATACTGCCTTATCGTAGCTCCGCCTCATTTGATTAATAATGATAACGTTACGATGAAACATTCTCAACTCGTCAATTCAGAACGTCGACAAGAAAATCTGAATTCCTCACCTTGTAAAACAGGTGAACATGAAAACACAAGCGGACAGTTCAGCAAACGTTTCAAGTCCTTTATTTCGTCCTTGTAGAGTCCTAAGACAAATTTCCAAAGGTAACGTAGCGCGCCCTTACCGCAGGGACAACATCTACTCAATGACCAGGAATTATCATCCTATCTAACCCTATGGTCTGCCCTGACGCCTCCTTTCCATTCTTTAGCTAGATCCTTGCTGTCTCGTTCGTTGAATCTTTGTCTAGGTTCGGTTCCCTGTTCTTCTATCCAGCCATGGCTTCTCATCAACAAGTTCCTCCTGTTATCCTTCCTTGAATATCATGAAATCATCACATCCGAACAACCATTCGCCACAAGAAGTCGGTCGCACAATTCAAACCCGACCGGTTTGTAACATGGCTTCACAGCGTCCCGTTGTTAGGTTTTCGTTTTCGTGACGCATCCTGTCTCTTTTGCTTCAGCGCACTGTTCACTTTGTTGTACCTTGGGATTTTCTTTGGCACTTCTGCATTCTATGTTTCATTAGCAATAACTATTTGGCAGATACCATCAGCTCCTGGTGACTTTTTCATTTTCATTTTTGATATGGCTAGCTCCAGTTCGCTGATTGTGATGGGTGCCTCCAGAATCTCATGTACTATTTATTTCCTTCTGTCCTGTATGTTGCTGTTTCTCTCGAATCTCTTGTTGTTTCTCTGGACTAATTTTGTTATTGCTATCTTGTGCGAATGAGTCCGCAAAATGGTCAGCTGCTTGCTTTCTTGTTAAGATGTTTCCATCTTTATGTAGTGCAATTTTTGAGTTTCTCCCTGTGCCCTCATCGTTAAGTTGTTTTATTAGCTTCCGCAATTTCCTTGTGTCTCTTTCAAAGTTCAGAGACTCCGATTTCTCTTGCTAGCTTTTCCGTCTAGCCTGCAGCTTGGCCCTTTGAAATGTGGCTTTTGCGTTCTGGAATTTATTGTGGTGCTCGTAGCTGGGTGTGTCTTCTGCTTGCTTTCTACACACTTCCACATCATTATGCAACTGTTCCAGTTCACTACTCCAGTAGGGTTTATATTGGTTACGGGCTCCTATTGGTACTGTTTCTCGCGCCGCCGCCTATAGTATGCATTTCCCGAATATCGGTTATTAATACTATTGAAAATGAGGAAAATTAAATCTCTGGACACGTAAAAGAAAAGACACGAGACTCGGTAGTGTTGTGGCTAGACACTAGCTGCACTCCAGAAGTTCATGTGTTCGAACGACTGCTCGAATACCACCCCCCTCCCCTCCCTCCCTCCCCCACCAAATTATCAAGGTCGATCCGGTCTAAAATGGGCACCAATAATGTTTTGGGAAGTAGGAGCGGCAGTTATGATTTTGACTTCATCAATCCCCGAGTGCCGATTGGTCTGCACAAATATTGACCTAGCACCGCGTGCCCGACACGCGAAAGGAGTACTTTACTGTAAAAATAAAAACAATACATTAATATAGAGACAATTACGGAGGAAAGTATTCCGGGGAAACAATGAAGAGGAAGACCAAAATGTGGATGGATTTAAGATGTGATGGATAATTTACAAAAGGTAGCAACAGGGACAGGACATCTGGTTTATGATAGATGGGTTCAAGATGTGATGGATAATTTATAGGGCTGCGGAAGTTAACGATTAATTAATCCATTACTCATTAATTTTTTTTAACTATTAAATTCTTTTTAAATGATTAATCGAAAACTTTTCTCCCATCACTTATACAACTGAACCAAATGTCGAAAAATTGTCGGACATTTTAAACATAGTCCTGCAAACACAGCCGAGTTGCAAAATTGTATTGAGTCACCATTGTGTAAGCTGCAGCAAGATGTACCAACAAGATGAAACAGTATGTTTATTATGCTACAGAGTCTTCTACAGGCCAGAGAAGCATTAACTGTCTACATGTCAAATGAAAAGATGCAATACAAAGGTCCAAAACTGTCAGATTCGGATTTGGAGAAGATTTCGAAATATGTCAAAGTTTTGGACTTATTCTGTCAGACCACGGTCCTGCTTGGCGGTCAAGATTATGTTTCATGTAGCTGTATATTGCCGCTGCTATCATCGTTGATAAAACACATGACTGTACACGATGATGAACCGGGCTACATAGCAAAATTTAAGGCAACGTCTTTTAATGACTTCAGTGAACGTCTAGCTAATATGTTAATTATTGAAATACTACAGATTGAAACATCACTTGATCCACGCTACAAATACCTGAAGTGTTTGTCAAAAGATGCAAAAGAACGAACTTGGTGACGTATTGAACAACAAATAGCAGTTAGTGTTCATGATGAGCAGATGGAGACTGCTGCAAAGAATGATACTGACATTGACAATGAAACTATATGTGAACCAAATGAAGAGAGTATTAAGCTAATGGAGTCTGATATGGAGAAGAAAGTTGCTGAATCGGTTGACCCTTTACAATGGTGGAAACTTAATGAACATCGATATCCAAAATTGGCATTTCTTGCCAAGACCATTCTGTGCATACCGGCTACCTCGGTTCCATGTGAACGATTGTTCAGCTCTGCTGGTTATATTGTTAATAAGACGCGCTCGTCACTTGAAGCAAATACTGTCAACATACTCGTCTGTTTGCATAGTTGGTTATTAGATGACATATGAACAAGACAATCCAGTGTTATTTCGATTTTTGACAAATACGACTATAATGTAAGTTATGTGACTATACATGATTTGCTTTAATCGAAATTAACGATTAATTAATCGTTAATTGTTCAAAAGTTAACTATTAAATTTAAATTAATCGGTCGTAGCCCTAACAATTTACACTCTGGGTTATGGTACAGAAACATTTCGACAGAATAATTTTGGGGGGAAATTCTGAATATGACAAGCCACTCGATGATGATAATAATAGTGGATATTTAATTTGCTGCATTAAGACTTCCATTCATGTCAAAACCGTCACCAGATAGTGGGGAGTCTCCATTGTGAAGTTGCGAAGGTTGTGGGTTCAATTCCGGGCTACGTCGTTCGGTTCACGATTGTAGATTTTTGGGAGACTCCTGAGGGTCGTCGTTGGAATTATGGAGTTCATGCTTTGTGTGGCGCCTTCGGCAGACCGCCCTGCGGAAAGAGACCGAGCCATATGGGCTAAAACCCCATGCGAAGAAGTCGATTCTATGCTTTTTAAACCCGTTTAGTGTTGTCCAACTGACCACTGGTCAACTGCGCACCCCGAAGCCTAGGATAGACCTATACAAAATGAGCTTAGCGTACTCCGCTGCTCAGCCGTGGAACAATCTTCCACAAGAAAACAAAGACATTACAATCCCTATACATATAATCGCAGATTATTCGAACTCCATCTCAGTACAGATTTCCGTCTTCCTTAACAACAACAACAACAACAGCAGCAGCAGCAGCAGCAGCAACAACAACAACAACAACAACAATAATAATAATAATAATAATAATCACCATCATCATAATAAAACCCTAGTATAACAGCCAGCCCCTATTGGTAGATCAGTATGTTCCTAATAGCTAATAACAATTGCCACATCAATCATTAATATTAGTGAGTCGTGTAGTTTTGCTACCTTTATAATTCATAATTTTATATTGCTGTTGTTGTTCTTGGTTAGCCTCATAACTGATGTAAAGATGAAATAATGTATGTGAAAAAAAGGGCAGAATGTTCGATGGACCTGTGTGCCCATTTCTCAACCCTTTGAAAATAAAGTTTGTTCGTTCGTTCGTCGCGTCTCATCAAACTGCCGACTGTACTGTTCTCAATTGCCACCAGCTCCACCATTGTCTTTAAACTGATTCAGTGCCAAACAAAATGGTAGGTTTGGACCAAACATGGTAAAAAATCAAATGTACAAGTATTATAATGGGCCAGTATGGTCACTGCCAGGAAGGAAATAAACGGCAAACTACCTTCTTTAAAACTGCCTAGTTTATTATGATTCGCCTAATTACAGATCATTACAAGGAATATTCTTCACACAAGTGAATCGGTACTATTATCTCGAAACAGTAATAACGTCTGATGGGAGATGCCTTGAAGAGATTAGAACAAGAATCGCCATGGTGAAAGTAGCCTTTAGCAAGATGAAAAACATTCTGACCAATAAAAAGATGTCAATTGAAACGAGAAAAAGAGTGTCGCGGTGCTACATAGAGCCTGTATTTTGGATGGATGTTGTTGTTGTTGTTTGTCCATCAAGAATGATGATGACCATTCATTTCATCCAGTGGGGTTGAAAGTATGGAGCCGTGAGTTCTAAGATGGCTGATAAGGTCTATTTTGGCTCGAAATGTTCTTTGACAATGTGGGCAAAGAATGTTTGACGTTTCTGGAGGAGGATCTCCTGCAGTGGTTTTTCTGTCCAGCCTTTTCTTCACAGCTCTTGCAGTCCTGGTTGCTTCTGTATGGATGTAAAGCGTGGACAATGAACAGTCAAGCTGAAAAACATCTGATGGCTGTGAAAATGCGTTTTATGAAGAGAATGCAAAGAAATCTATGGGCCGACAGAAAAACCAATGACCAAGTACTACAAGAAACAGATGAAAATCGTAAATTGATTAGAGAAATTAGACATGGTTTTTTTTTTTTTTGCATATCCCTTATAGGACGTTGCAGTCAACACCAGCATTTTTTAGCTGCTGTTGATGTACTAGGCAAGATTACGCTCAATAGTTTGCCATTGCTTTTTACCGGCTCACATACCCCCGTAAGTAACCAACGCGGCGCGATCCGCTACCGAATCTCGCGTCGTTGCATTACTCACGAGAATATACGGGATTACGGAGAAAGTCGCTAACCCCTACACCAGCATGTTATGAGAAGAAATGAATTGGAGAACTTGGTGACAGTTGGCAAGATTGAGGGGAAGAGAACAAGGGGAAGACAGAGAAGTAAATACCCGGATGGCTTGGCCACGTGACATGGTCGAGACAGGAACACTGAGCTGATCCACGACTCTAGTGATCGAGTGAAATGGCCCACACAAAACGAAATACTGTCCTCCTGGAAGTCACGTGTGGCCATATATTATTATCCTTTGGCAACGGATTAATTAACTCCTGCATTACTAACATAACTACTGGCGGTCAGCTTGACAGAGAGGAAAAGCTCTCTCGTTCGTAAACATCCGGTGTGCTAATGCCGAGGTACCGGGTTCAACCCCTTTACCGGTCAATTGGACTGAAATGTTGACTTCTCTATCTTGACTTTGGGAAGTAAACTACAGATTCTTCTGAAGTCGCAGTGGGTCCCCCTGATGGCAAGAAACATTTTTTTGTTTTTTTTTAACTCTCTCGCTTTGAATTCAAACGGAGTCTATACACGTGCTACCACTTCTAGTCTATGGACCTACATTTGCATGTGGGTTGCGTCAGACACAAGTGTAGGTCAGTAGACTAGAAGTGGCAGCCCGTGTGTAGACTACGTTTGTGTTCAAAGCGAACGAATTATAAAAACAAACAAACAAACAATACACTTGACGTCATGAAACATGGAAGAGTCTATCAACTTAAACACAACACAAGTCCCGCAGCTAATACCTGGGTATGTGAAGAGCCTGGGTATAATGAAAGAGCCTGGGTATATGAAAGAGCCTGGGTATGTGAAGAGCCTGGGTATATGAAAGAGCCTGGGTATGTGAAGAGCCTGGGTATATGAAAGAGCCTGGGTATATGAAAGAGCCTGGATATGTGAAGAGCCTGTGTATATGACAGAGCCTGGGAATGTGAAGAGCCTGGGTATATGAAAGAGCCTGGGTATGTAAAGAGCCTGGGTATATGAAAGAGTCTGGGTATGTAAAGAGCCTGGGTATATGAAAGAGCCTGGGTATATGAAAGAGCCTGGGTATATAAAAGAGCCTGGGTATATGAAAGAGCCTGGGTATATGAAAGAGCCTGGGTATATAAAAGAGCCTGGGTATATGAAAGAGTCTGGGTATATGAAAGAGCCTGTGTATATGACAGAGCCTGGGTATATAAAAGAGCCTGGGTATATGAAAGAGCCTGGGTAAGTGAAGAGCCTGGGTATATGAAAGAGCCTGGGTATATGAAAGAGCCTGGGTAAGTGAAGAGCCTGGGTATATGAAAGAGCCTGGGTATATGAAAGAGCCTGGGTATATAAAAGAGCCTGGGTATATGAAAGAGCCTGGGTAAGTGAAGAGCCTGGGTATATGAAAGAGCCTGGGTATATGAAAGAGCCTGGGTATATAAAAGAGCCTGGGTATATGAAAGAGTCTGGGTATATGAAAGAGCCTGGGTATATGAAAGAGCCTGGGTATATAAAAGAGCCTGGGTATATGAAAGAGTCTGGGTATGTAAAGAGCCTGGGTATATAAAAGAGCCTGGGTATATGAAAGAGCCTGGGTATATAAAAGAGCCTGGGTATATGAAAGAGCCTGGGTATATGAAAGAGCCTGTGTATATGACAGAGCCTGGGAATGTGAAGAGCCTGGGTATATGAAAGAGCCTGGGTATGTAAAGAGCCTGGGTATATGAAAGAGTCTGGGTATGTAAAGAGCCTGGGTATATGAAAGAGCCTGGGTATGTAAAGAGCCTGGGTATATGAAAGAGCCTGGGTATATAAAAGAGCCTGGGTATATAAAAGAGCCTGGGTATATGAAAGAGCCTGGGTATATGAAAGAGCCTGGGTATATAAAAGAGCCTGGGTATATGAAAGAGCCTGGGTATATAAAAGAGCCTGGGTATATGAAAGAGCCTGGGTATATGAAAGAGCCTGGGTATATGAAAGAGCCTGGGTATATAAAAGAGCCTGGGTATATGAAAGAGCCTGGGTATATGAAAGAGCCTGTGTATATGACAGAGCCTGGGAATGTGAAGAGCCTGGGTATATGAAAGAGCCTGGGTATGTAAAGAGCCTGGGTATATGAAAGAGTCTGGGTATGTAAAGAGCCTGGGTATATGAAAGAGCCTGGGTATGTAAAGAGCCTGGGTATATGAAAGAGCCTGGGTATATAAAAGAGCCTGGGTATGTGAAGAGCCTGGGTATGTGAAGAGCCTGGGTATGTGAAGAGCCTGGGTATGTGAAGAGCCTGGGTATGTGAAGAGCCTGGGTATATGAAAGAGCCTGGGTATGTGAAGAGCCTGGGTATATGAAAGACCCTGGGTATGTGAAGAGCCTGGGTATATGAAAGAGCCTGGGTATATGAAAGAGTCTGGGTATGTGAAGAGCCTGGGTATATGAAAGACCCTGGGTATGTGAAGAGCCTGGGTATGTGAAGAGCCTGGGTATATGAAAGACCCTGGGTATGTGAAGAGCCTGGGTATATGAAAGACCCTGGGTATGTGAAGAGCCTGGGTATATGACAGAGCCTGGGTATGTGAAGAGCCTGGGTATATGAAAGACCCTGGGTATGTGAAGAGCCTGGGTATATGAAAGAGCCTGGGTATATGAAAGAGCCTGGGTATATGAAAGAGCCTGGGTATATGAAAGAGCCTGGGTATGTGAAGAGCCTGGGTATGTGAAGAGCCTGGGTATGTGAAGAGCCTGGTTATGTGAAGAGCCTGGTTATGTGAAGAGCCTGGGTATGTGAAGAGCCTGGGTGTGTGAAGAGCCTGGGTATGTAAAGAGCCTGGGTATATGAAGAGCCTGGGTATGTGAAGTATTAGGATCAACACATTTTGTAGGCCCGAGTCGGAGAAACAGGTGGTCTATCTTTCCCTCCCGCAGCGAATGGTGAGAGCTGACTTCGAACCCTCGTCCTTACTGCCCATGCTGTTGTCAGCGTAAGGTCACAACCAATACACCAACGGGCGTGTATTTCACTTATTGTTAAACAAAATGAGACAGAATGAGAAATGTTGTTATCGGGCAGACAGTGGGATCAACACCTTGTGTCTCATAGATTGAAAGACAGAAGATCAAATGGTTTGGCCATCTCGTTAGAATGCGACACCATCAGTTACCAGCACTGACCCTATCTATATCATAGAAGATCTTACATGAGAACAAGAGGAAGCCCGAGAAGAAAATGATTTGACGAGATTAAAGACATTGTACAAACACACGGAATAACACCATCCAATGCTACCCATTGGGCGCAGGAACATCAACTATTTCTTCCCACGCCGCTTGATGGCAAACGTGAAAGATGATGATGATGATGTTAAATAACTATCAAAATTTCACAGAATCGATTCCACCTCCACCAACGTCGGAAGGAAAGCGGTTCGTTTGCACATAATTGGATACAAAATAAGGCAGATAGCTATCTTGGCATTGGTACTAACAGTTTGTCTTTATTTGAGCACGGCTGTCGATTGCTAATTTAAACAGCGCGATTATTTGAACTATACCAGATCATTACAAACACAGAATTGTGTCATTGTCTGTTGATTTATGGTAAGTTTCCGTCACTGAAATACCATTGTACTTTGTCTATAAATGCACCGTCACAGTACTCTAATCTAACAGCGTTATAAAACTCGCACAACAATTGTCAATTCATAGACATTATTTCAGCAACTTGTGAAGGTCAAAGGGAGGAAAATAATTTGTGTGACGACAAATTAACCGTCTGAATTGTGTATTAATTACATGTTTAATTATCTAATGATAATTATAGTCTTAAGTGCAAAACATTTAAAGATATGATTTAATTATACAAAATTGTACTGGTGTACTGTAGTGTAAGATCGTTGTGTAAGAGATGAGCAAACTTTGGATTGATGTGCCTACTTTATATGTATAGTGCTTCTCTTTATATCTTACAATATTATTATTTTTATAAATCTAGTCTGAATTATTCTTTCTTATCTGTCGCTATATATATAGTGAAGACAGAAAGAATATATTGCACAATTTATTGACTACGATATTCGCTGAATCTTGTCGAAGACAAACAATAGAAACAATTCAGCATAAATTAAAGCAACGAATGAAATCCATTTTGCTGAAATTCACAACATATTGTCATAAACTGCACAATTTATTGCTTGTCATATTTCGCTGCATCTCATCAAACGAAAAAAAAAGAAAGAAAAGAAAAGAAAAGAAATAATTCAACGTAAACTAATTCATTAAAATAAATCCATTTCGTTGAAATAGTCATATATTTCGCGGCCACTGTTAACCATAGTACTTCTGAAGAGACGGTCATTTTCCTTTGTTCGCACACGGACCGTGACTTGTGGTCTGCATTTGTTTAGCGTAGAGGGGAGATGATGTTTACATGATTTCATTCTTGAGTTGCAAGACTGCGGGGGATTTGTGTGTGCACAATACCCTTAATAGTTCCTCTGGGCACTGGATTCTCCCTGGACACTGGGTTCTCTCTGAGCACTGGGTTCTCGCTTGTCACTGGGTTCTTTCTGGGCAGTGGGTTATCGCTGGGCACTGGGTTATCTCTGGTCACTGAGTTTTCTCTGGACACTGGGTTTTCTCTTCGCACTGGGTTTCCTATTGACACTGGGTTCTCTCTGGGCATTGGATTATGTTTGGGCATTGAGTTATGTTTGGGCATTGGGTTATCTCTGGGCATTGGGTTCTCTCTGGGCACTTGGTTCTCTCTGGGCACTGGGTTCTCCCTGGACACTGGGTTCTCTCTGGGCATTGGGTTTTCTCTGGGCACTGGTTTTTCTCTGGGCGTTGGGTTATCTCTTGGTATTGGATTCTCTCTGGGCATTGTGTTCTATCTGGGCATTGGGTTCTCTTTGGGCATTTGGTTTCTTCTGGGCACTGGGTTCTCTGTGGGCACCGGGTTTTCTCTGGGTACTGGTTTCTCTTCGGGCACTGGGTTCTCCATGGGTACTGGGTTCTCTCTGGGCACTTGGTTATCTCTGGGCACTGAGTTATCTATGGGCACCGGGCTTCCTGTAGGCATCGTGTTGGTGTCCACTGACAAGGAAACACCTAAAACCAAATTAACCATAGAAGACATGACTTGCCAGGCCCACTCACAGCCAGTCCCTGTGCGCTGTGCTGAATTATGACCCGGTTACAGCTTAATGTGCCTCCCCGCAGACGTGGAATTCCAGGTCTTGCAGATCTCCTGCCTTCGGAGCTTGGAGAGGAGACAGAGAGCTCTGACAAGCAGTTCTTTGGTACAGGATGTAGAGAAAAGTCTGCGCGCTAGCCTTACTTCGATAGATGGATGTCTTTGTCAAGGCACAAGCGATCAGACTGAATACTCGAGAAGACTCACCAGCATCCAACGAACCAACCAACTGAACATATCGTGTAACAAAACATATCTGCGAAAACAACAATAAACATCATATTGTCACGTAGAAGAACTTAACTGTGGTGTGTACCAGAGATAGACAAACAGCGTGATCTGCTGGAGTGCAAGAAATATGAACACCATATACCTATAGTATGTACTGGTATACCATACTGGCACCTTTCCATCTTGACCGACGATAGTTTGTTACATTGTGCTTAAAAGAAAGGCATTTTAACTGCAACCCCTGGTAGCGAATGTGACTCAGCAAGCTAGTTAGGACCAAGGATGGAGTTATACCTCTCCATAGCACAAAGCCTGGGCTTAATTGTAGGTACCATGTGTTGTTCAAACAGCATGATCCCTCTCTCGGCATGTCTAGTTTACTCCAGAGGAAAGCAACACCAGTGCATCTGGAACAAGACAAGCTGCAGACATTGTCAGATCAGCGAAGCATTTCTCTAACTGTTCGCTTGTCGGAGTTTCGATCCTAAACCTTTGCCAACCAAGGTTTAGGTTCTGGTCTGCCCTGCCATGACATTTAGTCTTTAGGTTACATTTTCACACTCCTCCGCCCGAAACACTGGACACCACCCAAAGACCATATAAACGAATGTGATAAATCTAAGTCAAAAGAAAGCGTATTAAAGATAGATAGTCTTACAAAACGCGGTTCGTAATTCCGCTTACCTGCTTTCGAAACACAAATGTGACCGATTTGATAGCAGACCGTGTCGCTCTAGGGTTTAACGTGTTGGTATGGGAGCCGGTCGTTCAGTAAGCAATGGCAAACTACTGAATCTAAACTTGCCAAGACATCAGCAACAGCAGTGCTGGTGTTACTAACGCTGCCCTGTAAATAGGATATGCAACAACAAAAAAGTCATAGAAAACTACACTGTAGGGTTAAGCAATGTACCGCACTGAAATCTATACAAGAGGCAAAACTGCAGGTAGGACAATACATTTCAAGCGAACGAAAGAAGAACGGAACAACTCCCCAAATACAGGATTACGCAAAAAGTAAAATAAAGGACTCTTTTACACACCGTGAATCATATACAAGGAGCTTCTCATAAGTCTTTAGCCTGACCATGAAGGAGTAGGCGTCTGATTTCTCCATTGCTCTGACAAACCGTTGGATGTGCAGGAAGTAAAAGTCAGTTCCAGCATTTTTTTTTACTGTTTGCGATTCCTGGACAATTTTACGTTTAGTAGTTTGCCATTGCTTTCTGAATGACAGGCGCTCATACCATTGTATGAAACCAAACGCAAGACGGTTTGCTTCAAATCGCCGCAGCTGTATTTCGAACCCGGTATGCGGGATTATGAATTGCATTTGTAAACCCATCGCCAGAAAACTGGCTGTGGTATATAACACAATTTCAATGCAGTGAATGGATATTTACATTATAATATTTGTTTATTTGATTGTGTACCATGTTTGGTCGACAACTACTTTTGTTCCGCATTTAATTAGTTATAGAAAATACTAATACTTGTCAGTTAGTGAAAAGTTGTCACATCAAACACAGAAACGGCAAGCATATACACCTTATACAACATGGAGTAACAAAACATAACACAAACCATCTCTGTGAGGACAAGGGAGAACAGAATAACATAGGGGGTTATAGGTCAGTGGGTCGACTTCATTGCACCGGTGACAAAATTATAATCTCTCTCTCTCTCTCTCTCTCTCTCTCTCTCTCTCTCTCTCTCTCTCTCTCTCTCTGTATATATCCCCGTCTCTCTATTCTTCTCTCCCCTCACTCAATCTCTCTTCACCCCCTCTCTCTATTCTTCTCTATACCTCTCTCTATATCCCCCTCTCTCTATCTCTCTCTGCCCCTCTCTCTATTCTTCTCTCTCCCTCCCCACTCGCTATAATTCTCTCTCCATCCCCTCTCGCTATCTCTCTCCATGATCCTCTCTCTATTCTTCTCTCTCTCCCTCTCAATGCCCCTCTTTCTATTCTTCTCTCTCCCTCCCACTCTCTATCCTTCTCTCTATCTTTCTCTATCCGCCTCTCTCTATCCCCTATCTCCATTCTTCTCTCTCTCTCCCCTTTCTTTATCCACCTCTTCCTATCTTCTCTCCCCCTCTCTCTATCTCTCTACCCCGTCTCCCTATTCTCTCCCCCCCCTCTCTCTCTCCCTTCTCTCTATTCTTCTCCCTCCCTCCCCACTATCTATTCTTCTTTCTCCCTCTCTCTCTATCTTTCTCTATCCCCCTCTCTCGATTTTTCCCTCTCCCACCTCTATCTCTATATTCCACTCTCTCTCTATTCTTCTCTCTCCCACCTCTCTCTATCCCACACTCTCTCTATTCTTCTCTCCTACCTCTCTCTATCTTAAGTTTGTTCGTTTGTTCGTTCGTTCGTTCTCCATTCTTCTCTCCCACCTCTTTATCTCTCTACCCCACCCTCTCTCTCTCCATTTCTCTCCATCGTTCTCTATCTCCCTCTATCTATTCTTCTTCCCCCACTCTTTACCCCCCCCCCCTCTCTCTATCATTCTCTCTCCCTCCCCATTCTCTATCCCCTTCTCTATTCTTTTCTCCTTCCCACCCCCCCCCCTCTCTCTCTCTCTCTCTCTCTCTCTCTCTCTCTCTCTCTCTCTCTCTCTCAAGGCGTCTGTGACTTAGGCGTTGTGAACACAGTTTCACAATAACTAAACCCTGAGTTCGAAGTCTGCAGAAAATGATTCGGAAGCAGATAGTTTTGCGTTGATTTTCACAATGGTATGAGCGCCCGCCGTCCAGTAAACAATGGCGAACTTCTGCACGTAAAATTGCCTAGAAAATAAATGCAGTTTGATTGTGACGTCTTATACAGGACACGTACCTCCCCCACTCTCTCTCTCTCTCTCTCTCTCTCTCTCTCTCTCTCTCTCTCTCTCTCTCTCTCTCTCTCTCTCTCTTTCCTTCTCCCAGTCCACACACACACAAACACAAGGCATTATATTTATTAGGCAAGTGAGATTTCTCATAGAGAACCGAACGCTAAACATTCACGGTAGAGACTAATATACTATCGACTCCGCCACGCATAAGTTGTGTATCCTATGTATTTCTCCCAACAAGTGTCTGCAGCAACGTGTATTATTTTATCATCTCATTCAGAACTGTGCCAGGGATCCCTCACTAACCTGGAGAGAAACGTCTACATAAACTGGCCATGAATTTGAATCCTGGGAATGTTTCTTTTCCTGCATTGAACAGTTCAGGACAAAATGGGGCCATAGGTACCGAAGAGGTTATAGATGACGTAACAACATTAATTGTGTTCAGAGTTCTCATGCTTGCGGTCACGCCCACCTTATCAGCCATGGGTGTCGATTTGATAGCAGACCGTGTCGCTCTAGGGTTTAACGTGTTGGTATGGGAGCCGGTCGTTCAGTAAGCAATGGCAAACTACTGAATCTAAACTTGCCAAGACATCAGCAACAGCAGTGCTGGTGTTACTAACGCTGCCCTGTAAATAGGATATGCAACAACAAAAAAGTCATAGAAAACTACACTGTAGGGTTAAGCAATGTACCGCACTGAAATCTACACAAGAGGCAAAACTGCAGGTAGGACAATACATTTCAAGCGAACGAAAGAAGAACGGAACAACTCCCCAAATACAGGATTACGCAAAAAGTAAAATAAAGGACTCTTTTACACACCGTGAATCATATACAAGGAGCTTCTCATAAGTCTTTAGCCTGACCATGAAGGAGTAGGCGTCTGATTTCTCCATTGCTCTGACAAACCGTTGGATGTGCAGATCTGGTCAATAAGCTACTGGTACTATCGGGGTTGGAAATCTTCGCTGGCTTCTGAGGATGGGGACGCAGCGCTTATGGGAATGCCCCGAATGTTGTGATGTCGGTTCCTAAAACAATCAATCAATCAATCTGGTCAATAAGGTGTGTTGTGCCTTGCAGCATATCGGGAAAACCAGTTGAGGAGGGAAATTCATAATTCATATGTCCATTACAAATTGAATGAGCTATACATGTGCCAAATTTCAATTTTCTCCGCCTACTCCTTCATGGTCAGGCTAAAGACTAATGAGAAGCCCCCTTGTAAATGGTGCTAGCTGCATATATTTAACATACTAATCGACTCTAGCCGGATGATGTGGTCAATATCCCACAGGTCGCCTTTGCTTGCCGTTACATATTATGGTACCCAGTGTAGGCTGAGTCGACCTGGTTTTCCCCATGCTCATATACACAAACAAACAAAGGACCTGGATGGGGATACGAACACACGGCATACACGCAAGCCTTCTAGCCAATGACCAAGAGCCAAAGACTTTAGCGAGAACCAAGTGATGACTGAATCTACAACCATGGCCAGACTGCGAGAACAGCAAATTAAAAGAGGGGTGGCCAAACTACGCAGGAAGCCAAAGAAGATTGATAAACCAACACAGAAATGGTGTCGTTAGCCGCTACACGCTGCGGGATTTGCTGAGGAGGGGATCTGAGCACTTATGGACGAATGGTTCGATGTGCAATGAGGATGACCTGTCGACTAACTAACTAACTAACCAACCAACTAACTAACCAACTAACCAACTAACCAACTAACTAACTTCTAGCCAATGTGCTACATCGTCCCCCACAGCACTACACACTTAAAGGATTCAGTGTCGAAGGATAATATATCGCCACATGTGAACTCCCATATGGACAGAAGGATGATATATTCGCAATACTATGCTCACTGTATTATTTGTTTTGTTTCGTAGTTAGTTAGTTGCACTTCCTTTACAGGAAGTAAAAGTCAGTTCCAGCATTTTTTTTTACTGTTTGCGATTAATGGACAATTTTACGTTTAGTAGTTTGCCATTGCTTTCTGCATGACAGGCGCTCATACCATTGTATGAAACCAAACGCAAGACGGTTTGCTTCAAATCGCCGCAGCTGTATTTCGAACCCGGTATGCGGGATTATGAATTGCATTTGTAAACCCATCGCCAGAGAACTGGCTGTGGTATATAACACAATTTCAATGCAGTGAATGGATATTTACATTATAATATTTGTTTATTTGATTGTGTACCATGTTTGGTCGACAACTACTTTTTGTTCCGCATTTAATTAGTTATAGAAAATACTAATACTTGTCAGTTAGTGAAAAGTTGTCACATCAAACACAGAAACGGCAAGCATATACAACTTATACAACATGGAGTAACAAAACATAACACAAACCATCTCTGTGAGGACAAGGGAGAACAGAATAACATAGGGGGTTATAGGTCAGTGGGTCGACTTCATTGCACCGGTGACAAAATTATAATCTCTCTCTCTCTCTCTCTCTCTCTCTCTCTCTCTCTCTCTCTCTCTCTCTCTCTCTCTCTCTCTCTGTATATATCCCCGTCTCTCTATTCTTCTCTCCCCTCACTCAATCTCTCTTCACCCCCTCTCTCTATTCTTCTCTATACCTCTCTCTATATCCCCATCTCTCTATCTCTCTCTGCCCCTCTCTCTATTCTTCTCTCTCCCTCCCCACTCGCTATAATTTTCTCTCCATCCCCTCTCGCTATCTCTCTCCATGACCCTCTCTCTATTCTTCTCTCTCTCCCTCTCAATGCCCCTCTTTCTATTCTTCTCTCTCCCTCCCACTCTCTATCTTTCTCTATCCGCCTCTCTCTATCCCCTATCTCCATTCTTCTCTCTCTCTCCCCCCTTTCTTTATCCACCTCTTCCTATCTTCTCTCCCCCTCTCTCTATCTCTCTACCCCGTCTCCCTATTCTCTCCCCCTCTCTCTCTCTCCCTTCTCTCTATTCTTCTCCCTCCCTCCCCACTATCTATTCTTCTTTCTCCCTCTCTCTATCTTTCTCTATCCCCCTCTCTCGATTTTTCCCTCTCCCACCACTATCTCTATATTCCACTCTCTCTCTATTCTTCTCTCTCCCACCTCTCTCTATCCCACACTCTCTCTATTCTTCTCTCCTACCTCTCTCTATCTTAAGTTTGTTCGTTTGTTCGTTCGTTCGTTCTCCATTCTTCTCTCCCACCTCTTTATCTCTCTACCCCACCCTCTCTCTCTCCATTTCTCTCCATCGTTCTCTATCTCCCTCTATCTATTCTTCTTCCCCCACTCTTTACCCCCCCCCCTCTCTATCATTATCTCTCCCTCCCCATTCTCTATCCCCTTTCTCTATTCTTTTCTCCTTCCCACCCCTCTCTCTCTCTCTCTCTCTCTCTCTCTCTCTCTCTCTCTCTCTCTCTCTCTCTCTCTCTCTCAAGGCGTCTGTGACTTAGGCGTTGGGAACACAGTTTCACAATAACTAAACCCTGAGTTCGAAGTCTGCAGAAAATGATTCGGAAGCAGATAGTTTTGCGTTGATTTTCACAATGGTATGAGCGCCCGCCGTCCAGTAAACAATGGCGAACTTCTGCACGTAAAATTGCCTAGAAAATAAATGCAGTTTGATTGTGACGTCTTATACAGGACACGTACCTCCCCCACTCTCTCTCTCTCTCTCTCTTTCTCTCTCTCTCTCTCTCTCTCTCTCTCTCTCTCTCTCTCTCTCTCTCCTTCTCCCAGTCCACACACACACACAAACACAAGGCATTATTATATTTATTAGGCAAGTGAGATTTCTCATAGAGAACCGAACGCTAAACATTCACGGTAGAGACTAATATACTATCGACTCCGCCACGCATAAGTTGTGTATCCTATGTATTTCTCCCAACAAGTGTCTGCAGCAACGTGTATTATTTTATCATCTCATTCAGAACTGTGCCAGGGATCCCTCACTAACCTGGAGAGAAACGTCTACATAAACTGGCCATGAATTTCTTCTTTGCGTTCATCCGGAGTGATTTTTTCAGATGTGATTGCGGTGTGTCTGGTTAGGCACCCTCGGGTCGAAACCCTCAGGCCGACACATCCGACTTTTAGCGTGCATTTTTGGCCAGGTTAGCAATCCTGGGAGACTCTCACTTTTGTGGTACCGTCCATATCTCAGCTGGTCTAGTTGGAACAGTCGAAGACTACACGGTCATCCCTCAAGTGAAGGCAGGGACAGTCCATAGCATTTTCCGCCATCCTGGGTGGCTTCCATAATTACAGAGCCGGCACATAACGCTCTGGTGCTGGGTTTACCGAGGGAATCGTCACGTCCTGCTCATGGCTGTTTTAATTCCTCACTTCAATATATTGGGCATTTCGCTCGCCCTGGGCCGTTCCTGCACAAACCAGTCAGCTCTGCGGTTGGTTTCCACTAAGCGAGTTTTCGGACATGTGCTTGTCCCTGTACCCATCAGAGCTGTTCCAGGCACGGCGGACATTCGGAAAACTACCTAGTCAGAGCTGTTCCGAACAAGAGCGGCATTCGGAAACTAGGTAATCAGAGCTGTTCCTAGCACGGGAGACATTCGGACGAGACATTTCACTCGGACGTAAATGCGTAGTGTCAATTTTTAGTTTGCCACTCGTAGGACGACACTTCCGACTTCCGGCGGGCATTTTTTAGTGAGGTTAACCTTCCTCTGGTTTCGAGACACGTTAGACTGTTGTAATGTCACCCACATCTCAGCTGGTCAAGATAGGACGATCAACGATATCGTGGTCTGCCCTCAAGGGAAGGCAGGGGCAGACCATGGGCATTTTCTCGCTATCCAAGGAGGCTTCCATAATTGCAGAGCCGGCACATATTGCTCTGAGACTGGGCTCACTCAAGGAGTTTCCACGTCCTGCTCATGGCTGCTTTAGTTCCTCACTTCCATGTGTTGGGCATCCCACTTGCCACTGATCGCTCAATCACACACCAGGGGCGGTCAGACTGCGAGTGACATCCACTCAAGCTTTGCTTGTGACTTCAGACCACGCAATAGGTTCGCTCGCCGTGCGTTCCATTTCGCGTTGATGTGACATTCTTCCACTTTTGTCTACACTCTCTATGAGTTAGATACAGACAGTTTCCGTAACCCTTCGACTGGGGCACTTTTCTGACTTTTTTGTGCTCGCTCACGAGGTAGGCTACATGTGCTGCCGGCTCAGCACCTTACCTTCGTGCAGCAGTGAACGGGAAGCGGCCAGGCTCCTTCATCGGGGACACTCTCATATCCCCCAGCTGGGAGCCTTCGAACATGTATCAGACCTGAGCATGTAGCTTGCTCAGTATCATGTTTCTATTTTCCGGTAGACGGGTATCAGCCTGGCTCTAAGATCCGAGGGTTTGTGGCTTAGAGGCGTTCAGCCACAGCCCTCGACAGGGAGCTTTAAGATATTTGTCCGAACCAAGACATTTTGCCTTTGTGCACCTCATTTAAATTTTGACTGCTATCCTCAGTCTATGCCTGCAGAGCAGCAGGTTGTGTCTCTCTTAGTCTGGTCCCTATCCCATAAGCTGTCCGATATGTAATTTTTCACCCATCGGCAAGCAAATGGGGTCTATGGGACACGCAAGCTCCCCCACCACGTCAAGGTGGAGACACATCGGGGGAGGGCCATGAATTTGAATCCTGGGAATGTTTCTTTTCCTGCATTGAACAGTTCAGGACAAAATGGGGCCATAGGTACCGAAGAGGTTATAGATGACGTAACAACATTAATTGTGTTCAGAGTTCTCATGCTTGCGGTCACGCCCACCTTATCAGCCATGGGTGTCGATTTGATAGCAGACCGTGTCGCTCTAGGGTTTAACGTGTTGGTATGGGAGCCGGTCGTTCAGTAAGCAATGGCAAACTACTGAATCTAAACTTGCCAAGACATCAGCAACAGCAGTGCTGGTGTTACTAACGCTGCCCTGTAAATAGGATATGCAACAACAAAAAAGTCATAGAAAACTACACTGTAGGGTTAAGCAATGTACCGCACTGAAATCTACACAAGAGGCAAAACTGCAGGTAGGACAATACATTTCAAGCGAACGAAAGAAGAACGGAACAACTCCCCAAATACAGGATTACGCAAAAAGTAAAATAAAGGACTCTTTTACACACCGTGAATCATATACAAGGAGCTTCTCATAAGTCTTTAGCCTGACCATGAAGGAGTAGGCGTCTGATTTCTCCATTGCTCTGACAAACCGTTGGATGTGCAGATCTGGTCAATAAGCTACTGGTACTATCGGGGTTGGAAATCTTCGCTGGCTTCTGAGGATGGGGACGCAGCGCTTATGGGAATGCCCCGAATGTTGTGATGTCGGTTCCTAAAACAATCAATCAATCAATCTGGTCAATAAGGTGTGTTGTGCCTTGCAGCATATCGAGAAAAGCAGTTGAGGAGGGAAATTCATAATTCATACGTCCATTACAAATTGAATGAGCTATACATGTGCCAAATTTCAATTTTCTCCGCCTACTCCTTCATGGTCAGGCTAAAGACTAATGAGAAGCCCCCTTGTAAATGGTGCTAGCTGCATATATTTAACATACTAATCGACTCTAGCCGGATGATGTGGTCAATATCCCACAGGTCGCCTTTGCTTGCCGTTACATATTCTGGTACCTAGTATAGGTTGAGTCGACCTGGTTTTCCCCATGCTCATATACATAAACAATCAATGGACATGGATGGGGATACGAACACACGGCATACACGCAAGCCTTCTAGCCAATGACCAAGAGCCAAAGACTTTAGCGAGAACCAAGTGATGACTGAATCTACAACCATGGCCAGACTGCGAGAACAGCAAATTAAAAGAGGGGTGGCCAAACTACGCAGGAAGCCAAAGAAGATTGATAAACCAACACAGAACTGGCGTCGTTAGCCGCTACACGCTGCGGGATTTGCTGAGGAGGGGATCCGAGCACTTATGGACTGAATGGTTCGATGTGGATTGAGGATGACATGTCGACTAACTAACTAACTAACCAACCAACTAACTAACCAACTAACCAACTAACCAACTAACTAACTTCTAGCCAATGTGCTACATCGTCCCCCTCAGCACTACACACTTAACAGATTCAGTGCCGAAGGATAATATATCGCCACATGTGAACTCCCATATGGACAGAAGGATGATATATTCGCAATACTATGGTCACTGTATTATTTGTTTTGTTTCGTAGTTAGTTAGTTGCACTTCCTTTACAGGAAGTAAAAGTCAATTCCAGCATTTTTTGACTGTTTGCTATTCATGGACAAGTTTACGTTCAGTAGTTTGCCATTGCTCTCTGTATGACAGGCGCTCATACCATTGTATGAAACCAAATGCAAGGCGGTTTGCTTCCAAATCGCCCGCAGCTGTATTTCGAACCCGGTATGCGGGATTACGAATTGCATTTGTAAACCCATCACCACAGAACTGGCTGTGGTATCTAACCCAATTTCAATGCAGTGAATGGACATTTGCATTATAATATTTGTTTATTTGATTGTGTACCATGTTTGGTCGACAACTACTTTGTGTTCCGCATTTAATTAGTTAAAGAAAATACTAACAATTGTTAATTAGTGAAAAGTTGTCACATCAAACACAGAAACGGCAAGCATATACAACTGATACAACATGGAGTAACAAAAACATAACACAAACCGTCTCTGTGAGGACATGGGAGAGCAGAATAACATAGGGGGTTATAGGTCAGTGGGTCGACTTCATTGCACCGGTGACAAAATTACAATCTCTCACTCTCTCTCTCTCTCTCTCTCTCTCTCTCTCTCTCTCTCTCTCTCTCTCTCTCTCTCTCTCTGTATCCCCGTCTCTCTATTCTTCTCTCCCCTCACTCAATCTCTTTTCACTCCCTCTCTCTATTCTTCTCTATCCCTCTCTCTATATCCCCCTCTCTCTATCTCTCTGCCCCTCTCTCTATTCTTCTCTCTCCCTCCCTACTCGCTATAATTCTCTCTCCATCCCCTCTCGCTATCTCTCTCTATGACCCTCTCTCTATTCTTCTCTCTCTCCCTCTCTCTATGCCCCTCTTTCTATTCTTCTCTCTCCCTCCCACTCTCTATTCTTCTCTCTCCCCTCTCTCTCTATCTTTCTCTATCCGCCTCTCTCTATCCCCTATCTCCATTTTTCTCTCTCTCTCCCCTTTCTTTATCCACCTCTTTCCTATCTTCCTCTCCCCCTCTCTCTATCTCTCTACCCCGTCTCCCTATTCTCTTCTCCCCCCCTTCTCTCTCTCTCTCTCTCTCTCTCTCTCTCTCTCTCTCTCTCTCTATCCCTTCTCTCTATTCTTCTCCCTCCCTCCCCACTATCTATTCACCTATCTATTCTTCTTTCTCCCTCTCTCTATCTTTCTCTATCCCCCTCTCTCGGTTTTACCTCTCCCACCTCTATTTCTATATTCCACTCTCTCTCTCTCTATTCTTTTCTCTCACACTCTCTCTCTATTCTTCTCTCCTACCTCTCTCTATCTCTCTCCATTCTTCTCTCCCACCTCTTTATCTCTCTACCCCATCCTCTCTCTCTATTCTTCTCTCTCTCCATCGATCTCTATCTCCCTCTATCTATTCTTCTTCCCCCACTCTTTACCCCCCCCCCCTCTCTCTATTATTCTCTCTCCCTCCCCATTCTCTATCCCCATCTCTATTCTTTTCGTCTCCCCCACCTCTCTCTCTCTCTCTCTCTCTCTCTCTCTCTCTCTCTCTCTCTCTCTCTCTCTCTCTCGGCGTCTGTGACTTAGGCGTTGTGAACACAGTTTCACAATAACTAAACACTGAGTTCGAAGTCTGCAGAAAATGATTCGGAAGCAGATAGTTTTGTGTTGATTTTCACAATGGTATGAGTGTCCGCCGTCCAGTAAACAATGGCGAACTTCTGCACATAATATTGCCTAGAAAATAAATGCAGTTTGATTGTGGCGTCTTATAAAGGACACGTACCTCCCCCCCCCCCCCCCCCCCCCCCTCTCTCTCTCTCTCTCTCTCTCTCTCTCTCCTTCTGCCAGTCCACACACACAAACACAAGGCATTATATTTATTAGGCAAGTGAGATTTCTCATAGAGAACCGAACGCTAAGCATTCACGGTAGAGACTAATATACTATCCACTCCGCCACGCATAAGTTGTGTATCCTATGTATTTCTCCCAACAAGTGTCTGCAGCAACGTGTATTATTTTATCATCTCATTCAGAACTGTGCCAAGAATCCCTCACTAACCTCGAGAGGAACGTCTGCATAAACTGGCCATGAATTTGAATCCTGGGAATGTTTCCTTCCTTGCTTTGAACAGTTCAGGAGAAAATGGGGCCATAGGTACCGAAGAGGTTATAGATGACGTAACAACATTAACTGTGTTCAGAGTTCTCATGCTTGCGGTCACGCCCACCTTATCAGCCATGGGTGTCGTCGGTAACTGCTTCAGTATCGCCATCTTAGTTAGGCAAGGCTTGGAGAAAAGCTCCAATATTCTACTCGTTGCCTTAGCAGCCTCGGACATGATATATATCTCATCGCGTTTAACAGTGTTCCGAAAGTCATCTATGAAGTTGGTCAACGAGGATTCGACTGTATTTCCAAGAACCAATGTGATGTTATGTTTGTGTTTTTCGTGTTTTTTACTTATTGTGACTACGTGTTTTGTTCGACGTCGTTCACACTTCCCGTGCTGATAACACTAGAAAGACTAATTGTTATTTCCTACCCACTTAACTTCTACAGATTTCTAACACCATTCAGAACTTGGTTTGCCGTATCTGTAGTATTTCTCTTTTGGCTCTCAGTTTTCGTATACCCAAGTCTGTGGTATAAATTAAGCATTGTCTATCTCAACGGCACCGACATTTTAATCGGATTTCTGGAACGGTCTGAATTATATGAAAGCGATGCCAGAGGAATCGAAGCAGTAGAAAGGCTCTTTCTCTACTTAACCATTCTAGTATCACCTGTTTTAACAATCATTGGCTGTACGGCTATATTAATCAAAGTGAAGATTGTGTCGGTTAAAAGAATGAAGATGACGAATAGAGAGGTATCAACAAACCGCACAACTAGAATGTTGCTGGCCGTCTGTGGTGTGTATGTTGTTGCAGCATTTTTAGCAAACTTACCATTGTATTTACCCAAGTATTTCTCCATCTCGTTAACTGACGCCTCGCCTTCGAACATAGCCAGGGTTATGTACCAAGTTATCAATATATTCATCATTATTAATAGTTCCTGCAACTTCGTGGTTTATGTAGTTCTTAACAAGACATGTAGACAAACATTCTGGGTGATTGTCTCCTAGTCAGCACCGCCGCAAACGATGCACGTCGACACGAAAAGGATAGCATAAATCCATATCGGAGAAAAGTAAATAGTTACTATCGGTACTTTCCCTCTATGTGACTCTTCTAGTTCTAGTTACATTAGGAGATAGAGGATATTAAGAACTTGTATTTTGGTATAATTCTCTAGCATCCCTTTTGCAGAACGTGGCTTTTATAATAGGCCACCTGAAATACTGAAATAGTAATACTCCCTGACAAATGGCACTTGTTAGTGATAGGAGTATTTCAGGTGGCATGTTTTTGGAGAGAACAATAATGGAGACTATAAGCCCGGGAAGAGAGGAAGAGGAAGGTCAAAGAGAAGATAGGTGCAGAATATGTCAGATGATCTCCAGATGGGTGTATCGGATGCGGGACATCTTGCTTATGACCGAAAAGTTTTCCGGAAGGTTGTTATGGGAGCGAGGTTCTGCAGAGGACATGCTACTGAATGAATGAATGAATTAATGAATGAATGCATGATGCGAATACCTCGGAGAACCAGTGGGTACGTTGCAGCAGTCGGACATGGGAAATATACCGCTGATTAGGCGAACATTTCAAAATTAGAATCCTGGCCTACAAAACAATATTTACAGTATATATGATTCCTTGTAGGCACACATTTTGGATCACCGTCTGTGCTACGTGAATTTGAATTACTTACAGTCCCCTCCATGATGATTTGCAGGAGTCTTGCTAACATGATTTATTAGTGCGATGATTCCATAATTGGTGCACAGTTTTATATTTCTTTTCTTTGGTAGAGGGATGCACGTTGTTCTCTTCCATCTTCTTTCTATTTCTCTGTTGTTGTTGTTGGTGGTGGTGGTGGTATTGATGAACGGCTGGCTGAGTGGCTAAGAACGCCGGTTTCTCCTTCGAGAGACGAGCGTTCGAATTCTCGGTAAGGTGTGGATTTTTTTTCTGGAAGGTCCAAAAATAAGATCCTAACCTGCACAGTTCGCGGCGACTGCACTAGGCATTCAGCTTTAATTCGTCAGACTCAAGGCCCCCATGCCCTACACTGCAAGGTACAATAGATGTGGTATGTTAAAAAGAAATGGGGATGAATCCCCACATCTTAATAACCAACTTGAGAAACTTGAAACAAAATAAAATAAAAAACATTAACACCTCAATAAAAGACATACTAATTATCTATTTCTGCCAGTTAAAGGTTCACATGTCTTCACAAAGAAGGAATTAAACTAACCCCTTTTCATCACCACTGAGATGTTAACAGTTTTCTCTATCACTTCGGAAGGTAGTAACAAGTTTGTAAGTCCTTCTAAAACTACAAAACTATGAATGTCCACCTCTAAAGCACACGTGGAAAAGTGTCAATTTTCTAAAGCACAATGGGTAAAGGTCCATGTTCTATGGTACGCGTGGGAAAATGTTCATATTCTAAAGTACAATAGGTAAATGTCCATGTTCTAAAGCACAATGAGTAAAGGTCTATGTTCTAAAGCACAATGGATAAATGTCCATGTTCTAAATAGGAGTCTCAGAAATGGAATTACTGCGTTGTTCAGAACCCTGTAGGTGTTGGCTCTGGGAACCATAGAGTAGTAATAAAATGCCTAGCTGCGTTTACCATTCTGGGATGGTTTCGGACATTGGATGGCCCAGTGAGTATAAATGGAGATCCACTTTTCCCGCATTGGAAAGGCAATCTCCTCCTCCTGCCTCGAGGACTTTGACACTCCTGTTGCCATTCTTCGCCACTTATGAAAATACCCCATATTCAGCCAAACAAAGACCACCTTTCACTGTGGAAAACATGTGCCAAACCATACCCACAGAAACAAGTGAAAAAATGAAGAAAAATAAATGAGAGAGAGAGAGAGAGGGAGAGAGAGAGAGAGAGAGAGAGAGAGAGAGAGAGAGAGAGAGAGAGAGAGAGAGAGAGATGTGAAGTTATTATAACACAAGGGTGGACCAGTTAGACCTGGCCCTGGTGGGCCCCATCACTCCAACATTTGATGCAATCCTTCACTCCTTATATTGACATGTCATGTCTCCACCAACCCCGCGATGTGGAGGTGAGAATATCCAGTTGCCATCAGCAAGGGTGATGCCATTACACCTTCTTAGCATTTCCTCTCCTCTCCCGGATAAATGTTTAGGTAACCTCACATCATATTTATACATTTATAAATGAACACATTATTAATTCTTTATACATGAATACAATACAAAGAACCCTATTCTCTTCTGAACATATAGACAAAGAGACCATAAGAGATATTCCATAAAACTATCATTCATTGACGAATACAAGTGATATTCTTGAAAGTATCTTGATAGTTCTTTCCTAAAAATTATCGACCTATGAAGACCGAATAAATAGAGAATGGGAAGATCCATCCTCACAAAAGGCATGAACTGGACCCGAAAGATAGTCATTCACTATTCCTATAAGTCAAAGAAAAAAAATTACCCAGATACTCCCAGAATTACTCTAGATCCTCACAAAGAAAGCTCTGCTATAATTCAAATCATCTCCATTATATCTACTAGTCTAAGCTAATTCACTGTGGTTTCCAACTTACCAAAATCATCGTGAATTAAAATTTACACCACATCTCCTGGACTGTACTGTACGTCTGTCCTAGATGAATCATTTCTGGCAACTGCGTTCAGACAATACTATTTTCTTACGACATCTCTTCAGTTCATTCATCAACATAAATTATGTTAATAAGAATTTAACTGGCCGCACCAATGGAATTATCTGTTCAGGTATATAGTGCGAAAACTTACGTCATTTTAGCCGTGCAGCTGTATCTTTCAAGGCATTGTGTGGGGGTAGGTACAGAAGTTCCAGGAATTGTGTGGAGGGAGGGGGTGTAATGCTGTATTCACCCGACTCCGTGACAGATTTTAGACAATCTTTTGGGATTGCCTCCAACCGCCATCTCCCCATCTCGCCTGGGTCAAAACAGATGTCCCGTTTCACAGCTATCTTTAGCCGATGTTTGTGTCCCTGACGTTGTCAATTTCTCAAAAGAGAAAAGGTGGGGGGGGGGGGGGGGGTGGTTTAGTGTCACATTTAGAAAACACGGGTGTGGCCATCTCTAGTACCCTTTAATATGGAGGCAGTTTTACTCTATATTTTAACTGTTGTTGATTGGCGTCGATATTTAAATGTCACAATAGGCAGTAAAATGACAGGTTTTAAAACAAAAATGAGAGTTGTTGTTGTTGTTGTTGTTGTGTTGTTGTTGTTGTTGTTCTCCTTCTTCTTCTTCCTCTTCTTCTTCTTCTTCTTCTTCTTCTTCTTCTTCTTCTTCTTCTTCTTCTTCTTCTTCTTCTTCTTCTTCTTTCGCTCTTTAACCTCCAATGGGGCATTGGCCTTCAACCAACTCACCACAGGTCGTACATTCCTTAGCGATCCCAAGCAGGCCTGTCCATATCTTCCCATATCTTACTGTTCTATTTCTACTTCTTTTCTCCGTGTTTCTTTTTGTGTTATTTATTTTCGTTTTGTCCTCATTATTTCTTTTGTCCTGTGGATACTGGGGATTTTAAAAAAAAAGGTTTTTCTAGTTAAATTATTTTCTGGTTTTCTCATCACGTTCTTTCAAGCTCTAGTGTCTTTTCTTCACCTCTGGGTTCACTGCCTATTTCTGTCCTTGAGCTCCACGTTGATAATTATGTCACCCTATTTTAGAGCTTCTAAGTCCTATTTTTCGCTAATTTAGTGAATGTTTGTAATTTATGTTTAATGTTTTAGCCTGTTTCAATGTGTCTAGGACCATACAATAGCACTAATTTAACATTAAAACTGAATATTCTTCTGCTACTATTAAAGTACCGGAACACTGAAATACATTTACTTGCTTCAGACTGTTTCCATTGACTTTCATGTTACATTAGGTAAGAATTAATAATCACTACTTCTGATTTTTTCTGTTATTCGGGTGTCATCCTTTGTTTTGACTTAATGGTAATTATGCTAATATAATATTATTTTCATCCATTTTCCCACGGTGCCGACGGGATTAGGAATGTAATTCGTAATCCCGCATACCGCGTTCGATACCGCGAATACCTTAAGCTGTCAGGTAATCTAACAGCGACTGCCTGGAAGAGGCTAATGAAAATAGAACATTATATACAACTATCGGAAACAAATAAACAGTGCTCTTTGCCTTATAATGAGAAGAGAGGCATTGGAAAACAACGTAACGACTAGAAAGATTTGTGGCAGACCAAGAGAAATGATTCTGGGTGGATTGAAACGGTGGCATGGAGGAATATCATCAGTAGAGTTGATCAAGAACCTAAGAGCAGGCCCCTTGAGAGACATGACCGCATAATCCAACTGGCAGGGCATATCGTGAGTGATAACATTAATTTGTGTAACATCGTGGATTCTAAGAGAAAAGTCTCCGTTTCTCAATTACAAGAACCGGCACCCTTACCAGCTGGCGTGGACGTTTATGTCTTTCCACAGATCTTGGTCCTTGGTGTTCTGGATCAACTCTACTTATGATATACCCCCATGCCACCGTCTCAGTTCATTCAGTATAATTTCTCTTGGTCTGCCCCTGTCACTTTCCCCGCTGATCTTTCCAGTTGTCACGATGTTCTCCAATGCCAATTTTCCCATAAAATGACCAAAGAAAGTTGTTTATCGTTTTCTTATCTTATATATAAATAAGGAGCGTATGTCTGTCTGTATCTATGTATGTCCTTTGTGCGCTCGCGAACGGCCCATCCGATTGAGATGAAATTTTCTACACGCCTTCCTTTCAGTCCAGAGCTGTCAACTGTCATAGTTTTTTAGTGTGAAATCGCCTGCTTACTCAGTATTATTTCATTTTTCATTTTTCATTATAATTTCATATATTTCAGGGGACCTAACTCCGTAAAAGTTATTTCAAGGGGCATAACTTTTCTGTATAACTTATAGTCATATTGTGGCATCGTTTTCAAAGATTTATAAACTCTGTGTCCATAGTTATGTACCGGCATATGAGTTATAATAAATAATGATACAAACTGTAAGGCATTTTCAAAGTTTTCATAAAAATAATGCACAATGCATAACATTGTAACTCATCTTTATTTGCTTAAGAAGTTACTGTAGTCATGCAGGTGATTAGCAAGCGTTTTCATTAAAAATAATGGATGGTGTGTGGAAGGACATTCTTTTAAGTTACTTTTTTTGTTGTATGAATTTAATGAGAACTTATATGACTACTTATATGAATTAAATGAGATGCTCCCCACCAGGGACTGGGCGAAGCCGGACAGGGTCAGGCAGACAGATAGACAGACAGACAGACAGACAGACAGACAGACAGACAGATAGACAGACAGTCGGTAACGGGAACGGGAACTTATATGACTACTTATATGAATTAAATGAGATGCTCCCCACCAGGAGCTGGGCAATGCCGGGCCGGGTCAGACAGACAGACAGACAGACAGACAGACAGTCGGTAACGGGAACGAGAACTTATATGACTACTTATATGAATTAAATGAGATGCTCCCCACCAGTGACTGGGCGAAGCCGGGCAGGGTCAGCTAGTAGGTATATATAATGTTTAGTTTCATTAGCCTCTTCCACGCAACCACCGTTCAATACTATGACAGTCCAGGGTATTCGCAACATTTGTCTCAGGAACCACATCCCCTTTGCTTCTAGGTGTTTACTAATGTGTTCATTAAGAATCGCCACTGCGAAGATAGCCCTTTGCAAGATGGAAAACATACCGACCAATAAAAAGATGTCATTTGCAAAGAGAAAAAGAATGTTGAGGTGTTACGTATAACCTGTACTTTTGCATGGATGTGAAGCGTGGACAATGAGCAGACATCCTGAAAAACATCTGATGGCTGTGGAAATGTAGTTTATGAGGAAAATGCAAAGAATAACATGGATAGACATAAATAACCAACAACCAAGTCCTACAAGAAATAAATGGATACCGTAGACTGATTAGAGACGTAGACAGTCACATATTTTTAGCCAAGTTATGAGTCTATAAGAAGAAATAAATTGGAGAACTTGTGAACTTGGTGACAACAGGCAAGATCGAGGGGAAGGCAGAGAAGAAAATACATGGATGGCTTGGCCACGTGGCATGCTCGGGACAGGATCGCTGAGCTGATCCACGACTCTGGTGATCGCCGGCTACATAACAATGGTTCGTGTAAACACGCATTTGGATCCTCGTTGACGCTACAAGGAACTCCCTTATAAAATCTACGGGAGGAGTTGGATCATTTGAAAGTTATCCTACTGCGCAATTAGAAATAATGAAATATTATTCTCACAGCAAACATTTTGTCGTAGCAGTTCGAATCTGAAATTAGTAGCTTGCTATATGATAATTTCAAATGTTAGGTTTAAGAATTCCTGTAACTAGTATACCATTCTGAAATCTTGGAGTTGAGATCAAATAAAAATATTTCTCCAAAGAACACCAAGTCATTCATTATGTAACAAAGGTGAAGCACGTGCGAGTTCGATCCGTGCCGGAAGATTTGCAAGTTCCGTAGACTACAAAAAGCTGGAGCTGTAAAAAATTACTATCCACGAAAGAAAATGCCCGTAATTAATGAGCAGAGGTTTTGTTTTATTCACGTCGATTTATCACTGTGAAAATAAGACACTTTGTCATGAATGTAAAGTAACGCTCAAATTATGAAACAATGTATGTAGCAACAGTAAGTGTAGAGTTATGAAACACAGCAATCAACGGCGTAGATGAATCACAAATATTGATTCTTTAAATTTTTTCAGAAAACCGTTTGTCTGTCATATCGGGTATATACAATTCTAATTGAAATCCTTTGCTGTGAGAAAATTAAAGCCTGAGAAAATCAATTGCCTGTCGTATCATTTTAACCGAGATCCCAGCTATGCAAAATTAAAAGCCACAAGAATCGATCTATTGAAAAGATATTATATAATGCTGTCATATATTATAATATTAATGTAAGTGTTGATATTAATGCTATTGCAACTTGTGGCATAGTGATTACAATTAATATAATAAATGCTTGAAAGATTAAGAATGTATAAGATATGAAGTTCATTACAAGGAAATGGTTTCTTAATAAATTTGTCATTATTGATAATCATGCATAAAATTAGTTTCGAGAATACATTTTGAGCATAAATACAAAATCTAGAGTGACGAGATGTACCATTGATTAGTCAGAAATTTCAGCTGTGGGTAGTGAAGAAAACAACATGGAATAGATTCTCCTATGAGGAAGAACTTTTGAATGATTAATGAAGACACACACAATAGGTACAATAGGTTGCCCAATATATTGCCTGGGATATTTCGTTTTGTCTCATTAGGTATACACTGTAGACGTCAACAGCATAAACTAAACGAAACGTTAAATCCCTTAAGATGAAATATCAATCCATCCATCCATCCATCCATCAATCCATCCATCATGTGCCACGCCGATAAGCGTGGGCGGTCATGTTCTGCCATCTCACTCGATCACCAGAGTCGTGGATCAGCTCCGTGTTCCTGTCTCGACCATGCCACGTGGCCAAGCCATCCAGGTATTTACTTCTCGGTCTTGCCTTTGGTCTCTTCCCTTCGATCTTGCCAGTCGTCACTGGCAAACAATGTTGACTGTCTACGTCTAATGTCTCTAATCAGTTTACGATTTTCATTTGTTTCTTGAAGGACTTGTTGATTGGTTTTTCTGTCCGTCCATGGTATTCTTTGCATTCTCCTCAGAAACCACATTTCCACAGCCATCAGCTGTTTTTCAGTTTGACTGCTTATTGTCCACGCTTCACATCCATACAAAAGTATAGGTTCTATGTAGCACTTCAACACTCTTTTTCTCGTTTCAATTGATATCTTTTTATTGGTAAGTATGTTTTTCATCTTGCAAAAGGCTACCTTCGCAACGGCAACACACTTATACCTACAGTAATTTAAATTGTCTACCACGGTAATTTAAAACTAACTATCAAGACTTCTTATTTACGCAAAGTTTGCTTGGCCATACGAATAGCTACTGCTTCAGCTAATGTTAACATTTGTCTAAACAATTATTTTAACAGTTTTAGTGCCTAAAAATGGATTTATACCTAACAAAAAATTGGATGGAAGAAAATAAAAGTAGTGATGTGTCAAGGTTATGACTGAAAAGTTGTTTATGTGGTAGCAGATATCTCATATTACGTTTCAAATTATGGGGGGGGGGGGGGAAATTGCATTAGGAAAACTACTGTATATAAGCCCATGACAGATACGGGAAATGGCTTGAGACGATTAATCATCCAATGACACTAAATCAGTTACAATAATTCATCAGTGTTACACAGAAGATTTATCATCCAATAACACTAAATCAGTTACAATAATTCATCAGTGTTACACAGCGCTTGAAATGCATTGTCTAGTGTGTTTGTATATTTCAGCTTAAAGGATTGATCTTTTTGCTGTATGTTATGTTTTGTGACTTCTGCAGCGATATATGCCAGGCAATGAATTGTCAACCTTGTTTATGCCTTCATTATTAAAAATCACTTATGGAAAGCATTGTTTTGAATTAATTTAATTCGAATGAATTATTTTTAAAATATATTTCTCACTAATGATTATCACAGGTGATCCCGAAACGGGGTTTGAAAATTTATTTGCAGTATAAAATACAATAGCAAACCAAACTAATTGTCAGAAAAGTGACATACAAGTGGGGGGAAAAAACCTGCATTGAATTCGTCTATTCTTCCCCTAAAGTATTAACTAATATGGAAGGAAACAACGGAGGTAATAAGGATTCTGAAATATATCAAACAATTTTCAAAATGCTTGTGCTGGTAATAACCCTTGTGGTATCTGCTCTGGGAATAGTGGCAAACTGTTTTGGCGTTATTGTGTTGCTCAGGAAAGGGTTGAGAAAGAGCTCTAACATTCTCTTGTTCGTCTTGGCGGTATCAGATATGGTATATCTAGTCTCATTCAACGGGGAACGCTTAATTCTTTACCACGTAATCGATCTCAGGGCATTTATGGAAGTATCGGACCAAACACGCACAAATGTTATGTTTGTATTTTGCATATTTTTCTGTTTCGATTACTCATCTGGTACGATTTCGACTACATTACCTACATTAATCACCATAGAAAGACTGGTAGCTGTATTTTTCCCGCTGGATTTCCACAGAATTGTAACAGCACAGAGGACATGGTTAATTGTTTCATTCATGTGTTTGATGTGGTTCGCATTCCTAATATATCCAAGCTTTTTTCTTGAACTTCGCGTTGTTTCCAATAACTCCAACATTTCTACGGTTATTGTTGAACACAAATTTAGGACTAGAACCGATTCTGTGTTAGAAATTCTTGAGCATTTGTTATTGTACTGCGCAATGATTCTATCGCCAGTTATAACAGCATTTGGATGCTTAATTATCTCGGCGAAACTGAAATTTGAAACCGCAAAGCGAAAGAAAATGACCACAAGAGAAACATCATCAAACCGCACCACATTGATGTTGCTCTCCGTATGCGTGGTTTATCTGGTATCATGCACCATGGTATCCCTACCAATATATTTACCAGACGATATTATGTCAACTGCTTTTACTGATGGCAGTCCTACGGATCTCTCCAAGGTTGTTCATCAAACAGTTAACATTGTTCTCTGCATCAACTGCTCCTGCAATTTCCTTGTCTATGTTTGCACCAACCGAAAGTTTCGACGTGTTTACGTAGATATTTTTTGTCGTTTCCAAAAGAACAGCGGTTAGCAATCTAGTTAAGTCTGGCTTTGAGCAGACAGAAAAATCTTCAATTACCGTGGGAAAAACAATGGCTCCACTTGAACAATATCAATGACCAAGTGTTTAAAGTATTTCACCCAAAGTATAATTCCTCTATTCGCTTCATATGATATATTTCAGAAAGCACTGGCAAACTACTGAACTTAAACTTGCCAAGACCTCACAAGTAGCTAAACATGTTAGCGTTTATTGCGACGTCTTGTAGAAGGATATGCAACTAACTTATGATGTATAACTCTGCAATATGCACCTGAGAAAGTGCATCGAAACATGCCAGGCAATAAATGGTGCAGCTTATTGTTCGTAACTTCTGTGCTTAAAATCTGTTTTTGCCTTCATTATTAAACATCAAAGGAAACATTGTTTTAAATGTCGACTTTTAAGCGACTTTATTGTTTTAAATTAATTTAATTTAAAGAATTATTTTTTAAATATGCTTCTCATTAATATTATCACAAGGTGATCATGAAAAGCGGTATAAAAATATATTTGCAGTATAAAATACAATAGAAAAACAAACTAATTGTCAGAAAAGTGACATACAAGTGAAAATCCTGCATTGAATTCGTCAATTCTTCCCCTAAAGTATTAACTAATATGGAAGGCAATAACGGTGGTAATATTAAGGATTATGAAATATATCGAACAATTTTTAAAATGCTTGTACTTATAATAACCCCTGTGATATCTGCGCTGGGAATCGTGGCAAATTGTTTTGGCGTTATTGTGTTGCTGAGGCAAGGGTTAAGAAAGAGCTCGAACATTCTCTTGTTCGTATTGGCGGTATCGGATATGATATATCTAGTCTCATTCAACGGGGAACGCTTAATTCTTTACCACGTAATCGATCTTCGGGCATTTCTTGAAGTATCGGACCAAACGCGTACAAATGTCATGGTTGTATTTTGCATCTTTTTCTATTTCGATTACTCATCTGGTAGGATTTCGACCACATTACCTACATTAATCACCATAGAAAGACTGGTAGCTGTATTTTTCCCGCTGGATTTCCACAGAATTATAACAGTCAAGAGGACATTGTTAATTCTTTCATTTATGTGTTTGATGTGGCTCGCATTCATAATATATCCAAGCTTTTTTCTTGAACTTCGCGTTGTTTCCAATAACTCCAACATTTCTACGGTTATTGTTGAACACAAATTTAGGACTAGAACCGATTCTGTGTTAGAAATTCTTGAGCATTTGTTATTGTACTGCGCAATGATTCTATCGCCAGTTATAACAGCATTTGGATGCTTAATTATCTCGGCGAAACTGAAATTTGAAACCGCAAAGTGAAAGAAAATGACCACAAGAGAAACATCATCAAACCGCACCACATTGATGTTGCTCTCCGTATGCGTGGTTTACCTGGTATCATGCACCATGGTATCCCTACCAATATATTTACCAGACGACATTATGTCAACTGCTTTTACTGATGGCAGTCCTACGGATCTCTCCAAGGTTGTTCATCAAACAGTTAACATTGTTCTCTGCATCAACTGCTCCTGCAATTTCCTTGTCTATGTTTGCACCAACCGAAAGTTTCGACGTGTTTACGTAGATATTTTTTGTCGTTTCCAAAAGAACAGCGGTTAGCAATCTAGTTAAGTCTGGCTTTGAGCAGACAGAAAAATCTTCAGTTACCGTGGGAAAAACAATGGCTCCACTTGAACAATATCAATGACCAAGTTTTTAAAGTATTTCACCCAAAGTATAATCCCTCTATTCGCTTCATATGATATATTTCAGAAAGCAATGGCAAACTACTGAACTTAAACTTGACAAGACCTCACAAGTAGCTAAACATGCTAGCGTTTATTGCGACGTCTTGTAGAAAGATATGCAACTAACTTATGATGTATAACTCTGCAATATGCACCTGAGACAGTGCATCGAAACATGCCAGGCAATAAATGGTGCAGCTTATTGTTCGTAACTTTTGTGCTTAAAATCTCTTTTTGCCTTCATTATTAAACATCACTACAGGAAAACATTGTTTTAAATTAATTTAATTTAAAGAATTATTTTCTAAATATACTACTCATTAATGATTATCAGAAGGTGATCATGAAAAGGGGCCTGACAATATATTTGCAATATAAAATACAATAGAAAAACAAACTAATTGTCAGAAAAGTGACATACAAAGTGACATACAAGTGAAAAAGCTGCATTGAATTCGTCTATTCTTCCCCTAAAGTATTAACTGACATGGAAGGAAATAACGGAGGTAATAAGGATTTTGAAATATATCAAACAATTTTCAAAATGCTTGTGCTTGTAATAACCCCTGTGGTATCTGCGCTGGGAATAGTGGCAAACTGTTTTGGCGTTATTGTGTTGCTCAGGCAAGGGTTGAGAAAGAGCTCAAACATTCTCTTGTTCGTATTGGCGGTATCAGATATGGTATATCTAGTCTCATTCAACGGGGAACGCTTAATTCTTTACCACGTAATCGATCTCAGGGCATTTCTGGAAGTATCGGACCAAACACGCACAAATGTTATGTTTGTATTTTGTATATTTTTCTGTTTCGATTACTCATCTGGTACGATTTCGAGCACATTACCTACATTAATCACCATAGAAAGACTGATAGCTGTATTTTTCCCGCTGGATTTCCACAGAATTGTAACAGCCAAGAGGACATGGTTAATTGTTTCTTTCATGTGTTTGATGTGGTTCGCATTCCTAATATATCCAAGTTTTTTTCTTGAACTTCGCGTTGTTTCCAATAACTCCAACATTTCTACGGTTATTGTTGAACACAAATTTAGGACTAGAACCGATTCTGTGTTAGAAATTCTTGAGCATTTGTTATTGTACTGCGCAATGATTCTATCGCCAGTTATAACAGCATTTGGGTGCTTAATTATCTCGGCGAAACTGAAATTTGAAACCGCAAAGCGAAAGAAAATGACCACAAGAGAAACATCATCAAACCGCACCACAATGATGTTGCTCTCCGTATGCGTGGTTTACCTGGTATCTTGCACCATGGTATCCCTACCAATATATTTACAGACGACATTATGTCAACTGCTTTTACTGATGGCAGTCCTACGGATCTCTCCAAGGTTGTTCATCAAACAGTTAACATTGTTCTCTGCATCAACTGTTCCTGCAATTTCCTTGTCTATGTTTGCACCAACAGGAAATTTCGACGTGTTTACGTAGATATTTTTTTCTGTTTTCAAAAGAACAGCGGTTAGTAATCTGGTTAAATCTGGCTTTGAGCAGACAGAAAAATCTTCAATTACCGTGGGAAAAACAATGGCTCCACTTGAACAATATCAATGACCAAGTGTTTTAAAGTATTTCACCCAAAGTATAATCCCTCTATTCGCTTCATATGATATATTTCAGAAAGCAATGGCAAACTACTGAACTTAAACTTGACAAGACCTCACAAGTAGCTAACCATGCTAGCGTTTTTTGCGACGTCTTGTAGAAAGATATGCAACTAACTTATGATGTATAACTCTGCAATATGCACCTGAGACAGTGCATCGAAACATGCCAGGCAATAAATGGTGCAGCTTATTGTTCGTAACTTTTGTGCTTAAAATCTCTTTTTGCCTTCATTATTAAACATCACCACAGGAAAACATTGGTTTAAATTAATTTAATTTAAAGAATTATTTTCTAAATATGCTACTCATTAATGATTATCAGAAGGTGATCATGAAAAGGGGCCTGACAATATATTTGCAATATAAAATACAATAGAAAAACAAACTAATTGTCAGAAAAGTGACATACAAGTGAAAAAGCTGCATTGAATTCGTCTATTCTTCCCCTAAAGTATTAACTGACATGGAAGGAAATAACGGAGGTAATAAGGATTTTGAAATATATCAAACAATTTTCAAAATGCTTGTACTTGTAATAACCCCTGTGATATCTGCGCTGGGAATCGTGGCAAACTGTTTTGGTGTTATTGTGTTGCTCAGGCAAGGGTTGAGAAAGAGCTCGAACATTCTCTTGTTCGTATTGGCGGTATCAGATATGGTATATCTAGTCTCTTTCAACGGGGAACGCTTAATTCTTTACCACGTAATCGATCTCCGGGCATTTCTTGAAGTATCGGACCAAACACGTACAAATGTCATGGTTGTATTTTGCATCTTTTTCTATTTCGATTACTCATCTGGTAGGATTTCGACCACATTACCTACATTAATCACCATAGAAAGACTGGTAGCTGTATTTTTCCCGCTGGATTTCCACAGAATTATAACAGTCAAGAGGACATGGTTAATTCTTTCATTTATGTGTTTGATGTGGCTCGCATTCATAATATATCCTTGAACTTCGCGTTGTTTCCAATAACTACAACATTTCTACGGCTATTGTTGAACACAAATATAAGACTATGTTAGAAATTCTTGAGCATTTTTGGTTGTACTGCGCAATGATACTATCGCCAGTTTTAACAGCATTTGGATGCTAAATTATCTCGTTGAAACTGAAATTTGAAACCGCAAAAAGAAAGAAAATGACCACAAGAGAAATATCGTCAAACCGCACCACTTTAACGTTGCTCTCCGTATGCGTGGTTTACCTGGTATCTTGCACCATGGTATCCCTACCAATATATTTACCAGACGACATTATGTCAACTGCTTTTACTGATGGCAGTCCTACGGATCTCTCCAAGGTTGTTCATCAAACAGTTAACATTGTTCTCTGCATCAACTGCTCTTGCAATTTCCTTGTCTATGTTTGCACCAACAGGAAATTTCGACGTGTTTACGTAGATATTTTTTGTCGTTTCCAAAAGAACAGCGGGTAGCAATCTAGTTAAATCTTACTTTGAGCGGACAGAAAGACTTGGTGTTAAATCTTTGAATATCGTGGGGGATAACATACTGCCCCCTCCCCCACCCCCCTCCCCGAACAATATCATTGACTATGTGTTTAAAGTATTTCAGCCTAGGTATAATTCATTTATTCGCGTCATATGATATATTTCAGAAAGCAATGGCAAACTACTGAACTTAAACTTGCCAAGAACTCACAAGCAGCCAAAACATGCTAGAGTTGCTTGCGACATTATGTGAAAGGTTATGCAAGTAGCTTTTGATATATATAATTCTGCAATACGCAATTGAGAGAGTTCATCGAAATATGGAAGGCAATAAATGGTGCAACTTCTTGTACGTAGCTTCTGTGCTTGATATCTGGTTAAACGTTTGGAGACGCCCGAAGCGAGGGGAACTTGCAGGAGGTCCAGACACTTCTCAGCGGGAGATCATGACAGCGACCTTCTTAGCAGGCTTGCTGGATGATGATGATGATGATATTGATTACGTTGATAAGGATGATGATAATGATGATGATGGTGATAAGAATGATGATAATTATAATTGTTATAATGATGATGATGATGGTAAGGATGATGGTGATGATAATGGTGATTAAAATGATGATGATAATGATAATGATGATGATGATAATGACGATAATGATACTGATGACGACGACGACGACGATGATGATGATGATGATGCTGATGATTATAAGGATGATGCTAATTATGATGATGATGATGATGATGATGATGATGATGATGATGATGATGATGATGATGATGATGATGATGATGATGATGATGACAATAATAATGATAGTGATGATGGTGATGATACTGGTAAGGATGTTGATGATGATGATGCTGATGATGATGATGATGATGATGATGATGATGATGATGATGATGATGATGATGATGATGATGATGATGATGATGATAAGGATGATGGTAATGGTGGTGGTGATGATGATGATGATGATGATGATGATGATGATGATGATGATGATGATGATGAGGATGACGGTGATGATAATGATGATGATGGTGATTATGATGATGCCCACCGACACCTATGCATTCGATTTTCATAGAGGCTAAAGCACAAACATAACTTTTAATAAACATCAGACAGAGACAGGCAGTTAACAATTGTAGCCAACATAACGACAAGAGACAAGCTGGAGCCTGCTGTAACAACTGGACAGATTCACTGAAAAACACAGAAAGACAAGACTTTCATCATATAAAATATCAGCATATTAACATACATCGGGGTGCGGTTGATGCAAAGATTTTTCCCATCAAAATACTACGGAAGTGCAATACCCACGGAGATATGTTGTACAGTTGTCCGTCTCTTTTTCAAGCTCATCAATCAATCAATCAGGTGCCGTCTTCACATTGAAAGTTGGCTGTATGCTACTCCAACACTGTCCGTTTCTCGCCTTGACTGTACATTCTGTCAGATTGTTGTTCGTCCATTTCTTGATGTTATCTTCCCACTTGAATCGTTGTCTAACTCTTGCTAGTATGTATGTGAGTGTATGAGTGTGTATGTGTGTGTATGTTTGTATGTGTGTGTGCGTTTATGTGTGTACATGGGTGTGTATGTGTGTATGAGTGTGTATATATGTGTGTGTCTGTGTGTATGTTCATGTATGTGTGTGTATGTTTTTGTGTGGGTATGTGTGCATGCATGCAGAGTATGAGATGGAGTGTGTATTTGTATGTTATTGAGTGTGTGCATAACTGTGAGTTTGTACAAATGATGTAAGTATGTATGCAGGTATGCATGAGTGCGTGTGTGTTTATGAATGTGCGCGTGTACGTATGCATACTTGCCACATAACATGGTAACATACATTGTTTATGTTTACAAAATCCACATGACAATGTTTTTTTTTTTCCTATGTGAATGTAGCATGCATAACTGATGAATGATAGATGAGTGATTGGAACGGCCTAATGTAAGAATGTAAGAATGTGTTACCCTTTGAAAATAAAGTTCGTTCGTTCGTTCGTTTAGCTTGCCTTCAACCTTACCCTCCAGTATAAAGCTCATAACCTAGCCGGATGTGCGAGACCAGTACTGTATCTTCTTTAAACACACCGTGCACTTAAATACGTTGTGTTGGAACTCGAAAGAAGTGGAGACAATTGATCGCCTACGCCATTTGGCGAGACACTTGATGATAGTGATTATGATCATGATGATTGTAAAAAGAAAGGTTTAAAGACAAGATGATCGACTTCATTGCACCGGGTGTAATCTCATATGACTCGGCCTCTTCATGGCGCCCTGCCGAAAGCGTCGCACAAAGCACGAATCCCGTAGCTCCAGCGACAACCCCCAGGAGTCTCAGAGAAAATTTCAATCGTGAACAGAACGACGTGACTCGGAATCAACCCACAACCTTCGGAGCGCGAGGCAGACGGTGTAATAACTTCGTCACGGAGATTCCCTTGATAATGATGATATGGTTGTGCAATGACATGTAACATGATGATATTTTGAGGCGTGGTCAGTATCCCAATCAACCAAGCCGGTAATTACTGGGGCGGAATGCGATGACTGTTCTCTCTAACATTATCTGAGGTTTATAACATGTTCAATAAATTATCTTTATTGGTTGATTGGTTTACTGGTTATTGATTGGTTGACCACTCAGTCAACCAAGAACTAACCAATCACTGGTACAATGTAACAAACTATCGCCTGTCAAGACGGCAATGGTGCCAGTGATTGAATGGTTATTGGTTGGCTGATTGGTAGATTAGTTGAGTAGTTGGTTAGGGAGTGTACTGGTTGGTTGGTTAATTGGTTGATTCTCGGGTTGATTGGCTGGTTGGTTACTAGTTGATTTGATTTATTGCTATACCGGTTGATCAACTGCCTGGTTGGTTGGTTGGTTGGTTTGTTGGTTGATTTATCACCCGGAAGGCGAGTTTCAAATTGTACGTCAGATTCGCGGCGTTTAAGTAGTTTGACAATCTCTCCTACTCTCCCCCACCCACCCACAAGAAATTTGACTTCCATCGGGGTACGGTTGATGCAGAAATGTTCCCCATCGACCCGAAACCGAAGTACAGTAACCACGGGGGCTGTGTTGTAGGGGTGTCTTTCTCCTTTCCAAGCTCATAAGACAGCGGCATGTCCAAGACCAGTACTGAAACTTCTTCAAAGACTCCATGCATTTCTGTATGGCCAGATACAGACATCCGAGTGAAGACAAAACATAACTGCCAAGCTAGAAGAAAGGAACAACACAAACACACACAGAACCATCGTTTCGATCGCATTCTTTCTGAATGAACTGCCTGCCACATTCTGTTATAGTACATTGCGGTGTAGGACAAATGGTGTTGAGTCTGGGGTGTGAAGGCAGCATGGCTAGTGCCGTCGCCGCGAACTGTGCAGGTTAGGGTTTTCAGTTTTCCTCTGACAGAAAAAAAAAAAAAGCCCACACCTTACCGAGGATTCGAATCTGGGTCACACGTTGGAGAATCGGGCCAGCCGCTTTCTTAATGTACGACGAAAAAAAAAAACAACAACAACAAATAACAATTATAAGAACGAGAATGCTTGGCTGAAAAACTGGTCTCTCAATCCCAGAAGGAGGCAGCGTGGCCGAAAGGATTAAGCACACACGTGTAAATTCCGGTGCCCTGATAGTGGGTTCAGTTCAGACATCGGTCAGTTAGACAGAAATGTTGACTTCTCGTCCTTGGCTTGAGAACGTAAATTACAAGTACCTCTGAAGTCGGAGTGGGTTTGCTTGATTGTGAATTAACCTGGTAATAGGGGAAACTAGCCCACACGCAAGAATAATTCTAATGACGGTCTAGTAGTAGCAACTACTATCAATAGTAGGACGTGTGTGGACCATGTTCAATTTACAGCGAACTAACGTGGTTGGGGGGGGGGGGGGGGGTGAAGGGATCAAAGAACAGTAATCCGATGAATATAAAACTGAAATAAAAATTTCAAATGGTGAAACAAGAAACATGTGTTGAAAACGGAAGAGAAAGAGAGAGAGAGAGAGAGAGAGAGAGAGAGAGAGAGAGAGAGAGAGAGAGAGAGAGAGAGAGAGAGAGAGAGAGAGAGAGAGAGAGAGAAGAGAGAGAGAGAGGGAGAGAGAGTGAGAATGGAAGATAAATACAAAATGATACACACATATCCATCCGTGTGTTCATACAAGTCTGCCTACAACACCACACACACACACACACCCACACACTCACCACCACCACACACAGATACACAGACACACACACAGATACGCAGACAAACAAACACACCGCCGCACACATACAGACATACACACACTTGACCAGACCCACACATAGACACACCCACATCACCCACACATACACACACACTCAGAGACATACACACACAAAAACACAGACACACATAGAGTCACATACACACATACACCCACACACTCGCCCACACAGATACACCCACCCACACAGATACACCCACCCACATACACACACAGACGCATACACAGACACACAAGTCCATTGGCAGACTTGTATGTACACCCACACACCCACAACCAAAGAACCCTGTTTACGCCTGATGACACCCTGGGCACACGGTGCTAGACCCACATGTTTCTAGACCGGTCAGCACTGGGTGGGCGATGTGGTCTGCCTCACGTCTGCAGCCTTTACTTTAAAAGACATTCCCTGGTGTCCATTTTAGGCTGAACCAATCAGGGATAAGAGACCACAACAACCGGAGCACAACATCCCAAGCGTACTGCAATGTTCCAGGCCCCAGGAGTTCTAGCTAAGCACACCTGTGCACATTATAAAAGCCAAACGGACATGTGCAGCTACTGACCAGGAAAACACCCATACAGCTAGTGTCCACAACCCAAAGCCGGCACAGATTTCGGGAACCACAACGAGAATGAATTATGTGCCAACTGCCTCGGCAAGGCAGCAAGGAAGCAACAAAGATTGCCATCAAGTCTAAACTGCCCTCATCTTTCACTGTCTGTAAGTTTACTGCCTATAGTACCTTGACATTCACATGTATCTATCCCCCAGACTCTTTTATTTTCTGTCCGTTTCGTTTATAACATCCTTTTCTCGTTTCGCAGTTCCATATTTTCGTTTTGTTTCTCGGAATTAATGTGTCATGTTTGTATTCACCGGTTAACTATTCTGGTATCCACAACAATGTATTCCCTTCTTGAATTTACACACAGAAGCCATAAAGATTAGATTGCAGAATTTAATCCCTGGCATATTTCACGACATCTTGTCATGAGAAAACTGCAGTTATATATCACTTGAAGCGATAAAATAAACTACATTTTGACTATATATATATTGGACAAGGAAGAACAGAACAGTGTACAGCGCAGAACAGCCACTCTCAGCTTCCTTGATGATGAATACCCACAGGACCTCTGGATCCGAGTCTACACAGATGGGTCAGCACAAAATGCTGTTCGAAATGGAGGAGCGGGAGTGTACATAGAATACCCAAATAATACTAGAGACACGGCCAGAATTCCAACAGGAAAGTACTGCCATAACTATGATGCTGAAATTGAGACAATCAAGATAGCCACAGAGAAATTACAAAATACCAGCCATGGTACACAACCTGCAGTGATATTGACAGATGCAAAATCCGTAATAGAGGCGCTCCTGTCTGGGAAATTGCCAGTTCTGAGGACACTACTTTCCTGAACTTAGCAGTCAGCGTAAGATCACCATACAGTGGATACCATCCCACTGTGGAGTCCCCGGAAACGACAGAGCTGATCGATTGGCTAAGGAAGGAGCAAAAGAAGAACAACCTGATGTGCCCATTACATACCACCAAAAGAAAAGAATGATCAAATCAATCAGAAAGCCACCAAACCTTACTCAAGACGACTACCACGTTATGGACAGATCAGAACAGGTCATTCTTCTGCGCCTCAGAACAGGACACAATAGATTACGCAACCACTTGTATACAAAATTCAAGATTGGTGACTCAGCCATGTGCACATGTGGTTTGGCGTCGCAGACAGCAGAGCACATACTCCAGGATTGCCCAAACTACAACATATCCAGGCGAACCTTCTGGCCTAGAGAGACAACAGTGGAAGATAAACTCTATGGACCGCTGAATGAACTAAAAAAGACTGTTAGATTCATACAAGAGACGACATTGCAGTTGTAGACATGTTTCAAGCGAACGAAAGAAGAAGAAGACTATATTTTGACTGAAACTGATTTCTACAAGAGAGTCGGGAGCCTCAGTAGCGTAGTGGCAAGATACTCGCCAGCCGTCCAAGGGTCGTGAGTTCGACCCGCAGCCGGACGAATTCGGATGTTTCCAAATTTACATGAGCTCTCAGATCAACCCAGCCTAAAATTAGTACCAAGAATATTTAGGAAAGTAGAAACCTGGCCTATTTGATACTGACCTTAATCACCTACCAAGTACCGATTATACAAACATGGATCTAGTGCAGGATGTCTGATGCACCTTAAATCGTGAAAGGAGTCCCCTACTAACTTACATAAGGGTCCTTTATATTTAGTACAGGCATAAACAAATCAAACACGGCAGTCGTTATATAGGGTGTATTTTTAATGACTGTGGGGTTTTTGAAAATATTGCCGGTCCAAGTTTTGTATCCACCCACTGTGGAGTTCATGCAACATTAAGGTAAATATAAAACTTGGAACGGGATTATTTTCAAAAACCCCACAGTCATTAAAAATACACCCTGTATGTAGGATACAGAGTGACATCATCGTCGGAAGATGTGACAGAAGTAAAGAAAATAAATCGCCATATCCAAAGATTCATTTACTAAAATAAGCGACAGCAAGTTAAAAAAGAATCTGCTTAAAGAGGAAAATGAGACCATTTTTGTTGACAGAAGCAATCACCATCCATTTACAGAAGCCACATTTGTGAAAACAAAAAGACTTGATTATCAATTTTACAACTTTAAAATTACTATGGTAGACAATTAAAATTACTGTTTGAACATGTATGTTGTATATTTTAGGTTGAAGCGTTTATCTAATTACTTTATTTTATCTTGTGTGATTGCTGCAGTATGTATCTGACGATATGCAACGAAATATGCCAGGCCATAAATTCTGCAGTCTGTTGTTTGTGTCTTCGTTATTCAAAATCGCATAAATTGTTTGTAATTGAGTTGAGTTGAGTTGAACTACGGACTGACAGCACTGCACTCAGGACAATCCCTCGTTCAATAGCCAGCGAAGAGTCACTACTACTAATCGTCCCACCGCTATCTGATTAAAAGTTCTCCTGGTCTTCCCTCTCAGGTTGTGATATTCTACCAGAACATCTGCCAATCCCCCAGCAATCTCAACATTTCCACATATGGGTTTTCAACCTGTTCCCCACGCCTTCTCCACCTGATCCCACCGGCGCACGACCACCTCTCCCTTGTCCATAGGTAATTGTTTGTAACTTGGCTGTAAGATTGGAGAAAACCTGGTCCTGGCGTCAAGTCACTGACGTCTGCAACCTTGTACTATTTTAGTTTTCGAAACTGCAAATATATAGTTGGATACAAAATCAACGCTTCTGCTGTGGTAAGTATGTTGACTACTATACTACTACTATACTATAATTCTAAGCAAGTCTTACTTATGTCTTCACATTTCAATAACTAGAAGTGCAAAGAGTAGAATACTGTCAGTCACAAAAACTCCGCCGCGGAGCAAACACGGCAGGGGCTTTCTGATCGCCAGAAGTCCACGCCCTACCTCAAGTATTTCGGATCCTTTCAGCTTTTGATACTCTGGCACTTCTGCATAAGTATATCAGGCCAAATGCACAAGTGTAAGTCTTGAGCTTCAAATAAGTTCAAACAATTAAAGTAATTTTTAAAAACCATTTATTTTGTTATGAAACAGATACATGACAAGTTCCAATGTGAAAATTATAGAGGAATATATATCACTACTGTCCATAAGCTATAAGATACTATCCGCAGTATTACTAAATAGACTAAAACCATATTCAGAAGACATAGTAGGTGACTACCAGGCGGGTTTTAGACAAAACAGATCAACAATAGATCAGATATTTATCTTAAGACAAATAGCCGAGAAAAATTGGGAATATAAAAGAGATCTCCATAACATTTTTGTGAATTTTAAAAAGGCTTATGATAGTGTCCATAGGAATAGTCTATGGAATGCTATGCAGGAATTTGGAATACCAAGGAAGTTAATCAACATGACCAGACTATGCATGGAAGATACTTATAGTAACATATAAAGGCAGGAAATCAGACCCCTTCCAAATAACATCTGGCTTGAAACAGGGTGATGCACTATCGCCGCTACTCTTCAATCTGGCTCTAGAGAAAGTTGTAAGGAAGGTAAAGGAGAACTGTGATATTGGAGGAACATCCAAGCTGCTTGATTATGCAGATGATATAGATATTATAGGGCAAAGTGAACAAAAGACATTAGAAATATTGACTCACTTAAAGGAAAAAGCCCAACAGATGGGGCTGGTTATCAACCAAGATAAGACATAATTTATGGTAATTTCAAGAGATGGAATGGCTAAAAACTCTGGCCACATACAAATAGATAATATGACCATTAAAAGAACTGAAACATACAAATACCTGGGTACAATCTTCAACTGCTCCAACATCATAAGGGAAGAAATACAATCTAGAATCTCATCTCATCTCATCTCATAATGTTCCTCTTGTGCCTTGCGGTGTCGAGGTGAAGTATACACTTCTGGTCTGTACATCATTGCTTGTTGTGGTATGCTGTTGACTGGTAACCTACTTGCATGGCCAAACCATTTGACTTGCTGCTTTCTGATAAAATCTAGTGCTGCTTTAACCCCCACTTTAGTCCTGATTTCTTCATTTCTGATCTTATCTCTTCTTGATTTGTTGAGTATTCTTCTCAGGAACCTCATTTCTGTTGTTGTAATTTTTCTTTTCTCTTTTTCTGTCATTATCCAGGTTTGGCATTGGTAGCATAGAGTTGGCAGGAAGATTGTGTTGTAAAGTGCTTTCTTAGTAGTTTTTGATACATGTTTGTTCTTTAGTATTGATGCCATTTATCCAATGAGATGATTTGCCTTATTGCACCTATTTCCGATCTCATCTTCTGATCTGCCATTTGATGATATTATACTTTCTAGGTACTTGAAACTCTTTACTTGTTTCAAGGGATGTTCGTTTAGGTGAATTGTTGTTGTTTGTTCTTCTTTAGTTATAGTCATTACCTCTGTTTTGCTTGTGCTAATTGTCATGTTATGTTCCCTACACATTTTGTTTAGACTATTCATGTGGTCTTGTAATTCAGCTATCAACAATCTAGAATCAATTCTGGAAGTAAGATATACTATGCACTACAACATCTGCTAAAATCAAAGGCGCTATCTCGTAACACCAAGATCACAATATACAAAACACTGGTCAGACCAGTTGTGCTGTATGGCTCTGAAACCTGGAGTACAACGAAAGGAGACGAAGCCTTGTTACAAACCTTTGAGAACAAAATTTTAAGACGCATCTTTGGACCCATTAGGGATACACAAAGTGGAGAGTGGAAAAGAAGAAGTAACAAAGACATTTATGATCTGTTTAAGTCCCCGCTAATCACTGGTATCATGAAGGCTAATAGACTACAATGGCTGGGGCATATAGAAAGAATGGAAGATAATAGGGAAACAAAACTCGCCTACACTCAGGAAATAAATGACCGTAGACACCGAGGTAGACCAAGGAGATGGTGGAGAGATAATATATATACAGACCTACAAGCACTTGGAATAACGACTGGCAAGAGAAGGTCAACCAGAGAGGCGAATGGAGACGGATTGTATCTGCAGCAAAGAAGAAGAAGAATTAACAAAGTACAAGTCATAACAAAACATGCCGCACACGTAACTTAACTACTTGCGTACAATTTAATTTAAAGTGCACTTTTATTAATGATCTAATGAGCTAAAGTGCTTCTAATGATCAGAAGTTACTTGTCATGCTTGCTCAGCGGCGGAGTTTTTAATCACTAAACTTCAACTGATTTGATTGATTCTTCGACTCCGAAGCCACAGTTCTAGCCTTGCTCTTAGACTTTAAGAAGAATATTAATTTAATAAAATGAATAATAGTTGAAAAGTAAGCCATCTCTGCTTAAAAATAACTTCACGCTTCATAGGAATAGGAAAGCGTTCTTGATTGTATATGATTTTTCATAGATACCACCAGTACCAGTCAGTTTTCAACATATATGGAAAATAAAATGCTGCCTATCATATAGTTGTGAATATTTCTACTGCTTATCATATTTTATATATATAAAGTTTTCATTTATATATATAATATTACATGGACATAATTTTTCACATATGTTATTTATAGATATTAAAATGTATGCATTTATATTGAATATTGAATTATTGCTGACAAAATAGAATCCATATAGTACATCATGCAGATTTATATGTCATTTATAGGTTGAGGTATAAATGTTTATGTGAATTAATTGTCCTCTTCAACTTCATTGACTCATAGCATCATCATTAAGTGCTTGCCAACTGGTGTATTTGTTCATGCAGCTCCACAGATCTCAATCCTTGGTGTTCTGGATCTTCCTCCATGCCACCGTCTCAATCCAACCTGCATCATCTCTTTTGATCTACCTCTGCCTCTTTTCCTACTGATCTTTCCAGTTGTCATGATATTCTTCAGTGCCTCACTTTTCATCACATGACCAAAAAATAAATGTTCTCTTATAGTTGTATATAATGCTCTAGTTTCATTAGCCTCTTGCAGGCAATAATTAGTTACCATGGCAATATTTGCTACATTCATTTCAGGAACCACATCTTCATTGCTTCTAAGCTTTTCCTAATTTGTTCATTTATGTGACATGATTCACTTCTGTACAGCAAAGCAGGTTCTATATAGTATTTCAGCACTCCCTTTCTTACTTTTTAATAATAGTGACTTACTGCATAAGATGCTTTTTATGTTTTGAAATGCAACTTTTGCTTGACATATTTTGCAGTTAACCTCTTGTCATATATATTCCATCTGATGTTATAATTGCTCACACAACATAAAGCAAAAGGATAATCTTTAGCCTTAAACATACAATACACATATTCTTAGAGTAATTTAAATTGTGTACCACAGTATTTTTGAGCTATCATGTTTTTTTTGGGTTTGTTTTGCACAAAGTTGTCTTCATATGAATAGCAACTGCTTCAGCTAATCTTATCATTCATCCATTTTGTGTGTTAAACCACACACGAAGCACATTATCTGTCTCAATGAAGTGACTGGTGTCCAAAACATGGCATGCTATTGATATTTTGGGCAATTTCCTGTGTAGGTTTTACCAAGTTACCAGAATCTTCTGTTTATTATTCTGTCTAGCCAATTAAGTAAGTGTTCTACCACTCTATTGTTCAACTGCCTCTCTGTTGTGCCAATATAGATAGCCTGGCACCTACACTGAAATTTATAAACGCAATTATATTTGGCATTTAGAAAAACCGGTTCTTTCACTACTGTGGTGGGGATAGGGGTAATTTTGTATCCAGTAACTGAATAATAATTTTTATCTAATAAATCTGCTGCTATTCAAACACACTTTCCTGGAAAGAGGAAAGAAGAAAAGGAAGAAGAAGACAAGCATATAATGGAAGGAGCCATAAAGAAACACACTGTGAATTACAGATAACTGACTGAATTAAGCAACATGACTAATTAGCTAAACAGCTTTCTTTGGTCATTTAATGAGAAGAGAGGCATTGGAGAACATCATGACAACTGGAAAGATCGAGAGGAAGAGAGGCAGAGGCAGACCAAGAGAAATCATGCTGGATGGATTGAGACGGTGGCATGGAGGAATATCAGCAGCAGAGTTGATCCATGTGAGGTTTTCTGTGGGTTTATAGATAATTACAGAAGCTCCAATGAGTGAAGTTCTATAAAGTATATCTCTTTATAAAAGATACAGGTTAGTAACAGCAAGTTTTGTCTAGAGGCATAGATAATCATTCCCGCAGAACCCTTGTAGAGAAACCATTTAGAATTTGGCTCATCGAGTACCCCCACTGTGAGAAATTAGACCTAAGTTTAAGTTCAACACAGAATTATTATTAGATGATTCCTCTTCTAGGTTATAGAGATCTTGGCAGTTAGCCACAGCAACAAATGAAAAAGCTGGTCCCTCATCTATCTTGTTGACTGTGCTCTGGTCGCCAACCTCATTTTTGATCTCATTCTTAATATCATTACAAGTGACACAAGACACTTGAACAAATGACCACTTGGACAACTGGACCAAACTGTACCATTGTAGTGAACATAAACATCAACAATCACTGTGCTTTACACCGGTTGAACAAGACATCTACATGACAGGATCTTGACAATAGTTGGACACACATTCACAAGGAAATGGTTACACCAACAGTTGGACAAGTCATACATCATGAAAGATACTTGACAACATCTATACAGGACTTCCACAATATCAGTAACCAACAACAACAGTAGAGTAAACAGTCACCATGAAAGATGCTTGACAACAGTTGGACAATTCATTCACAAAGTGATGTATATCACAACAGTTATACAAGACAACCACAGAGACATGCACCCCAAAACTGTTCTCTTACTATCATAATTTTATTAATGTTCTTATGGGTCAAGTGAAGATTCAGGCTTCATATTGCCAACACTTTACACTTCAAAATTTGGTAATATGCAAGATAGTTGACATAATTTATGAAAAAACCAGAATGCATCACCCAATATCCCCACAGAGCATCAATTAAAAAAAAAACACACTCCTCCTCCTCATCTCTACTCCTACAGTTCTCCTACACAACACTCAATTAAGGCATGTTATCTTTTCTTCAACCGTCAATGAGGGTAACATATTGTAAAGTTATAGTCTTGGGCAAGCATAGGGACCCACTGCTCTTCTGGTCTGTGTACATCCTGTTATCACCTGTGAAGGGTGTTGGGAAAAGTCCCAGGTTGCAGTTTTCCCCATGATGTTTTCCCCAGGTAAGGCTATTCCCTGCTGTGACAAGTTCTATGAAATTGACAAGCATGTCTTTTCAATGGTGAGTAGACTGTTCGAGAAGCTGACAACTGGGATTAGTCTTACGATTCCAGTAAATGAAGATCTAAGTCCAATATATCACAGAATTCTTCTCTGCCAGTCTATCTCCCAAGTTTACAGAATGGTTTGAAGTTACACCACTTGTTAATGAATAATCCATTTTGTGAATTAATGAATCACTCTATGTTCTATCCATCTTCTCCTTTAAGCTTTTCAGCCAATAATAAGCTGGAATAACCTCAAGATGTCCCAACAATCTTGGCTTGAGGAGAAATATGGTAGGCTCCAGGTACACACAATTAATATCCACCCATAGCCAGTAGAGGCGTGCTGAAACCAGGTGGTCTCTCAATACCTAGGGTGACCTCTTGATTTCATATCTTGACGGTACCTCCAGGAACATTTGTAGAAATGAAGAGTATCCCTGTATTTTCTCCCATAGTAGAAACATTTCTCAGTGCCATCTGCATCGGCTAGAATTTTGTGAATTCAGGCTGAGTATTTTCAACCTGTGGTCATGCGGTAACCTTTTGGAGTTTCATATTATAAAGCTGGATTGAAGGTTAGAGCCCAGGACTTCCATGGAGTTGTCCTGGTAATTGAAGGCCTCTCCATCTTCCTTACTTCTCTGTCAATACATAAAAGGTACAACATATGTTTTACATCTGTTTAAACATTGTCATAGTTATGTATTACCAATCATTACATATTCAGAGAGGAATGGGGAGGAGAGGGGAGGGTGACACTCAGACACCTGCCCCTCACTGGTGATGAAGTGCAATTTTCTCTGATGGGCTGGGGTGATATCTTTTTTCAATGTTCATCCCCAATTGTGAAAATCACAGGCACATATGCTTAGTCAGGGACAGCTCACACAATTATCAAGCATCTTGTAATTATTTGTCTAGATAAGTTCTCACAATAATTAGATCCCAGGAGACCTGTGTACCATGAGAAACAGACATAGTGTGATAAGCATTCAGAAGTAGGCATTGTAAGGCAGCAACATGCACAAGCATTTTTAAGCAAGACATGAGCAGACAGCATAAAATGAACACCATCATGAGACATATTTGCTGACACCAATCACCATAAGGCAGATATGAGATAGATGGAAGGCATGCATCTTTTATGACTGCACTAGGCAATATCATTAAACTAATGGCAATGGACCAATTAGCAGACCATTTATCAATTCATAAAGGTGATACCTTGGTACAAGAATGTCCTATCCCTTCACACTCACACCAGCAATGCCAAACTTCCCCCTCTCAAGCCAGACCAGGTTCACAAACACCATCAAATCATCATCATCATCATATGTGCTCTTTTCCTATTGAGCAATAGCAATATCTACTGCAGTAGGTACTAAAGCAATATTGCATAAGCAATGCTCTCACATGTGAACAACACATATGGAAGAAAACATGAATATTCCCTGACAAATAGCATGAGCCTTCACATATATTCAGCTGACTAGACACTACTAGGTTCGAACACATATTGCCCCCTGTTGGAATGTAGTTCATATGAACCTAAACCATTGTTGCAAAGGAACAAATGCATAACGTCAGAGAGAAATTGCATCCTAGGCAAATCTATATGAATGCTTTTGGCAATTTTCCTGAGCGTAACATAGTCACCAGACATTACAGGAACTTAGTAATTCTGAAGTGCAATGCAGTCCTGCAAACATGGATATGATAAGCATCCTCTTTTTCAAATATGAGAGGTACTTATACAATCACCATCTCACTCACTCAAACATTCTCAGCAATTATAAGGGAAAAGTTACATGTTACATCACACATTCTGATCCAGAACTGCCAAATGTAACTCACAAGAGCAGTGTACAGTTTGGTTAAGAATGGGTCATGATAGGCACTAGAGTGCACAAAGGGTTTGCAATATGCATAGAGTGTAGTTTACAGTCACAAGCATATGCAAATCATCAGATCAGACAGACAATAGACATGGTAAGAATATTTCACCGTGGTGGACATGACAGGCTGGAGAGGCAGATTTAGTGTCACTGTACAACGAAGTTCTGTCTTCAATTCTACATTTTCTCAAACAATACTCTGCCATTCATCACTCTCTCTTATTACCAGGTTTACACACAACATATAAAAATGATTTAGTGGTACCTGAGGTGTAGAAGACTACATCCTAGAGAATGATTAGGGCGTTTTTTATCACTTCATCATTGACACATCTTCTCTAGTTGGAATCAAATCTTCGACTGCCGGCTAATGAAGCGTTAGCCTAGAAAACCGCGTTACTCGCCTAAGGGTCAGCCAATCAAAATATGGGTCCCCACCTTTCATCTTCCTTCCCCTACTCTAGAATATTCTATGATATTTATAGACAGGGTTATCAAGACGGCTTACGTTTGTAACTTTTGAGTATTTAGAAATGTATATGGATTGGGGATGCAAACGTCTGGAGACAATATGTCACAATCCAGAAAACCAAAGACGGGGGGGGATCTGTGGAGAGCCATGAACGCCTACGCCAGCTGGCAGGGCACTTGATGATGATGATGACTAATTAGTAATAGTTAGTTAGTCAACAGATCATCCTCATTGCACATCGACCCATGCAGTCCATAATTAGTAATAATAACAATGTAATGCTTCTTGTCTGATTTCATCCACAGATAGCCATTCTGTTTCTGACAATGATCGTGGTGACTGCATTCATATATGCCTTTGCAATCCTTATTCTTAGAGTGCCGGAATCACAATCAAAGGTCGTGGTTTTACTGTCATTTCCTCACACAGCAAATGTTCGAACACACACCAATGTTGGCAGAGCCCTGGCAGCTTTGGGCCACCAACCATATGTCCTTATTCCACAATTTATGTTGGATGAAAAAACAGTCAACGTTGATGGAATCAATGTAATTGCCTATGGGGATTATTTAGGGAATTATGAAGAAATGCTTACAAGTAAAGTTCTTAAAACATTATGGCAAGGGGACAATCAGCCGTATGTGACTTTGTTAGAACTCATACGAGTTCTTCAAAACACTGTCAGGCTGATTTTATCTGACAGTAGTCTCCAAGAAAAACTAGCAGCGATTAAGCCTGATCTCTTTGTTTTGTCACATTTGCCCCCGTTTAAGAACATTGTAATTCTTCCATATATTTACAATGCTTCGTTTGTGCTGCTGAGTCCCTTTAATGACCTGCTTGGGTATAGAGTTCCAGTTAGTCTGGCTGCTACCCCTTGTCCACTGATTGGTATTGTCAGTCAGGAGAGTTTCCTAGGTCGTCCTGAAGATGGCAGCCTGCAACACCGCATTATTGATCTTGGGACTTATAAGTGGAAATGACAGCATGGTTGTGGAGTTTGCTCCTCACAGACCTCGAGTATCCGTAAATGAGTTAGCACTGAAGGCGGAAATTTATCTTGTTGAGGGTGATCATATTTTGGATTTTGCAAAGCCGGAACTTCCAAACTTAAAGTTGATTGGCTGTACAGCTCCAACTGCAGGACAGCCTCTGAAAGAACCATTCAAAAGCTTTGTTGAAGGATCTGAACAGGGTGTTGTTGTGGTGACATTTGGAAGCAGTGTTGTGAACATTCCATTGAAAGTGGCTGAGATGATGGCCGCAGCTTTTGAGCTGCAGGAGCTGAATGTTGTCTGGCGGGTTAATTATACTTCCTTGAACCCTAGCAAGGTCTTAACGTCCAAGTGGATTCCTCAGAATGATATTTTAGCCCATCCAAACACCCGCCTGTTTATATCCCATTGTGGTGCTAATGGACAGTACGAAGCATTGTACCATGGAATTCCAATGCTCTGTTTGCCCTTGTTTGGTGATCAAATTTACAATGCACAGAGATCAACTGCGAAAGGTTTTGGATTGGATGCAAATCTCCTCGAGTTATCCACCTCGCAACTGGCAGATTTAATAAAAGAAGTTTCTGGAAACACAAAATACCATACCAATATTAAAAAAGCATCCATTTTGTTTCGACAGTTATACAATGAACCATATAAAATGGCAGCATTTTGGGTGGATCATGTGATGGAGTATGGCGGTGCCTACATGCGATCTGCTGGACAGAACATGCCGCTGTATCAGTTCTTTGCTCTGGATGTCTTGGCTGTTGTTTTCCTTGTCATAGTTATATATATTTGTGTTTTGTATTGCATCTGCTCCTGTTTGTGGAGAAAGTGTTGTAGAAAACAAACAGGTGCAAAGAAAGACAAGACAGCCTAGGCATTTTATGCAGAACTGTCCAGAATTCAGTCTGGGTTTATATATTACTTTTGACTTCTCAGTTTATATTCATAGTCAATATTTATATTACTGTTAACTTCTCAATTTATATTCAGTCTGTATGTTACTTTATTTTACTTCTCAATTTACATTCATAATCTTTTTATAAAGTACATTTGACTCTTTAGCATGTATTCATGGGCTATTAATATGTTATATTTACGTCTCAGCTTATATTCATGGACTATTTATACATTAGATTTTACTTATCAGTTTATTCTCATAGTCTATGTAAATGTTACTTTTAACTTCTCAGTTCAAATTCAGATTGACTTTACATGTTTCTTTAAAGTTGTTAATGCAATAAGAAAAATGCAGTATTGTATTTTAACCATATGTGTAAGATTTATGTAGAAGCAATTCCAAAATAATATTTGTGTATGATGTAATATTGGTTACTTGTTAGTGTTACTATGCTCCAGTGTAAATGAATATACAATTTGCTTTAAAAGGTTTATGGTGTCTGCCAGCAACTATAAATATTAATTGGGGAACCCTTTGAGCCACAAAGGCAATTCATAAATAAATGCATGTATTTTTTGGCAGAGGAGCAGCTGGCCAAGTGGCTAGAACGCAGGATTTTTCTTCAGAAGACCGGGGTTTGAATCCTCAGTAAGGTGTGGGATGTTTTTCTGTCAGGGGCAAAAAGAAAATCCTAACCTGCACAGTTCGCGGCGACTGCACTAGCCAGGCGACCTTAATGCCTCAGGCTCAAAGACCTTTCTTGCCATACACCGCAAGGTACTATATTGGCAGTAAATGACAGTTTTATTGTTTGCCACTCATAGAAGTACGAACGAACTAACAATCTTTATTTTCAAAGGGTTAAGAATTGGGCATGCAGGCTCATCTGACATTCTGCCCTTCTTCTCTATTTTGTCTCTTGCATTCTTTCATTCAACATCACTATTGAAGCAAATCTTTGACAACAAAAGAACAATTAAGCATGAAAACACATGAAAAATAATCAATAATACATTACTTACTGAGGCAATGTTTAACATGGGCATTATAAATAGCTAAGGAAGGTGTAACGTGCCATACTTATGGGAATGTTTTTTGGACTAGTTGTCTTTTGGGATAATTTACCATTATTATTGTCTTTTTTGTTGTTGTTTGTTTGTAGAAATAAGTAGAGCAACTAGTAGTTTTCAGTGTCTTCTAAGGACACAAAGGAACACAAAGACTGATTCACCAACAACAACAGCAACAACCATGTTGCATGTCCTTTCTAGGAGGTTGCGATTAACCCCAGTTTGGTTTTCTAGGCATCGTTACATTCATTGATTTGCCATGGCTTTCTGAACGAGAAGTATGCTTAAGTTGAACTGACCAGTGTATTGAATGAACCCACTATCCTGTCGTAAGGACGCATGACAGGAGCAGAAAAAAAAACTGGTTTGTGGTGTCCAGTCACTAGCTAATCTCCTTGCCACACAACTGGAAGCCAGTGTGTGCAGATTTCTTCAATATCTTGTGTAATCTCCTAGCATGCCTTTGTGTAACATATAAGTGTATTCTCCTAGCATGCCTTTGTGTAACATGTAAGTGTATATCTAGCATGCCTGTGTGTAACATGTAAGTGTAATCTCCTAGCATTCCTGTGTGTAACATGTAAGTGTAATCTCCTAGCATTCCTGTGTGTAACATATAAGTGTAATCTCCTAGCATTCCTGTGTGTAACATGTAAGTGTAATCTCCTAACATTCCTGTGTGTAACATGTAAGTGTAATCTCGTGGCATTCCTGTGTGTAATATGTAAGTGTAATCTCCTAGCATTCCTGTGTGTAACATGTAAGTGTAATCTCCAAGCATTCCTGTGTGTAACATGTAAGTGTAATCTCCTAACATTCCTGGGTGTAACATGTAAGTGTAATCTCCTAACATTCCTGGGTGTAACATGTAAGTGTAATCTGGCATTCCTGTGTGTAACATGTAAGTGTAATCTAACATTCCTGTGTGTAACATGTAAGTGTAATCTCCAAACATTCCTGTGTGTAACATGTAAGTGTAATCTAACATTCCTGTGTGTAACATGTAAGTGTAATCTAGCATTCCTATGTGTAACATGTAAGTGTAATCTCCTAGCATTCCTGTGTGTAACATGTAAGTGTAATCTCCTAGCATTCCTGTGTGTAACATGTAAGTGTAATCTAGCATTCCTGTGTGTAACATGTAAGTGTAATCTAGCATTCCTGTGTATAACATGTAAGTGTAATCTCCAAGCATTCCTGTGTTATAAATATATGGTAATAATTACTTGTTTTGTGATCATATCCGCTCAAATAATGAAATAATAATAAAATAATGAAAATTCCCCACTTTATGATAATTCTTGTTTTATGATAATTACTTCTGTTGTGATAATGATATATTGTTTTTTTAAAATCATAATTGTTAATTTTATGTCAATTATTGCTCATGATTGTTATAGCGGTTCTTATGTCAGGGGGCTTTGTCAGTGCAGCATCTAGTCCACTCGTCTTCTGGTCCTGTGGTCCATCTTTCTATGGCAGGAGTGTTTTTTATGGACCACAAGGCAAAAGCTGCATTTAAGAAGATGAAAAGTATCTTTTGTAATAAGTCATGCTCATTAAATATAAGAGAGGTCGTACTGAAATGTTATAGTGAACCTGTTCTGCAGTACGGTTGTGAATGTTGGAATGTGAATAACAAATTGGAAGAGCTCGGAAGATAGTGGATCTGTGGTTTCTGAGACGATTGCTGCAAATACTTTGGACTGGCAGAATAACTGACGACGATTGTCTGGTAAAGGCTAATGAAAATAGAAGATTATATACAACTATAAGAAACTGACAAACAACAGTTCTGTGGTCATGTAATGAGATGAGAAGCATTGGGGAATGTTGTGATAACTGGAAAGATCAGCGGTGAGTGAGAGGCAAACTGAGTGGGATGATGTTGGATAGGCTGAGACTGTGGCATGGGAGAATATCAATTTAATTGATCCAGAACACCATGAGCGGAACATCTGTGGAGAGACATGAACACCTCTGCCATCTGGCAGGGCACATGGCACCAGGGTTGCCCCAGCCTCACAGTCACAAAGACAAAGGTGGCTGGAGTAATACTGACCCCAATACTTATCGAGTTCTGATTGGTACAACATTATGGACCTGGCAACATATCTTGAATATGCCTCATGACATGAAAACAGGGTCTTTAGCTGTAACTACTTAATTATGTCTGCCGGCTCAGTGGTCATCTGTTCAAATCCCTCTCCAGGTGGGACTTTTAAAAAAAATGTACCCTGTGTATAATTCCTCTGGTTCTGCTTCAGTAACAATTGTTGACAATCTGACACTTTTCATGTTATTTGTGGAACCCTGTCTTTACGCCATTCAGATGTTGGGGGTTATGAGGTGGCATAGACAGGTGTCTCCAGGGATATCATTGGCTAGCAGCATACTAACCCTATCAGTTCCCATTTCTCATTGGCCACTGAATGGTTCACAATCAGCCACAGGTAGACCGTTTTGTGTTGATTTCAGTGGTGAGAGGCATTGATCATTCAGAAAGCAATGGCAAACTACAGAATTAAATTGCCTAGTCAATCACAAACAGCCAGTAAATGCTGGGGTTGACTGCAACACCCTGTAAAGAACATGCAACTAACTTTATCTACAGAACGTGTGATAGAGAGAAATTAGCCATTTGTGAAAAATAGTCGGCAAGAGAGGTAGAGAAGAAAGAGAGAGATGTATGTAGACAGCTGAAACAGCTGGGCAGCAGATTTTGTAAGCAACATCAGTGTCATCTACATATCAGATGACAGAGAGAAGTGGACAGTCTTGGTGGTCAATGTCTGCTCCAAATCAGGCACCTGAAGAACAACACTGTATCCTTAAATGCCTAAACGGAGGTCAGCATGGTCGAATGGAAAAGAACACGCATTCTTACACATCCGGTGTGCTGATGCCAAGGTGGTGGGTTGACTGAGCACTTATGGGGACATCTCTGTACATGTGAAAGTCATCTTTGACCAAACCAAACCAAGTGTGTAAAGATAAATATCATCTTCTGGCAAACTCTTTGTAAATCGTCACTCTCATCACATCAGGGAAATGCTGGATATACATGTTTTTTTTTTTTTCGAATATCCTTTACAGGACATTGCTGTCAACACCAGCATTTTACCGCTGTCGGTGATTTCTTGGCAAGATTATGCTCAGTAGTTTGCTATTGCTTTCTGAATGGCCAGCTCACTTATCCCGTAAGTTACCAATGTGGCGAGAACCGCTTCCAATTCTCGTGCGCTGCATTATCCTACGTGGATAAACGGGATTACAGAGAAAGTCGTTTAACCCCTAGGCCAGGGACACCGGCCTGGATATACATATACTGATGATAATTCTGTTTATAATAATTATACATGTTTAATAATTATGTATATTATATATGTTTGAAATGATGATGTATGTATACTGATGATATATGTATACTGATGATATATGTATACTGATGATAAATCTGATTGTAACAATTAATTTATTTGAAACGATGATATACATATATTGATGATAAATCTATTTATAATTACATTTATTTGACATGATCATATATTTATTTATAATGATGATATTGTGTTTATAATCATGACATAAGTGCCATTATTGATAATAAATTTATAATTTTTTTTACATTAATGTGTTTGTTTTTAAACCAGAATAGAGGATGTTTTTATGGCGGAGCAGTAACAGGACGGACCAAAACTTAACCATGAAAGTTCCCTTTGATCTCCAGGAATTCATCTCACTAGTCTTGATTTGGTAGATATTGATTAAAATGTATGACAGACATCAAAATGGCTGAGGTACCTCTGCACCCAAGGGTTAAAAGTTAGTAGCATATTCTTTGCAGGACATAGCAGTCAGCTCCAACATTTATTGGCTGTTTGTGACTCCTGGGCAAGTTTACGTTCAGTAGTTTGCCATTGCTTTCTAAAGGACCAGCATTCATACCATTGCATGAAAATATAAACGTGAGACGGTCTGCTGCATTTGTAACCCCTTTGCCTAAAGCTGGCACATCCTAGGGTAGGAGAGGACATTCTACAGGCTGACTGTGTATTCACGGTTGTTAGTGTGACTGATGATGTGTCTGATGAGGATGTGGCTGATGAGGATGTGATTGATGATGTGACCGATGAGGATGTGATTAATGATGTGACTGATGAGGATGTAGATTGATGATTGTCTGATGAAGATGTGACTGATGATGTGATTAATGATGTGTCTGTTGAAGATGTGACTGATGAGGATGTGATTGATGATGTGTCTGTTGAAGATGTGTCTGATGAGGATGTGATTGATGATGTGTCTGTTGAAGATGTGTCTGATGAGGATGTGATTGATAATGTGTCTGATGAAGATGTGAGTGATGATGAAGTGTCTGATGAAGATGTGAGTGATGATGATGTGAGTGACGATGATGTGTCTGATGAGGATGTGTCTGATATTGATGATGTGACTGATAATGATGTGTGTGAGGATGCGACTGACAATGTATCTGATGATGTGACTGATGAAGATGTGTTTGATGAAGATGTGAGATGATGATGTGTCTGATATTGATGATGTGACTGATAATGATGTGTGTGAGGATGTGACTGATGAGAACATCACACCCATCATGACCCAGTGAAAATATCACTCCCATCACACCCCAGTGAGAACATCACACCCCAGTGAGAACATCACTCCCATCACGCCCCAGTGAGAACATCACTCCCATCACGCCCCAGTGAGAACATCACTCCCATCACACCCCAGTGAGAACAACACTCCCATCACACCCCAGTGAGAACATCACACCCCAGTGAGAACATCACGCCCCGGTGAGAACATCACACCCCAGTGAGAACATCACTCACATCACGCCCCAGTGAGAACATTACTCCCATCACACCCCAGTGAGAACAACACTCACATCACACCCCAGTGAGAACATTACTCCCATCACACCCTAGTGAGAACAACACTCACATCACACCCCAGTGAGAACATCACTCCCATCACGCCCCAGTGAGAACAACACTCCCATCACACCCCAGTGAGAACATCACGCCCTAGTGAGAACATCACTCCCATCACGCCCCAGTGAGAACATCACTCCCCAGTGAGAACATCACTCCCATCACGCCCCAGTGAGAACATCACTCCCATCATGCCCCAGTGAGAATATCACTCACATCACGCCCCAGTGAGAACATCACTCCCATCATGCCCCGGTGAGAACATCACACCCCAGTGAGAACATCACTCACATCACGCCCCAGTGAGAACATTACTCCCTTCACACCCCAGTGAGAACAACACTCACATCACACCACAGTGAGAAAGTCTCACCAGTTCCCCGGCTTCATGCATTGTCATGTCCAGGGTGTCCCTAGTGTCCTGCTTCGTGTTGGTGTACCCCTGGCTCCTCTCCCATGAACCCTGCCTTCCATGACGGTTCTTCCTAAACCATCATGACATGTAATATGGCCACAGTATTTCAGCATCAGAGACACAACAATAAATAATTGTAGTGGTAAGGGACTCTCTTAAACGCCTTAAGACGCATGGCGCTATAGTCTGTTTACTTTTGTCTGCCCCAATATAAAATTCCATATTTCAGTAACCAACTGAGGAAAAATTATGAGATTTAGCATATAAGCTTATCATTATGTCCACCCAACAAAAACATTTTTGTTGAGGAGATTGAACAGCAGATTTTAAAGTTTATTTATATGCGATATATAAATTACGGGACAGAGATGAAGTGCATGTTATTAGATCTTCACACGGAAACATTAGCACTGAATTGTTAATTTTCTCGTGGGACATGGGATTGGCCTTATGACACGTGCCTCGTGTAGAGCCTTGTGTCGTCATCCAAACTGGCGAGAAATTACTGTAAAACAAGTTTGTTAGCGAGAAATCGTCACTCGTTTTTCACCAAAACATCAAAGAAATGTCGCTGCTTTCCATGATGTAAGCTGCCTTTGGACCTATCAAAGACATATTCATTGGGTGGGGGTAAATATAAGACGGCAGGAAACAATTTATAATGCAACAGATAGTTTTCAAAATAATTGATCGTGAATGAAGGCATTAATTTCTGGACAGACTATAGTCTCATATTTCTGTAGACCCATCGACTCCCAGTGGACGCCTTTAATTCCCTAGACATTTCCTGGTACACGTTTTAGGCCGGGTCAGCCTGGGAACCCAGGTCAGTTCTCAACATCTGCCCAATCTGGATTTGAACCCATGGCCACAGTATAAACAATGTTTGTTGCATGTCCTGTACAGGTTGTTACAAACAGATCCAGTCCAATGTTTGCTATTGAGGGTTTACTAGGCAGTAGTTTGCCATTGCTTTTAGAATCACTAATGCCCATACCATTGACATCAACATAAGGTGGTCTGCTTCCAGATTGTCTGCAGCTGATGTCAAACCCTGGGCTGGGCTTGTATGTCGGCCAGATTGTCTGCAGCTGATTTCAAACCCTGGGCTTGTATGTCGGGAAGTTGTGACACGCATTCACTGCCCCAATTGTCTGCAGCTGATTTCAAACCCTGGGCTTGTATGTCGGGAAGTTGTGACACGCATTCACTGCCCCAATTGTCTGCAGCTGATTTCAAACCCTGGGCTTGTATGTCGGGAAGTTGTGACATGCGTTCACTGCCCCAATTGTCTGCAGCTGATTTCAAACCCTGGGCTTGTATGTCGGGAAGTTGTGACATGCATTCACTGCCCCAATTGTCTGCAGCTGATGTCAAACCCTGGGCTTGTATGTCGGGAAGTTGTGATACACGTTCACTGCCCCTAAGCCATAGCACTGGTAACCACATGGTCATCATCATCATGTGCCATGTCTATAAGCATAGGAGGTTACGTTTTGCCATGTCACACAATCACCAGGGTTGTGGATCAGCTCTGTGTTCTTGTCTTGACCATGGTCAAGCTATTCACTTCTCTGCTTTCCATTTGTTCTTTTTCCCTTAGTCTTGCCAGTTGTCACTAAGTTTTGTAGTTTATTTCTTCTCATGACTTGCCAAATTGTGACTGTCTACATCTAATTTCTCTGATCAGTTTACTGTTTTCATTTGCTTCTTGTAGGACTTGGTCATTGGATTTTTCTGGCTGTCCATGGTAATCTTTGCATTTTCCTCAGAAACTACATTTTCACTGCCATTAGATGTATTTCAGCTTGACTGCTAATTTTCACGCTTCACATCCATACAAAAGTACAGGTTCTATGTAGCACTTCAATACTTTCTCATTGCAATTGACATCTTCATATTGGTCAGTATGTTTTCCATCTTGCAAAAGGCTACCTTTGCCCTTGTTGTAATCTCTTCAAGGCACCTCCCATGTTATGACTGTTCCAAGATAGCTGTACCGGTTTACTTGATACTAACCACATGACACTAAGACATAATATAAAATATAGCTGCGGGTTATTTCATTGTCCCTGTATGTTGAATTTAACTAATTCAGCGCTGAAGGATAATAGATCTCCAACTATCACCTCCCATTTGTACAGAAGAGCAATATATCACCATTTAAGCGACTAGAGTCGTGTTATTGTTTCATTTCACGGTATCTTCCGCAATTTTAATGCTCTGTGCATGGAAGTTTAAGTTATAATACTTGTTCATTTGATTGTGCACCATGTCTGGTGCAAACCTATTGTTTATTTGGCACTGAGTCAGTGAATGGACTGTTGTGTGAACCCAATGTGTCCCTGGTAACTGTCCATGTGATACCAGGTCCCTTAGGGAAAGCCAAGAGTAGTAGCACTGTAACCCACCATGCTACCCACCAGAGATCTTGTTTAAATGTTCGTTAATATATTGGACACAGCATTACGGCCCAGTGTGTTTGTTATTTGACCTCATCATCCAGTGCCTTGCCGGCTAGTGTAGGCGATCATACCCCTCCACAACATGTAATCTCCGACAGTATGGATCAGTTCATGAGTTGACTCCCTTCCATTCCATGACACAAGACTGTCAAGAATTTGCTCACAGTCTTCCTCTATCTCTCTTTCCACAAATCTTGACCTATGCTGATTTAATATAAAATTCAGAAACCTACTGTCCTATTTCATTGGTTAGATACAAATTCTGTGCATATTCCAGAGTTGTGAGTTCATGTGGATGACAGGCCTGACTAAATAAAGACACCTATTTTTAGGGGTGTCTAGTTGGTCATGCAGTGAGTTCCTGTCATCATTTAGAGGTGACAAGTTCGAATCCTGGTCCATAACCATAGTTTTCAATGTGTATGTTGTCTAGTGCATCATCTAATCCCTACTTCTTTCTTCTCCTTCTATGAGTGCCAAACATTACAGTGTGTTTATTTATACCTACCAGAGAATATTACTTTACTTACTTACATCCACTGCATTTAAGGATAAACTCTGTGCGTCATCAACCTCAAGCTGACTACTACTTTCTCTGAATATATTCACTTTGATGTCTGGAAGTGTAGAAGGAAGAGGTGGTGGTGGCAGAAGAGAAAGGTGGTAAAAGTAACAGCTGTCTGGAGCTGAATGAGTTCATAGTTATCCCTTTCAGCCCACTGGATAATGAGTTTACAGTAATTTATTTGTCTTGGAACCATCAGAGTTTCTGATAGAGTTGTTGGAATGGTTCGCCAAGCCTGGAGGCAGATTTAAACATCTGAAGAGCAACTGTGTTTATCTGTCACGTAAAATTCATTGTTACATATGAAAAACTTACCACTGAAATCAGTGGCATTTGACATACATTACACTTGAGTCAGGGACATATGATACATCAATGACATTGTTTGATTTTGTAGCTGTTTATTTAAACCTGCAACATGAAATAACCGTTTCACAAATACACATACACTAAAAGCTGCAATGACATAAATGTGCAAAATATGACAGCATTGAAGCATCTGCAATCCCAAGGAAGAAAAAAACATCCGACTAAACACCTGCTCTTTCCTGTCACTTCGCTCTCTCCTAGATAGTGAGGTGCAGAACCCAATTTCCAAGCCATCCTGGCATATTGGGGATTAGGCGCCCAGCAGTGGTGGAGTAGCCAAGATGTCTGCTTGCTTGATGGCAGGTGGGCTTGCTTATAAACATTTGACAAATGTTAAAAACACAGAAGCGACAAACAATATGTTGCATGATTTATTGCCTGTATATTTCGCTGCATCTCATTGGCAGCTGGCGTGCTAAATCACCGAGTTGTCTATAAAAATATGGGTCTAGCACCAAATACCAATTGTTCTTTAAAGCATGTAAAAATATTTCTTTACTTGCTACATAGGCTCTGCTACACACCATGAGGTTGTATTATTTCTCTGCTACCTTGTTTGTGCAGGAAAAAATTTCTCTGCTACCTAGTTTGTGCAGGAAAAATACACACAGACACTACCTCATTATGCCAGCCCAGTGATGTACTTTATGGGAGCAACTAAACGTAGGACACACACAATAAAATTATACTGTACATAAATGTGTGCTGAATTATAAATGTGAACTGACTCCTGCACCTCTTGGATATATCATTGTTGGTTACACAAAACATTTCACATGAAAATTAAAAAAAAAAAACACACAAACAAACAAGGATGAACATGCAAAGCAATATAATATAAAAGTAGTTACAAATCCTACACCTATGTGCATGTCCTTTACAGGCATTGTAAATAAACTCTGGCTTTTATTGGTCGTTTGTAATTATCTAGACAATTTTAAGTTCAGTGGTTTCCCACTGCTTTCTGAACAACTGCTGCTCATACCATTGTGAAAATCAATGCAAAGCAGTCTGCTCCCAAATGGCTGTGGATGGCGTCAAAATTGTGAAACTGCATTCCCTGCTCCTTAAAAAAGTCTTAAAAGTCAAGAGGATCGACTTCATTCCACTGGGTTTGATCCCATATGGCTCGGTCTCTTTCCACCGAAGCGACCTGCCGAAAGTGTCGCACAAAGCACAAACTCTGCAGCTCTACGACGACTCCCATGAGTCTCCGAGAAAAATGCACTCATAAACTGAAAGCCATAGCCCAAAATTGAATCCACAACTTTTGGAGCGGGGGACAGATGGCTTGACCACTTCACCGTGGAGACTCCCATTCACTGCTCTTGAAGCCACAGACGCTGAACCACGAGTGTGAAAGCAGATGAAAGGAGAACCCACAAAATAAACCACCCACTGTAGTATGTGCTCAGCTATTATCTTGAGCGGCCCACAGATGCAAATAGCAGAGTCTTATGGACCAAAATCCGAGGACAGAACCTACACTTCCATGCTGGCATCCTAGAGACTTTCTCCCACATGCCACTTCAAGGCAACAGCACAATAACAAAATAAATATCTAAATTAAAATTCCCATTGTGCCTGCAATGTCTAGTTTGAAATCAAGCTGTGGTTAGTTGCATATCATTTACAGGACATCACAGTCAACCCCAGAAGTGTTTGGCTGATTGTGATTTCTTGGCAAGTTTACATTCAGTAGTTTGCCATTACTTTCTGAACGATCGGCACCCATACCTTTATATGAGAACCAACGCAAGGCGGTCTGCTTCCAAATCTCATGCAGCTGTGTTTCAAATGTGGTATGTGGGATTACAAATTGCATTCATAACCCCTTCACCACAGAGCCAATCAGGTTGTGGTATCTAAAAAAAAACTTGACAAAATCAAATAAATTGTCTCAATTAAATTTCTCAATGTTCAGTTTGAAAAAAAAAAAAACTGTCAAAATTAAAATTCCCAACGTCTAGTTTGAAATCAGACTGTGGACCGTTTTGACTCACCAAGTTATAATGCTGACTGCTCTGAGATGGGCAAAGAAAAGATGGTAAGTCAGCTAGTCACAACATCTCAGAAATTACTTGCAGGTAATCATTTTTCTTACCACATAGTGTTATATTTTAAAAAAAATCCTAATGACATAGTTTTTACTTCAACAATGTAACAGTAAGTTTTTACTTCAACAATGTAACAGTACACCCAGAGGTAATTTACCAGGGTATAAAGTTGCGTACTGTCAATGGATATGGGCAACTGGCACTTCCTGAAAGTTACGAAGACACTCTCAGATAGTTTTACTCATCTGAAACATAACCACCTCCATCTCAATATAGCAGTATGTAAAGGAAATAGTTTTTCAGCTACACAAATATTACTTACATAGACATCACTATATGCCTCTGTAATGGCATGTGCAATGACAACATCCAAAGTTACGAAAATAGTTTTTCTTTTTTGTACATTACTCTTCATCAAAACATCAAGATACTTTACATAGAGTTACTATACAGTTTCAATTACATGTGACAATGTCTTCCATATTTTTCTGCAAAGAAAATGAATAAAAACTTACAAGACCGGTTTTATAAATTTACACATAACTATTGGGTGCTATGGTAACGCGGTGGCCAGCACGTCCATCTGGTGGTCAAATTCTACTCAAGGCGGGAATGTTTTCATTGGCCCAGGCTTCCCAGATCAACCCAGCCTAAAATAAATACCAGGAAATCTTCTGGGAAGCAAATTCAGCCTGTAGTGACGACATGACCCATCAAATGCTGATCGGTCTAAAACATATAGCCAGTACAGCATATACAGAACACCTCCTGGCATGCAAAGGGCTCCTTTACTTACTTCTATAAACCTGTTACTTTAACAGTTGAAGAGTCAATCCAGAAAATATTTCCAAAGTTAGACAAATCATTTTACAAGTTAAAGAAATCCACCACAAGCACTGGGTGCATAATGTTCTTCTCCCTAAGGGAGGGGATGACTTGGGAGCAGGCACAATGCACATTTGTGAGACAAATGGGAAAATGACTTAAATGTCTCAAAACGGTATGAAAGCAGTGCAGGAGAAAGACAAGTGTTGGGTGGTGCTTATCAAACCCAATGCCCCACATTATGCCAACAGCTTCGGATGGAAGAGCACAAATGGGAGGGTACAAGCCTTATCCAGGTGTGAGGAAATGCAACCCAAGGATTAAATGGACCCTCTAAGCCTTGGTCAGCAACTGGTCTAGGATCGAAGCTCCGATAGGCAGACTGAGCATTGCTTTGCTGATCCAGGCAGCTTGTCTTGTTCCAGATGTATTGGTGTTACCTTTCCTATGGAGTAAACTATACAGGCAGAGAGAGGAATCATGCTGTATGGGCAACATGATAGTTAGTTGTATAACCTTTACAGGAAGCTTGCAGTCAACACCAGCATCTTTTGGCAAGTTTACGTTTAGTAGTTTGCCATTGCTTTCTGAATGACCAGCACCCATACCATTTCATACCAAATACTGCACAGTTGTGTTTCGAACATGGGTATGCTGGATCACGAACAGCAGTCCGTAACGCCTTCGTCACGAGGCCGGGTACACATGGTCTCTACAATTCAGCCCAGGCTTTGTGCTAAGGCAGAGGTATAACATTCGCTACCACCATCGTTTCTAGTTGTTACACATTGTTAGAAGCACAATGTAACAAACTATCCTCTATCAAGATGGCCAGCTGCCAGCCAGAGACGTGCAAAGAAATATTCCAATATTGCTTATTTGCAAGTACTTTTCATACTGTGATCTTTTCCAATGTAACCCATTGATGTGTTGTGTTGTCACATATCCACTAATTCACAACTACAGAGAATCTAAAGCATGCAAGTACAAAGATAAACATGTTTAAGAATTGTGGTGTTGTCTTAACTCTTTCTGAAGCAAGAAAAGAAAGATGTATTAAAAAAAAGGGTATTCCCACAGCAAGACTACCACTGGGGTGTGAAATGGTAGGCCTTCATATGTTCTAGGTCATGGACAAATGAAACAGAGTGGCCAGTTATCCTTTTCCCAATTCCCACAAGATTCTGAAAACTGTCTGCTACCCATGTGTATGAGGCTGGATCAACTCCAGAACTGTACTGGTCAGCAAAGTCATCCTACCTGCTAGGGACTGAATCCAGCCAGCACATGATACATAGCTGGCTATTTTCTGAGAATTCCAATCATCACATAATGTATTATTCTGTTTTTTACTCGTACATATTCAAAGAGTATGCTTAGCAAGGTGGAGAAAGGAATGTTTTATGTAGAATGGCTCTCGTCGCTTAAGAGGTCACAGATTGTGAGAATTGTATGGATATTTTGCCCTGGCCATGCGGGGGTATGAGGGAATGAACAGGCTGATAGGCTAGCAGGGAATGCACCTCTTGGTGGTATTTTGCCTATGGACAAGGGGGAGGTGGTCGTGCGTTTGTGGGATCCAGGTGGAGAAGGCGGAGGAACAGACTGAGAACCCATATGTGGAAAGAATGAGATTGCGGGGGATCGGCAGGGGTTCTGGAAGAATCTCAAAACTGAGAGGGAAGACCAGGAGAACTTTTAATTAGATAGCGGTGGGAACGATTAGTAGTATGACTCTTCGTTGGTTGTAGAACGAGGGGACGGAGCATGTGTGGGAATGTCCTGAGTGCAGTGATGTCAGTTCTTACCTCAGCTCAACAACTACTCGTACACTGAGAAAGAAGCAGTGATCATTTGTTGGCCACATTATGAGAAGACGAAACTTGGAACATGTTGTGACAACTGGAAAGAGAGATAGAAGAAGACACCGTGAGAAATTCTTGTATCATGGCATGGAAAGAAGTCAACACATGAATTGACCACCATTGCCGTCGGAGATCAGAATTTGTGGAGAAGCATGATCTCCCACGCCAGCCAGCCAGACACTGGATGGAGAGTATGCTCAAATATCTAGCAACTCCACTGACCACTTTCATTGTAATGTTTTACTCTTTGAAAGTCAAGCAGGTGTGATTTATAAAAAAATAGTGGTTACTTCCCCCTTGGGCGTCTGCTTTGAGAGTTTCAGGGACTGAGTGAATGAGTTAACACTTACAGAATGCCAGGCATTTGAATAGGATATGCCTCTCCGCTTTCTGGTACTGTTAATCATGAAAGGGTTAAGAGTGTTATAGTATTGATCAAAACTATAATACCATTATAAGTGGTTAAGTTAGTTTCAAATACTTTACAGGACGTCACAATCAATCCTATTATTTAGTGCCTGTTTATGATCTCTTGGCAATCTTCCACTGCTTTCTGAATGACCGACACTCATAGCATTGTATTAAAACCAAATCGCCTGCCGCTGAGTTTCAAACATGGTACGCAGGACTGTGAATTGCGTTTGTAACCCCTGCGCCACAGTGCAAGTTATAAGTGGTAATACAGGGAGGGGTATTGAAAACTGGCGAGCAGTTTAACACAAAACAAGCAGAAGTCATTCCATCATGAATGTTGGAAAAACATCAGCCCTCAAACATTGGCATTTAAAGGTGAATTTCTTACACATAATCAAATGTATCTAATTACAGTATCGTAATACCAAAAGCCGGTCTCGGTGGCTGAAGGGCTTGCGAACGCGGTTTGTGAGCCCGTATACCCGGGTTCAAAACACGGCGGTGCTCGTATTTTCGAAAAAGGTATAGAGACCGGTCGTTCAGAAAGCAATGGCAAACTACTGAACGTAACACTTGCCTAGTACATCAACAGCAACTGAAAATGCTGGTGTTGACTGCAACGTCCCGTAAGAGATACGCAAAAAAAAAAAAAAAATACCAAAAAACATCCTATGTTAACAACAAATCTATATCTATAAAACAGAGTGTGTGTTTGTTTGTGGGGATTTATGTATTGGATGCGTTCGATAACGGTACATCCGATTGAGATGAAATTTTCTACACGTCTTCCTTTCATTTCTGTTCAACCGACTATAATAATTTCTTAATGTAAAATCTTCTACTTATTTAATAACATTTACTTTTCCATTTTCATTATATAATGTCTATATAGCAGGGGGACTTCACTCTAGAAAAGTTATTTCAAGGGGCATAACTTTTAATAACATTTCTATTTACTTTATAGTCATATTGTTGGACTTACTTGCACTATTGTGTAGAAAATTTCATCTCAATCGGATGTACCGTTATCGAACGCATCCAAGACCCACAAACCCACAAACAAACATACACTCTGTTTTATAGATATAGATTGTTGGACTTACTTGCACTATTGTTAAACTCTTTGTCTATAGTTATTTTCAGGCATATGAGTTATAATAAATAATGATATATAATCTTTAAGGCATTTTCAAAGTTTTCATAAAAATAATGCATAACATTGTAACCCATCTTTTTCTACAGTTTTCATTGAATGGTGTGTGGAAGGACATTCTTTTAAGTTACTGTGCGCCAAGAGCTGGGCGAAACCACGCCGGTCAGATAGATAGACAGATAGTCGGAAACGGAAGCTTATTTGACTACTTATATGAATTAAATGACATGCTCCCCACCAGGGACTGGGTGAAGCCGGGCCGGGACAGACAGACAGACAGATAGACAGACAAACAGATAGTCGGGAACGGGAGAGCTTATATGACTACGTATATGAATTAAATGAGATGCTCCCCACCAGGGACTGGGTGAAGCCGGGCCCGGTTATACAGACAGACAGATAGTCGGGAACGGGAGAGCTTATATGACTACTTATATGAATTAAATGAGATGCTCCCCACCAGGGACTGGGTGAAGCCGGGCCGGGTCAGCCAGACAGACAGACAAACAAGCAGACAGACAGACTGATAGATAGATAGATCCCCTCCAGGGCCTGGGCGAAGCCGGGCCGGGTCAGCTAGTTTAAAATAAAATTTAACAAAACCGAACATTTCGACAAAGGATTTACCTCTACATCTAATCAAGATCTAAATCAGGGCTTCTCAAACATTAACCAGAGCCACATTTTATAAAAAATGTTGTGCATCCCTCATCGTGTTATAAAATATGTTAAGTCGAACTGTATAATAATTACATCATAAATAACACCAGCAAGCAAGTCTGCTCTGAGATCCCAGATTAACTGTAAGAAACCCCTGTGTTGAGAAGTCCTGATCTTGCAAACAAAACACAGATAATTATCAGAAGAAATGCTCAACGAGAGTCAGCTCTGACACAACAAGGCATCTATTCTATGATCTTATTGTCACATCAAACGTTACAAAGCCAGCTGCATATCCTTTACAGTATGTGACAATCAACTCCAGCATTTGCAGACTGTTTGTGATTTCCGAGGCAATTTTACAATAAGTAATTTGCCACTGCTCTCTGAACAACCGACACTCATGCCATTATTAAACATCAATAAACGTTTGTCTGCTTTCAAGTTACCTGCAGTTGATTTCAAATTCCGTATGCAGGATTGTGAAACATGTTCGCTACCCTTTAGCCAGATGCCGGCCTTATCAAACATACATTATATAATGTCACTGAATAAAACATAATAACAGAAGACTCAAATATGTTCATATACATAGCACGATTCAAAAAGAATATCAGTATTTCGAAGGTTATTAGTTTTGTTAACTACAAACTTAAAATGCTTTGTCTGCACCAAACAACAGGTAAAATGCCCAAGTTTTCCTAACCAGAAACTTAAAATTGTTTTGTCTGCACCAAACAACAGATAAACCGTCCAAGTTTTGGTAACTACAAACTTAAAATTGTTTTGTCTGCACCAAACAACAGGTAAACTGCCCAAGTTTTGGCAACTACAATCTTAGAATTGTTTTGTCTGCACCAAACAACAGATAAACCGTCCAAGTTTTGGTAACTACAAACTTAAATTGTTTTGTCTGCACCAAACAACAGGTAAACTGCCCAAGTTTTGGCAACTACAATCTTAGAATTGTTTTGTCTGCACCAAACAACAGATAAACCGTCCAAGTTTTGGTAACTACAAACTTAAAATTGTTTTGTCTGCACCAAACAACAGGTAAACTGCCCAAGTTTTGGCAACTACAATCTTAGAATTGTTTTGTCTGCACCAAACAACAGGTAAACTGTCCAAGTTTTGGCAACTACAATCTTAGAATTGTTTTGTCTGCACCAAACAACAGACAAACCGTCCAAGTTTTGGTAACTACAAACTTAAAATTGTTTTATTGGCACCAAACAACAGATAAACTGTCCAAGTTTTGGTAACTACAAACTTAAAATTGTTTTGTCTGCACCAAACAACAGATAAACTGTCCAAGTTTTGGTAACTACAAACTTAAAATTGTTTTGTCTGCACCAAACAACAGGTAAACTGTCCAAGTTTTGGTAACTACAAACTTAAAATTGTTTTGTCTGCACCAAACAACAGGTAAACTGTCCAAGTTTTGGTAACTACAAACTTAAAATTGTTTTGTCTGCACCAAACAACAGGTAAACTGTCCAAGTTTTGGTAACTACAAACTTAAAATTGTTTTGTCTGCACCAAACAACAGATAAACCGTCCAAGTTTTGACAAACAATCATCATCTCAAAAACAAAACAAACTATTCTGCCGTTGACTTTATTTTTTTACTTACACCGTCACTATCCAGGCAGTGTTTAGCAGTTGGAATGACAAAAATCTGGTCTCGATCGGATCTGTATCTAAACTGCCACAGCTGACCTATCAATTGGCTTCAACCAACCATTTTAAGACCAAAACTCTAAACTGTAAAACACTGATACTCTATGTGATACAACTTGTGTATGTACAAAGAGAATGTACATGTAATCAAAATAAGTCTCAAGAAAATCACATGCAGATGTCACCAGACATAAGAAGTGCTCAACTGAACTCCCTGTTGCTGAGAATGGCTGGGGCGACTAGAGTCCACATGTAGAGGACAACGCTGACCCAGCTTGAGGCCATTTTGACCCACATTGATGCTTCGTTGGCATTGAGGCTTTTCAAATCTGAGCTGGGACTGATGATATGAAACAAATAAAGTCAGGTTAATTATTACAATTACCTAGGGGTAGGATCAAGGATTGTTACATGGACTCTCTGGGGTGGAGTGGCCAAGCAACCTGCCTCGAGCTCTGAAAGTCATGGCTTCGTTGTCAGGCTCAATCATTCAGCTTGCGGGTGCAATGTTTTTTAAACCCCTCATTGCGGCAGCTACAGAGTTTGTGACATTTTCAGCAGCCCTATAGTATACTCTTTTCTAGCTAGCCTATAGTGTTAATGTTATCTGGTTAGCCTATAGTGTTAATGTTATCTGGTTAGCCTATAGTGTTAATGTTATCTGGTTAGCCTATAGTGTTAATGTTATCTGGTTAGCCTATAGTGTTAATGTTATCTGGTTAGCCTATAGTGTTTCTGTTTTCTAGCTAGCCTATAGTGTTAATGTTATCTGGTTAGCCTATAGTGTTAATGTTATCTGGTTAGCCTATAGTGTTTCTGTTTTCTGGTTAGCCTATAGTGTTTCTGTTTTCTAGCTAGCCTATAGTGTTAATGTTATCTGGTTAGCCTATAGTGTTTCTGTTTTCTAGCTAGCCTATAGTGTTAATGTTATCTGGTTAGCCTATAGTGTTTCTGTTTTCTGGTTAGCCTATAGTGTTAATGTTATCTGGTTAGCCTATAGTGTTTCTGTTTTCTGGTTAGCCTATAGTGTTAATGTTATCTGGTTAGCCTATAGTGTTTCTGTTTTCTGGTTAGCCTATAGTGTTAATGTTATCTGGTTAGCCTATAGTGTTTCTGTTTTCTAGCTAGCCTATAGTGTTAATGTTATCTGGTTAGCCTATAGTGTTTCTGTTTTCTAGCTAGCCTATAGTGTTAATGTTATCTGGTTAGCCTATAGTGTTTCTGTTTTCTGGTTAGCCTATAGTGTTAATGTTATCTGGTTAGCCTATAGTGTTTCTGTTTTCTAGCTAGCCTATAGTGTTAATGTTATCTGGTTAGCCTATAGTGTTTCTGTTTTCTAGCTAGCCTATAGTGTTAATGTTATCTGGTTAGCCTATAGTGTTTCTGTTTTCTAGCTAGCCTATAGTGTTAATGTTATCTGGTTAGCCTATAGTGTTTCTGTTTTCTAGCTAGCCTATAGTGTTAATGTTATCTGGTTAGCCTATAGTGTTTCTGTTTTCTGGTTAGCCTATAGTGTTAATGTTATCTGGTTAGCCTATAGTGTTTCTGTTTTCTAGCTAGCCTATAGTGTTAATGTTATCTGGTTAGCCTATAGTGTTTCTGTTTTCTGGTTAGCCTATAGTGTTAATGTTATCTGGTTAGCCTATAGTGTTTCTGTTTTCTAGCTAGCCTATAGTGTTAATGTTATCTGGTTAGCCTATAGTGTTTCTGTTTTCTAGCTAGCCTATAGTGTTAATGTTATCTGGTTAGCCTATAGTGTTTCTGTTTCTGGTTAGCCTATAGTGTTAATGTTATCTGGTTAGCCTATAGTGTTTCTGTTTTCTAGCTAGCCTATAGTGTTAATGTTATCTGGTTAGCCTATAGTGTTTCTGTTTTCTGGTTAGCCTATAGTGTTAATGTTATCTGGTTAGCCTATAGTGTTTCTGTTTTCTGGTTAGCCTATAGTGTTAATGTTATCTGGTTAGCCTATAGTGTTTCTGTTTTCTGGTTAGCCTATAGTGTTAATGTTATCTGGTTAGCCTATAGTGTTTCTGTTTTCTGGTTAGCCTATAGTGTTAATGTTATCTGGTTAGCCTATAGTGTTTCTGTTTTCTAGCTAGCCTATAGTGTTAATGTTATCTGGTTAGCCTATAGTGTTTCTGTTTTCTGGTTAGCCTATAGTGTTAATGTTATCTGGTTAGCCTATAGTGTTTCTGTTTTCTGGTTAGCCTATAGTGTTAATGTTATCTGGTTAGCCTATAGTGTTTCTGTTTTCTGGTTAGCCTATAGTGTTAATGTTATCTGGTTAGCCTATAGTGTTTCTGTTTTCTGGTTAGCCTATAGTGTTAATGTTATCTGGTTAGCCTATAGTGTTAATGTTATCTGGTTAGCCTATAGTGTTTCTGTTTTCTGGTTAGCCTATAGTGTTTCTGTTTTCTGGTTAGCCTATAGTGTTAATGTTATCTGGTTAGCCTATAGTGTTAATGTTATCTGGTTAGCCTATAGTGTTAATGTTATCTGGTTAGCCTATAGTGTTTCTGTTTTCTGGTTAGCCTATAGTGTTAATGTTATCTGGTTAGCCTATAGTGTTTCTGTTTTCTGGTTAGCCTATAGTGTTAATGTTATCTGGTTAGCCTATAGTGTTTCTGTTTTCTAGCTAGCCTATAGTGTTAATGTTATCTGGTTAGCCTATAGTGTTTCTGTTTTCTGGTTAGCCTATAGTGTTAATGTTATCTGGTTAGCCTATAGTGTTTCTGTTTTCTGGTTAGCCTATAGTGTTAATGTTATCTGGTTAGCCTATAGTGTTTCTGTTTTCTAGCTAGCCTATAGTGTTAATGTTATCTGGTTAGCCTATAGTGTTTCTGTTTTCTAGCTAGCCTATAGTGTTAATGTTATCTGGTTAGCCTATAGTGTTTCTGTTTTCTAGCTAGCCTATAGTGTTAATGTTATCTGGTTAGCCTATAGTGTTTCTGTTTCTGGTTAGCCTATAGTGTTAATGTTATCTGGTTAGCCTATAGTGTTTCTGTTTTCTAGCTAGCCTATAGTGTTAATGTTATCTGGTTAGCCTATAGTGTTTCTGTTTTCTGGTTAGCCTATAGTGTTAATGTTATCTGGTTAGCCTATAGTGTTTCTGTTTTCTAGCTAGCCTATAGTGTTAATGTTATCTGGTTAGCCTATAGTGTTTCTGTTTTCTAGCTAGCCTATAGTGTTAATGTTATCTGGTTAGCCTATAGTGTTTCTGTTTTCTGGTTAGCCTATAGTGTTAATGTTATCTGGTTAGCCTATAGTGTTTCTGTTTTCTAGCTAGCCTATAGTGTTAATGTTATCTGGTTAGCCTATAGTGTTTCTGTTTTCTGGTTAGCCTATAGTGTTAATGTTATCTGGTTAGCCTATAGTGTTTCTGTTTTCTGGTTAGCCTATAGTGTTAATGTTATCTGGTTAGCCTATAGTGTTTCTGTTTTCTGGTTAGCCTATAGTGTTAATGTTATCTGGTTAGCCTATAGTGTTTCTGTTTTCTGGTTAGCCTATAGTGTTAATGTTATCTGGTTAGCCTATAGTGTTTCTGTTTTCTGGCTAGCCTATAGTGTTAATGTTATCTGGTTAGCCTATAGTGTTTCTGTTTTCTGGTTAGCCTATAGTGTTAATGTTATCTGGTTAGCCTATAGTGTTTCTGTTTTCTGGTTAGCCTATAGTGTTAATGTTATCTGGTTAGCCTATAGTGTTTCTGTTTTCTGGTTAGCCTATAGTGTTAATGTTATCTGGTTAGCCTATAGTGTTTCTGTTTTCTGGTTAGCCTATAGTGTTAATGTTATCTGGTTAGCCTATAGTGTTAATGTTATCTGGTTAGCCTATAGTGTTTCTGTTTTCTGGTTAGCCTATAGTGTTTCTGTTTTCTGGTTAGCCTATAGTGTTAATGTTATCTGGTTAGCCTATAGTGTTAATGTTATCTGGTTAGCCTATAGTGTTAATGTTATCTGGTTAGCCTATAGTGTTTCTGTTTTCTGGTTAGCCTATAGTGTTAATGTTATCTGGTTAGCCTATAGTGTTTCTGTTTTCTGGTTAGCCTATAGTGTTAATGTTATCTGGTTAGCCTATAGTGTTACTGTTTTCTGGCTAGCCTAGTGTTACTCTCTAGTCTATAGTGTTCCTCTTTTCTGGCTAGCCTAGAGTGTTACTGTTTTCTGGCTAGCCTAGAGTGTTAATGTTATCTGGTTAGCCTATAGTGTTACTGTTATCTGGCTAGCTTATAGTGTTACTGTTTTCTGGCTAGCCTATAGTGTTACTGTTTTCTGGCTAGCCTATAGTGTTACTGTTTTCTGGCTAGCCTATAGTGTTACTGTTTTCTGGCTAGCCTATAGTGTTACTGTTTTCTGGCGTCTTTAGAGTTTCTGTTTTCTGGTTAGCCTACAGTCTTAATGTTTTCTGGCTAGCCTATAGTGTTACTATTTTCTGGCTAGCCTAGTGTTACTCTCTAGTCTATAGTGTTCCTATTTTCTGGCTAGCCTATAGTGTTACTGTTTTCTGGCTAGTATTTAGTGTTACTGTTTTCTGGCTAGCCTGTAGTGTTACTGTTTTCTGGTTAGCCTATAGTGTTACTGTTTTCTGGCTAGTCTATAGTGTTACTGTTTTCTGGCTAGCCTATAGTGTTACTGTTTTCTGGCTAGCCTATAGTGTTACTGTTTTCTGGCTAGCCTATAGTGTTCCTCTTTTCTGACTAGTATTTAGTGTTACTGTTTTCTGGCTATTATTTAGTGTTACTGTTTTCTGGCTAGCCTATAGTGTTCCTCTTTTCTGGCTAGCCTATAGTGTTACTGTTTTCTGGCTAGCCTATAGTGTTAATGTTTTCTGGCTAGCCTATAGTGTTACTGTTTTTCTGGCTAGCCTAAAGTGTTAATGTTTTCTGGCTAGCCTATAGTGTTACAGTTTTCTGGCTAGCCTATAGTGTTCCTCTTTTCTGACTAGTATTTAGTGTTACTGTTTTCTGGCTAGCCTATAGTGTTAATGTTTTCTGGCTAGCCTATAGTGTTACTGTTTTTCTGGCTAGCCTAAAGTGTTAATGTTTTCTGGCTAGCCTATAGTGTTACTGTTTTCTGGCTAGCCTATAGTATTACTGTTTTCTGGCTAGCCTATAGTGTTAATATTTTCTGGCTAGCCTATAGTGTTACTGTTTTTCTGGCTAGCCTAAAGTGTTAATGTTTTCTGGCTAGCCTATAGTGTTACAGTTTTCTGGCTAGCCTATAGTATTAATGTTTTCTGGCTAGCCTATAGTGTTAATGTTTTCTGGCTAGCCTAAAGTGTTAATGTTTTCTGGCTAGCCTATAGTGTTACTTTTTCTGGCTAGCCTATAGTATTACTGTTTTCTGGCTAGCCTATAGTGTTACTGTTTTTCTGGCTAGCCTAAAGTGTTAATGTTTTCTGGCTAGCCTACAGTGTTACTGTTTTTCTGGCTAGCCTAAAGTGTTAATGTTTTCTGGCTAGCCTATAGTGTTACTGTTTTCTGGCTAGCCTATAGTGTTACTGTTTTCTGGCTAGCCTATAGTGTTACTGTTTCCTGGCTAGCCTATAGTGTTCCTCTTTTCTGGCTAGTATTTAGTGTTACTGTTTTCTGGCTAGCCTATAGTGTTGCTGTTTTCTGGCTACACCAATCTTCAGTCCAAATGTTCAGATTCAACTCAACTCTCCAAGGTTGTTCATAATGTTGGCTTGCACCACTGCATGACCTCCCTGACATGGGGGAAATGCCTACGTGCTCTTTCACTGCTCCCAACTCCAGCATGCTCTGGTATGAAGATAAACATAACTGCAAAACTGTGGACCTCTGCAAGGAGTCAATCCAAGGCCTGCTGGCAAAACTGTGGACCTCTGCAAGGAGTCAATCCAAGGCCTGCTGGCAAAACTGTGGACCTCTGCAAGGAGTCAATCCAAGGCCTGCTGGCAAAACTGTGGACCTCTGCAAGGAGTCAATCCAAGGCCTGCTGGCAAAACTGTGGACCTCTGCAAGGAGTCAATCCAAGGCCTGCTGGCAAAACTGTGGACCTCTGCAAGGAGTCAATCCAAGGCCTGCTGGCAAAACTGTGGACCTCTGCAAGGAGTCAATCCAAGGCCTGCTGGCAAAATTGTGGACCTCTGCAAGGAGTCAATCCAAGGCCTGCTGGCAAAATTGTGGACCTCTGCAAGGAGTCAATCCAAGGCCTGCTGGCAAAACTGTGGACCTCTGCAAGGAGTCAATCCAAGGCCTGCTGGCAAAACCAGCCTCAGGTTTCCAGAACATGCATGCTGAATCAGTATGCAAGTTTGGGTGGAGTTGTAGCAGATCACTCTCAATGGCTCATTGAATATGCAATCATGGGTGTAGTCATAACTTTCAAGAACAATCTCAATGAATGGTTCAGTGTACAAGTATGGGTAGAGGTATAATTATCCAGATCTTTATCAATGAATAATTCAGTGTACAATCATGGTATAGTTGCAACTTTAGAATCTTCACAATTAATCACAATGTATGCAAGAATGGGTGTAATTGTTACTTTCCAGTTCATTCTCAATGAATTATTTAGTTGCAAGAATGGGTGTAGCTGTGACTTTCCAGATCATTCTCAATTAATTATCCAGTTGCAAACATGGGTGTAGTTGCGACTTTCCAGATCATTCTCAATGAATCACACAGTATGGAAGTGTAAGTGTAGCTGTGACTTTCCAGATCATTCTCAATAAATCACACAGTATGGAAGCATGGGTGTAGTTAGTTGTGACTTTCCAGATCATTCTCAATGAATCACACAGTATGGAAGCATGGTGTGACTCAAGTCAAAGCATTACCATCAGCACTTCTACAGTCAAGTGAATGACTAAGCCAGCAACCGGACAGTTCAGTCTCAATGATGAGTGTGGGGTTGACTTTTGTAGCTATAATACTGAATTTAGTAATGAGGAAGTGGCATCATTTCGGTACAGAAAGAAATGACCAAGCAAAGCAGGCCAACCTCATAATAACGCAGAATATATGAGAAACATGTTGTTTTAGACCTCTTTGCAGTATCTGCAATGAAACTACTCCGACATATTTTTATTTGGAATGAAAGAATTAGAGTTGTAAAGAGAAAAATCCTGGCAAAAGACCAGATGAGGAGAACAAAGTGGAGGAGCATACCTGTACCAGTTGGTCAAGGTCATCATGACGTAAAGCGAGGCCAGGCACAGCATAAAGTGGTAGAAGCTGTAGGAGTAAGCCACGCCATCCTCTTCGTTGTCCCAGACTTTCTGCCCCCTTTCAGTATCGTCACTGCTGTCGGAGCTTCCTGTAAAGTAAATACAGGCAGGAAGTGTGAACAAACGAACAAATGAACTTTAAATAATGAAGACACAAACCGTATACAGTACGATTTATTGCCTGGCACATTTCACTGCATCTTGTCAGGTACTTACTGCAGATGTCACACAACACAGAGTAAAATAATTAGAATCATCGTTCAAGCTGAAATATACACATGTTCACACAGTAATATCTTTTGTTTACCATGGTAATTTTAAACTTAATATCACGTCTTTCTGTATGCACAAAATTGGCTTGTGCAGGTGGATCATTATCGCTTCTGCACTCACATCGAAACCTCTTCTGAGCCCCAGAAAGACACAGATCGAAACCTCTTCTGAGTCCCACACACACACATCAAAACCTCTTCTGAGCCCCAGACATACATCGAAACCTCTTCTGAGACCCAGAAAGACACAGATCGAAACCTCTTCTGAGTCCCAGGCAGACACACATCGAAATCTCTTCTGAGTCACAGACAGACACACATCAAAAACTCTTCTGAGCCCCAGACACACACCAAAACCTCTTCTGAGCCCCAGACACACAATGAAACCTCTTCTGAGCCCCAGACAGACATTGAAACCTTTTCTGAGCCCCAGACACACATTGAAGCCTCTTCTGAGCCCCAGACAGACATTGAAGCCTCTTCTGAGCCCCAGACAGACATCGAAACCTCTTCTGAGCCCCAGACACACATTGAAACCTTTTCTGAGCCCCAGAGACATATCAAAACCTCTTCCGAGCCCCAGACACACATTGAAACCTCTTCTGAGCCAAAGACAGACATCAAAACCTCTTCACCACAGCGTCCCCTGAATTTATAAATAAAAACTTTCAACAGGACTGACAAAATGACCACGTTATTCAAGCTCTTACCAGTGTCTGTCTGAAGAATGGTTTTCTCGGACATGGTCAGTTTTCCCACTTGACTGTTACTGCTGGTCCGGATGCTGTGGATTGACACAGAGAAACCCACCTGGCAGTTAGTCTAGGCACTCAATGGAAAGTCATATTCATCAATAATTATTCAGACAGGATAAGAGTGCAGATTGACAAGAGCACAGACAGTGTGAACAGAATACAACGTGTGAAAGCAGATGAAAGCAGCAGCGAAAAGAACACAATATAGAAAAGTAGTTGAAACCAACATGAGACAGTAGTTGAAACCAACATGAGAATGTAGTTGAAAGCAACAGTGAAGATAACACCAATATTTGAAAGTAGACAAAACTAAAATGTGAAAGTAGAAGAAACCAACAGTGAAGGGAACACAATAAATAAACGTAGATGAAACCAAAATGAGAAAGTAGACAGAAAAAGTGAACAGAATATAATATATGAAAGTACATGAAACCAAAAGTAGCAAAAAGCACATGCACAATATATGCAAGTAAACAACACCAAAATAATAAAGTAGATGATAGCAGCAGTGAAGAGAACACAATATATGAAAGTAGATGAAACTATGAGTGAACAAGACACAATATATGAAAGTAGATGAAACAACAAATGAACAGAATACAATAAATGAAATAACAACTACGAGTGAACAGAACAATACATGAAAGTTGATGAAACTATGAGTGAACAGAACACAATATTTGAAATTAGACTGAAACTACCAGTGAAAAAAACTCAATATATGAAAGTGCATGAAACCAAGAATGAAACAAAAACACACACACAGATACGCACAATATATGTGAAACATTTCCTCAATCTTTCCAGTCTTCTTTTCTCATACATGACCAAAGAAAGTTGTTCGTCTCTTTCTTATTTTTGCATATAATGTTCTATTTTCATTAGCCTTTTTCAGGCAATCATCGTTAGTTACTGTGGTAGTCCAATGGTTTCACAACATTCGTCTTCCAACATTGTTGCTTCCAAGTTCTTCCTAATTTGTTCATTTACATTCCTAGATTCACTGCCATACAGCATAATAGGTCCTATATAGCACTTAAGCACTACCTTTCTTACATTCAATGACAGTAGCTTATTATTACATAAGATACTTTTCATTTTCTGAAATGCAGCTTTTGTTTGTCCTATTCTGTTCTTAATCTCTGTTGTGCATCTTCTGTCTGTTATAAATGGTCCTAGGTATTTAAAATTATCCACTTGGTTAAGAATATTCCCTTCTTCACATTTCACATTTTGGTGTCACCTTTTTCTTTGTTATCACCATTGTTATTGTTTACTTGCTATTCAAGGAGAGCCTTTCATAGCACTCTCTGTTACTACAATGTCCAACAACTGTTGTAGATCTTTTACATTATCTGCCACCAATACTGTGTCATCTGCAAAGCGTATATTGTTTATATTATAACCTATGATTAGTATTCCCGGCTTCTCTTTGATCTATCTTATTATTACTTTGCTTTAGAGGGAGAAGAGATCTGGTGACAAGACACATCCCTGTCAAACTCCTAGCTTTATTTGTTCATAAATGCCCTATTAATTTCCCATTTGAATTGCTGCCACTTGGTTCCAGTAAATATTCTTTATTATTCTGAGATCTTTCCCATCAATATTGATATCTTCCAACATTTTAATTAGTTCATCATGTTTTACTTTATCAAATGTCTTGGTATAATCTATAAAGCACAAATATATGTCTTTCTGTGTCTCTACTGATCTTTCTATTAGTGTTCGTAATGTATATATTGCATTGATTGTACCCTTTCCTTCCACAAATCCATACTGTTCTTCACCAATTTTCATTTTTATTGTCTTTCTTGTTCTTCTCATTATAATTCTGAGTAGAAGCTTAGTGGCATTGTTTATGAGGCTAATTGAACGAAAATATTCGCATTCAATTGCTCCTGGTCTTTTTGGTATAGCTATAAACATAGCCGGCTCCGTGGCTAAAGGCTTGTGAACGCGGTTCGTGAGCTGGGTATCAGGCGTTTGAAGCTCAGCTGCGACCGATTTGTGCAGCAGACTGTGTCGCGTTGTGTTATAACGTGCTGGTATGGGAACCGGTCGTTCAGAAAGCAATGGAAAACTACTGAACGTAACACTTGCCCAGTACATCAACAGCAGCTGAAAAATGCTGGTGTTGACTGCAACGTCCCGTAAGGGATACGCAACAAAAACAAACAAATTAATAAATATAGATTTCAACATATCACTCGGTAAATATCCATTGCTGTAAATATAATTCAACATTTCGGTTAATATATCTACTCCAATTTGTCTGTTTTTTACTGCCTCTGATATGTGACTATTCATGAAATCTTGGGAAGATAATGTGGTGGTTTCCCCTTGCCTTCCACATCCACATGGGGGTCTTTTACCTCTGCCTTTGACAGCCATGTCCGGCTGTCAGGACAAGTGAGTACCCTGCTCTTGCTCTACTCAGCTGCAGAGTTGTCCACTTATCCTGGGGGATACTCGGTCCCCAGGGCTGCGTTTACCACACCATGGTGTGTTTCCCATCCTCTATCACTGGGAGGTGCAGTTGTGATTTTCCCTTCCTAAACTTATGGTCTATGATGGCCAAAACACTCCAGTAGTTTTAGAGGACCAATGCAGACATGCATAGAATTAAAGAGAGCCACAAAAGACAGACATAAATAGCATATTCACACCAACCCTATCCTACCAATTTCAATCTTGGACAATATCCAAATAACACTTAAGCAACATCAACACCTGTGAGTTGAGATGCTTGAGGAGAGCTGCCAACTTAATTATCCGAGACCGAGTAAGAAATGATGTTACCAGACAGTGCCGCCTTCTACCACATATATTGAAAGACAGACGATCAAATGCTGCGACCATCTCATTAGAATGCAACACCATCAACTACCAGCACTGACGCTACATAAAAAAACATCTACTACGAGAGCAAGCAGGATGCCCGAGAAGAAATTTGATTGACGACATCAAAGACATTGTACAATCACACGGAATAACAATATCTAGTGTGACCCATCGGGCGATGGAGCACCAATTATTCCTCCCTGCAACATGTGATGACAAAGTTGAAGATGATGATGATGACACAAGACAGACAACTATGGTGTAATCTAGAAGCTTCACAACTAAACCCAAGGGCTGAAACACTTGATAATGATGATGTAGTCGCAATCACTTACCTGGAATAAAGAACTGCAGCCAGCCAGATGACCAATGCAATGATACCCTGCCAGTCAAAGGTACCGTCCGGTGTAGTATATTTCTTGTCGCCAGTCGCAGTACCATTAAAGAAGCTCAAAAAGTTTGGGTTGCAGGTCTTATCTGTCAGGATTGGAAAGTTGTAGCCTGAATATCATCTTAATCATCATGAGCCATGCTAAATGATAAGCCTGGGCAGTCTTGGTAATGGCTAGACACTCCACTCCCTTCCTGGTGGTCAGGGGGTTGATCTGCTTTGTGGTGGATTCAAATTTTAAATTCTGACCTGGGGCTCCCAGGCTGACCCAGCTTAAAACAGGTACCAGGAAATAACTTGGGAAGTAAAGGCAGCCGGTCAGATACTGACCACATCACCCATGAGGGAGTCTCCATGGCGAAGTGGTCAAGCCACCTGACTTGGGCTTTGAAGGTTGTGGGTTCAATTCTGGGCCACATCCTTCAGTTCACGAGTGCATTTTATCTGAGACTCCTGAGGGTCGTCACTGGAGCTACGGAGTCCGTGCTGCGGAAAGAGACTGAGCCATATGGGTTAATAACCCAGTGCAATGAAGTCGATCCTGTGGACTTTTAAGCGACTTTAAGCGACCCACGAGTGCTGAATGGTCTATACGCATAGGAGTTAGCCTGATGTAACTGACAGCGTGTAACAGGGACCTTAACTTATTTACATCATTAAGTTTTCAAGTTTATTTCTCATCATAAAGCAGTGGCAAACTACTGAACATAAACTTACAAAGAAATCACAAACAGCCAAGAAATCCTGGAGTTGACTGTGACGTCCTGTAAAGATTATGCAAATAACTTGTTTTTTCACATTATAATGTGCCCTGAAAATGCTGCCTAAGTCAAATTTCTCTAGTTATTTAGTTTTCATGTTTTTTCTTAGAAAGGTCTGTTTTATTTGTTTTTCTGCTCGTCCATGGTTTTCTTTGCATTTCCACTGCATAAATATATGATGTGCTACATGTGAAGAGCAAGATCTATGGTAACAGAAAAAAGGCCACCCTAGAGACAACACAACACAAGCAGATATGTTGGGACACAGACTTGTGATGAGCTGAAGAGAGTTGCTGGGAACAGTAGGCAGTGGCTTCAGACTGACTGACCTTAGATATATGAAGGAGGCCAAATGGATAAGAGCGTTTGCTCTTAAACTTCCAGTGTGCTGATGCTGAGGAAGTGGATTTAATCCCTATACCGGTCAGTTGGACTAAACTGTTGACTTCTCATCCCTAATTTGGGGACATCAATTACAAGTGCCCATGAAGTCGGAGTGGGTTCGCCGTGGATAGCAAGGGACACTAGTAATAGGGAAAGAAGTAATGGACTATGGTTGAGTTCAAAGTGAGCACCAAAAACATCTAAATTAAAGAGTTAAATTTTATAAATGGATTAAGTCAAGTCTGGCTTCTTTGGAGAAAACATCTATAATCCTTTCAAAAAAGCCAAAGAGTTAGCCTCAATGAAATGCAACCAAGTTCTGCAACTGAACAATTACCTGGGTTGTTGGTCATGGCAGACCAGGTGAGATAGATGACATAGGCCGAGATGATCGAAGACTGCAATAAGCCTGATCGGGGCTGATCTGCAACATCAAATATTACAAATATGATAATATATAACTTCAACATATGAGAAATTTAAAAAAAAAAAAAAAAAAACTGGATAATATAACACCTGGTCAGGGAGATCACAGGAAAACAAGGCAAAGGAAGGCATAGAAGTTGTGAGTGAAGAACTGATACACAGTACTTGAGAAATAGATTGAGGAGAAGCATACAGCAAGAAGTAAAACAGATTCATGTCTCCTGAAACCAAGTCACGTTTATGTTGAAGGAATACATGTGAAGAGATTAAACAGTACATTTCTAAAGTCTGTTCCAATTTTGAGATGAAAACCCACACTTCCATTGTTACAATACATGCTTTTTAGATGAAAACCCACACTTCCATGGTTACAATACATGCTTTTGAGATGAAAACCCACACTTCCATTGTTACAATACATGCTTTTTAGATGAAAACCCACACTTCCATGGTTACAATGCATGCTTTTGAGATGAAAACCCACACTTCCATTGTTACAATACATGCTTTTTGAGATGAAAACCTACACTTCCATTGTTACAATACATGCTTTTGAGATGACAACCCACACTTCCATTGCTACAATACATGCTTTTGAGATGAAAATCCACACTTCCATTGCTACAATACATGCTTTTGAGATGAAAACCCCCACTTACATTGCTACAATACATGCTTTTGAGATGAAAACCCATACTTAAATTACTACAATACATGCAAATGACTGAATTGAAACCACAGCAACCACATAACATGCTTACATTCTTGAATCTTTGGAACGATGGCCACCACACTCATTATCACACACAGGATCAAGTTGAAGGACACAAAAAATTTATGCAGGTTGCAGTCACCCTACAAAATAAGACCAGAAAATATGTAGATGTTATACACAATCATTATCAAATGTGTTACTTACTAACTGGCATGGTGATGGAGTTTTTGGGTCGCTGCTGTTCTCTAGCAGATTGTAACAGTGCATGTGCTATATTTTCAACCCATGATGCAAGGTTGCCAATAACCTTCTTTTGATGCCTACACCTATTTCTTTTCTCAATCTTTTTACACATTGTTACGATATAGTCCTTATTTTCCATTCTCATAATGTGGACTAAAATGAATTGTTGACTGGCTACTTCTGAGGTGTGTGATAAGTCTTTTGTGTGTTAGCCTCATTACATGTGTCCAAAAAAATTGTAGATCTGCAAGAATCTTCATCATGTTGACATATTTTACTTTGTCAAAATCCTTTGTCTAGTCAATGAAGCAAAGATGTAGGTTTTGGATAGAACACTCATTCTTAAACATCCAGTGTGCTGATGCTGATGCAGGGGGTTCAACCCCTACACCTGTCGGTGTGACTAAAATGTTGACTTCTCGTCCTTGACTTGGGGACGTATATTACAAGTACCTCTGAAGTTGGAGTGGGTTCGCCTGATGGTGAGAGAAACTGGCAATTGGGAAAGCTAATCCTAAGCAAAGCTCAGTTAAGTGCACTGGAAGTAGTATCATGTGTATGGATATTGACAACGCTTGAGTTTAAAGTGAGCGAGCACATACACACAAAAAAAAAGCTCTACATCAGTAACTTCCCTCCTCTCAATAACCACCAACTATTATTATGGAACTACTAGTGTTGGAACTCTTCGCTGGCTGCTGAGGATGGGAATGGAGCACTTATGGGAATGCCCCGAATACTGTGATGTCGGTTCCTAGATCAGTCAATCAATCAATAACCACCAACTGTGTTGGTTCAAGGTCACTTAATGGATTACTCCGGCTAACCTCTATATCCTAGAGGCCACCATCCACCATCCAGTTGACATTTCTAGCAGTAGGTCAGGATCCTGCCCCATGTAGGACTTGTGTGACCACCCCTGCACATAGTCAATGTGAAAACTGGGTCCTACCACATGCCATGACCCTGATGACGTCATGGTATAGTTAAGCCATAACCCAGGGCAGAGATTAGAGGTTATGGTAGTGTTCAGCAAGTGAACACGGGAACGTGACAAGTGGGTACTTTTCACACAACGTGAAAATGTTGGGACTCACTTCCCAAGTGAACAGGAAGTGGGGTCTAGACAGGGCAGTCTACGATGTGGCTTCATCCAGGGCGGACCACGTTGAGATAGACTAATGGCCAACACTGCGCCACACTTTTAGAGAGCTAGTTTGTGTTTAGGAGAATATTGTGAAGTCTAACCTTGAACATCTGAGTGTTATATTGATGGTGTTCATCTTAGTTTGCTTAGCTCAATACACGTACAAAACTACAACTGCCATTTGAGTCGACTACTGTTTGAGTTCACTACTGTTTGAGTCTACTACTGTTATGCTGAGTGGCGTTCGTTGTGAGTATAGTAATGTGTGAAAGATTATAGAAGGATTATAGAATAACTGTCAGCTAAGTTATATGCTGAGAAAATGACCTTGGTGCTGACTGGGGGAGAGGAAAAGATTAATTAAATCATACCTCTTCTGAATACAGACAGTAAGGAAGAAGTATTTATAAAAGTCCGGCAATGAATCAGTTGACCTCTAGAAGACCCCGGCACTTGGGAAAGCGAGAATAATAAGTCACATCCCTTGCTGCACACGAGCAGCAAGAAGAGTGTATTTACAAAAGGTCGGCATACAAGCGGCCGACTCATATAACTCCAGTAGCATTCTGGAAAGCAGGGAACTCCAGTTGCATCCTGGCACCACACGTCCCCCAACACTGGAAGCACTGTCAATGTGAGAACTGTGTCCTACCACACGTCCCCCAACACTGGAAGCACTGTCAATGTGAGATTTTGGTCCTACCACACGACCCCCAACACTGGAAGCATCTATCCCTGAATTGATTTCTATAAAGCAGCACAGCTATTTGTGCACCTGCTTGCCAAGATAGTGATCCAAGTTCAATCGCCAGCAGAATCGGGATGTTTTATTTCCACCCAGCACAACTCTAGATTCAACCCAGTCTCACACAAATTGTCTTGGAACTGTCTGGGAAGGAAAACCAGCAAGGAAGGGAACTGGCTGCTCCATCTCATATGTTACGACCTAAAATATGTGAAGATCCAATTTCCACTCAACGGCAGTAACTGCTATTGGTCTATCTTAATAATTAATGTTACATAAATTTACTGGACATGATTTGCACTTACGCTAGCATAGTAGATGTAGAAAAGAACCACAGCAACCAGGCACACCACGTAGAAGAAAATGGTGAAGAAAAACAGGCCTGGGGGGAAAAAACATTAACACATTATTTCACAACAATGTATTCCCTTAGTGAATTTAAACATAGACGTCATAAACAAAATATTGCATGATTTATTGCCTGGCATATTTTGATGCATCTCGTCAGGTGCACACTGTAGAGTTATATATCATGTGAAGTGACGAATCAAATGATACTTTACATGATATATCACTCCGCAGTATGCACCTGACGAGATGCAGTGAAATATGCCAGGCAATAAATCGTGTAATATTTTATTTATGCAATTGTGTTTAAAAACATCATTTTCTGAACATGGAATATAAATGTAAATGAACAATGGGAAAAAAAATATCTGCTTTCTCTGCCACTGTTGCAGTCTGAGGATTTGCTACTATGTCCATATTTTCCTGATCTAATGTCACTTGACTGGAGATGTGGTCAGTATCATTGTGGTCACTTTAGAGCCCAGAAAATTTGTGGCATCATTTCTTTAGATTGATTGGCCTTAGATGGACCAGTGTTAGGTAGGTGGGTCTTAGATGAGTCAGTTTTAGGTGGATGGCCTTATATGGGTCAGTCTTAGGTGGGTTGACCTTAGATGGGTCAGTCTTAGGTGGGTTGACCTTAGATGGGTCAGTCTTAGGTGGGTTGACCTTAGATGGGTTAGTCACAGATGGATGTCTTAGGTGGGTTGGCCTTAGATGTTTCAGTCTTAGGTGGGTTGACCTTAGATGGTTCAATCTTAGGTAAGTTGGCCTTAGATGAGTCAGTCTTAGGTGGGTTAGTCACAAATGGATCAGTCTTAGGTGGGATGGCTTTAGATGTTTCAGTCTTAGGTGAGTTGGCCTTAGATGGGTCAGTCTTACATGGGTTGGCCTTAGATGGATCAGTTTTAGGTGGGTTAGCCATAGGTGGGTCTCTTGGTCTGCCTCTTCTACCGATGTTCATCCCAGTTGTCACAATGTTTTCTATTGCCTCTCTTTTCATTACATAACCAAAGAACAGTGTGTGCCTCTTTCTTATAGCTGTATGTAATGTTCTACTTTCACTATACTCTTCCAGGCACTCACTGTTAGTCACTCCAGCAGTCCAAGGTAATCTTCACATTTGTTTCTGAAATCACATCTCAGCTCCTTTCAAGCTCTTCCTAATTAGTAATTTGCATATTTCGAAAAACAAATGAAGATTGTAAACTGATTAGAGTCATTACACGTAGACAGTCAAAATTTTTTGGGCATGTTATGAGAAGAGCTGGCTCCCTGGCCGAGGGGTTAGCAGCTTTCTCCGTTAACCCCGAATACTCTTGTGGTTGACGTGAGCGCACGAGAATTAGAAGTGGTTCGAGTCGCGCCAGTGACTTATGAGAGTATGGAGCCGGTCGCTCAGAAAGTCGTGGCGTGCTGATGAGCGTAATCTAGCCTTGGAATCAACATACAGCTGAAAGATGCTGGTGTTGACCGCAATATCCTGAAACAGGATGGAAACGCGGGAAAAGTAAAAATAAAAACGTTATGAGAATAAATGACTTGGAGAACTTGGTGACGACTTGTAAGATCGAAGAGAAGAGACTAAGGGGAAGACCGAGAAGTAAATACCTGGATGGCTTGGCCACATGGCATGGTCAAGACAGGAACACAGAGCTGTTCCACGACTCTGGTGATCGAGTGAGATGGCAAAACATGACCACCCACGCTTATCGGCATGGCACATGATGGATGGATGGATAGTTTATATTCATAGCATTCATTTCTCAGTGTCTTTTATATGTGAATGTAACAAGCACAACAGATAATTAATGTGCAAAAGATGAGTAGTTGGAAGGCTGAATGTAAGATGGGGGTGCTTGCCCAATTTGTCATCCCTTGAAAATAAAGTTTGTCTATTCATTTACTTCCAAGATTCACTGCTATATAGATCTCTACTACCACTGTCTAACTATCATTATAACTCTTACACTAATACAAACAGAACATGCAAACTGACCAACATAATAGCATTTGGATTCTGTTTCCTCGTATTTCTCTACCCAGGACTCGGCCCATCCGTGGGCAAAATCCACAAGAAGCACCAGCTGGATGAGGATAAACAGGAATCCTCCAATCATGCCAAACACCATCCACACTGTTAAAGGAGAGTACACGTTGAGATTACTATCTAAATTATATACAAACGTTGAGATTTCAATCTAAGCAATAAACATATTGAAGGTTGAGCACAACCCACTACTGGCAATGCTGATCATATTTCAATACAAAACTTAAGGCCTTGTCCACATTGCAATAGTGCTTTCAATCTGACATGGACAAGGCCCAAGGTTCGTACCGTAATATGATCAGTGTTGCCAGTAGTGGGATGTGCTCAATCTTTATACCTCAAATCCCGAAACAACCAAATGAATCTAAACAATATATGACTGTTAACATTGTGGAAGTAGTAGCTCGTGTATGGACTATGCTTGAGTTAAAAGTGAGCGAACAAAAAATATATGTCGTTGCCGAAGGAAACACGTATGTTTTGAACCAGTATACTTTAATTAGTTTGCTGGCGTTGTGCTAGAGGTTCTGAATACTTTTTAACCTCTGCGTTGCTGTGACATGATGGATCAGAACCCCACATTCCCAGTCTAACACATTCATAAAAATACTTTCGATTTGAGCGGCGTTTCCAGATAGAAGGGCTATTCTTGGAATAGTAAGTTCTAGAATGCGGTGGGATAGGGCAGCGGTATGCACTCGCCTTTTCATTGGCTAGTACGTGGCAGCCCACGCTATTCACTAGGCCACATTTGAAAATCTAGCAGTTTGACGCGGGATTCCAACCGGAGCAGTCGCTAGTTTGTGATGTGATGACCCAACAATGTCCTTAAAGATTCCGTAAAATATTGTTCTCTGGTACCACATTAAAACATACTTAAATGTTGTGATTATGCCTAGTGAACGAAAGAGGAGAATATAAGAGTATTTTATGAAGAAAATGTGAAAGTGAAAACAGAACTTCTGTGTGCCAGTATTCTGAACACTGCATCTTCAACCTGTCAGATCTTTCACGCTGTAATACTCCAAGTGCATATCATTCCTCTGTTGTGACTGGTTGCGTATGCTTGATGATTGTATAGTACACTCAATGCAAATTCGCAAACCCCTTGTGCATTCTTAAATGCCTCGGATGACTCATTCTTAACCAGACTGTACACTGCTTTTGCGAGTTAACATTTGGCAGTCTGAAGTGGAATGCGTGATGTAAGCATGTACTAGTTCCTTTATAAATGCTGAGAATGTTGGAGTGAGTGAGCTGGTGATTTGATAAGTAGCCTCTCACATTAGTAGAAAGACAAATGCTTCATATCAATATGTAGGCGGGACGTGATGGCACGCCAGAATTGCAAAATTCATGTGATGCCTGGTGGCTAGATTACGCTCAAGAGAATACCATTTCTCTCTGCAGCATTACACTGGTACCTCTACTGTTGGTTGGTTCATATAAACTAGTTCCTATACGGACAATAGGTGTGTGAACCTGTGTCTTAGTTGGCTGAATATAATGTATGGCTCATGCAAACTTGCAAGGACTAAACATGTTTTCCCCCATATGTGCTTTGGTGCATATGAGGACAATTGCTTATGCAATTGAGCTTCTGTTACCTACGGTGGTAAGATATGGACATTACTCAGTGGGGAAAGAGCACATGATGAAGATGATGTACCTGTGAGACAGGTCTGGTCTGAGAGGGGTGAGGTCTGGCATTGCCGTGTAAGTGTATATGGAATAGGACATTCATACACCAACATCACAACCATTGGAATGGATGTTTGGGCTGCTAATTTGGTAAATGCCATTAGTTTAATACATATTGCTTATTGCAGTTGTAAATGCCTATTTTCCATTTCCCTCAACATGCCTGTTCATGTGCTGATTCACAATGCCTGTCTCATGTTGCTATGTCACAATGCTTGCTCATGCTGCTTGCCTGCTCGCTTTACTGTGTCTGTTCCTCATTGTGCCCAGGTCTACTGTGGTTTAAACATTGTCAGAACTTAAACATAGTAAATGCTTGTAATTGTGTTAAGCTACCCTGTCTCAGCATATAGTCTTGTGATTACCACAGTACATCACAGTGAAATTCACTACATTATCAACTAGGAGAGGTGTGTTTGGTCAACATCCTCCCTTAACCTCCCCATCTCCATCTGTGTATGTTAATGTATGATAACATCATCTTTTAACAAATGTAAAGAGATGTTGTGCCCTTTTTGTATATTGACAGAGAACAAGATGGTGGAGAGGCCTTTCATATATCATCTGGGACAACTAACCAGTAATCCCTAAATCCAGAACTAACTCCCTATAAGTACCCTAGGGAAAAATCACAGATGACCACCAGCTGAATTGCCAGCCTTTAAACCTGTGCCCCAAATGGAATACTTATTCATTTTCCTAGAATTCCAAAATACAGGAATGTCTTGGAGGATTTAATCTCAGCTCCAACCGCTGAATGTCAAAGGGAGAGGAATAGTTTTGAAGACTTCAATGATTAGAAGTATAGTGACTCTTATATTGATCCTGACAGTGATCATAATTATCAGAATCATCTGAGAACGAAAACAACAAGTCTGGTTGATAACCCCATTCAAGAAGACTGGTGAAATGACTGGTGCAATGGATTGTTGGCTAGGACTTGTCTTGGTTAATCTCCAGCCTGGTGCTCACACAGTGTTTATGAATGCAGACTTGAGGAGTGAGTGAGGTGAACTAGATATGTGAAGTCCCCAGTGACAGCTTTCACAGACAGTCTGGTCAACAGGGAGATTCAGTACCTTATCATCATCACCAATTCTGTTCTCAAGAGGAAATGATCTGCCATGGGACTTATTACAGGAAATCTGCTACCTGGACCTTTTCCAACCTCAATTGCTGAGGATAACAGGGTGCAAACAGATCCAGAACAGTAGTTCCTTCCTTAAGTTTCCCATAAGTAGGATTTTCATGAAAACTTCCCAGAGACAGAGCATGATGATAGATACATGAATGAGTGTTGTAGTTGGAGAGGAGGAAGAGGAGAGTTTATTTATTGATTGGTTGGTGGAGTAATGGGGAGGTGGTGTATCATGTTTATCTACATGCATGTGGGACATATTTTGTACATTTTATATGTATTTGTTGAAGTGCTGACATGCCAGGATATGAAACCATGGTCATCACTCGACTCACCATCAGCTCAATAAAGTGTATTTAATGAATCAGTGTTTTAAGTACATGTCTCAAGAGAATGTCTTGTACAGTTGCTGTCAAGTATTGTCTCTGGTGGTCTTAAGTTGCTGTGGTTGGTTACAAATATTGTGAAAAGTCCTGTATAGATGTTGTCAAGTATCTAATGATGTATGTCTTGTACAATGGTTGGTGTAAACATTTCCTTGTGAATGTATGTTCCGCTTTTGTCAAGAACCTGTCATGTAGATGTCTTGTTCAACAGATGTGATGTACAGTTATTGTTGAGTTTGTCTACTAATATTGAATCCTAAAGTCTAAAGTCATTGGACAACTGATATAGGTCATATTGACATAATAGATAAATAAGGGAAGATCTAATGTGACGGACGAATAGCACACTGGCAACCTTATGTTGAGTGAGATGGATCCTCAGTTGTACAGGGGCGAATAGTCCAGATCTTCTTTTGGTTTTGAGGGAACCTTTTTCTTCTTATATAAATTTCTATGTAGGTACTTGGTAGTCTCACAGTGGGGGTTGAGCCAAAGAAAAATGGGTCTACAAAAAGGCTATTGCGGGAATGATTATCTCATTTAAGAGACCTCTAGACATAAACGTGCAAAATCATATCCTTTATCTTGTATAGTTATTATTCAAGATATATCTCCAGAGAACACTACTAACTAGGTCCTCTGTCAACTATCAAATTTGTCACAGTTGCCATGGCCAGCCTGCATCTGGCTTCTTTTGATGATACCCCATTGTTGTTGAATATGGGGACAAGATATTCAGTTTGTGACATTTTCCATTCCTTCTGCTCTTTTTATTCTCTTTCATTTGCTGGCTTTGTCCATATACATGCAACTACTTTCGGTGCACTGGACTGATTTTTGCGTGTGGATTAGTTTTCTCGAACTAAACAGGACAGATGGACTAAACTGGTATGACAGACTCACTAGCCGAGGTTAGGGAGAGAACCAAACAGAACAGTCTTTCTGTCCTGTTTACACCTCATTAGCTTTCCTTATTACTAGTGTCCCTTGCCATCAGGTGAACCCACTTCAACTTCAGAGTTATTCCATTTCTTCATTGTTAATTATAATTTTGGGGGCAACAAAAGCCTTTCTTCAAAATATCCTTCTCTTTTGCCTTTCATCTCCCAGTGGAGAATGTCATAAAAAAGCCACAAAATGTTTTATAGACTAGTTCATAATTGATTGAAGCTTGCAGCTAAAGTTCTCTATAGGAATAGGTAGCCAACCCTCCTTAGTTGACTCTTACGACATGCATGTTAGGTTACAGTACTACTAATGTTTGCTTCCTATATAGGCTGTGGTAACACATGGTCAAACAATATAGCCTTACCATGTCCAAAGGCTCCTCCAGGAATGAAGAAGGCACCCACACATATGCCAATGATCATCAGAACCTTAAAGAACCAAAATCTGTCAGAAATGCCAAAGATGATTATTAACGTGACATAAAGAACATTTTAAAATGATACTGTACAATAAACACATTTTAAAATGATACTGTAAAATAAACTATCCACACATATTTATGGCATTCTTGAAGTGGATAGCAATATAGATCATCATCATCATCTTCCACTTCTGCCGTCAAGCGTTGTGGGGAGGAATAATTTGCGTTCCAGCGCCCGGTGGGCGGCACTGGATAGTGTCATTCCGTGTGATTGTACAATGTCTCTGATGTCGTCAATCCATTTTCTTCTTGGACGTCCTCTTGGTCATGTCGCAGATGATCTTTGATGTAAGGCCAGTGATGGTAGTTGCTGGTGTTGCATTCTAACGACATGGCCAAACCACTTGATCTTCTGTCTTTCAATAAATGTGGCACAAGGTGTTAATCCCACAGTCTGTCTGATAATAGCATTTCTTACTCGGTCTCACATTGTGATGGGTCTCCCCCAGTGATGGTAGTTGCTGGTGTTGCATTCTAACGACATGGCCAAACCACTTGATCTTCTGTCTTTCAATAAATGTGGCACAAGGTGTTAATCCCACTGTCTGTCTAATAACAGCATTTCTTACTCGGTCTCACACTGTTAAGTTCGCAGCACTCCTCAGGCATCTCATCTCACATGTGTTGATTTTGCGAAAGTGTGATTTGGATAAGTCCAAGTTTGAGATTAGTAGCATAGGGTTGGTGTGAATATACTGTTTATTATCTGTCGTTTTGCGGACATGGGTATATTTGGATGTTTCAGTATGGGTGATAGTTGATATGTAAGTGCACTAGCTTTTTGACATCTGATTTCGATTTCTCATCATCATCAATCTGTGCCATTCCAACTGGCGTAGGCATTCATGTCTCTCCACAGATCATGATCCCCGACGTTCTAGATCAACTCTGTTGATTTTTTTGTCTTCTTTCGTTCATGTGCTTTGAACTCAAGAACAGTTCATAAACATACTACTACTTCTAGTGCTCTGAACTGATTTTTGCGTTTTTTCCTTTACCTATTATCAGTGTCCATCGCCATCAAGTAAACCCACTTTGACTTGTGGGGTACTTGTAATTTACGTCCCCAAGTCAAGGACGAGAGGTCAACATTTTAGTCGAATTGACCGGTGTAGGGATTGAACCCACACCTCGGCATCAGCACACTGGAAGTTTAAGTGCTAGTGGTCTTATCCATTGAGCCAGGTAGACTGTTGGTGACATTCCTCCATGCCACTGTTACAGTCCATCCAACATCATTTCTCTCAGTCTTGACTCTTGTAACAGTGATGTTTTCAAATTGTCATGTTTTTCAATGCCCCTCTTCTCATTAAAAACAAAAAGGGTCTAAAAGGCAAGATGGCTGACTTCATTGCGCTGGGTTTTATCCCATATGGCTCAATCACTTTTCACATAGCAGCCTGCAGAAAGCGGCGCACAAAGCACTCCAAAGCTCCAGCAATGACCCCCCAGGAGTCTCTGAAAAAACTGCAGTGGTGAACAGAACGACGTGGGCCGGAGTCAAGGCAGGCTGCGTAGCCACTTCACCACAGACTCTTCTTATTAAATGTCCGAAGAATGTTGTTGGTCTCTTTCCTATAGCCTTAGGATGCTATTGAAGATCACATGGCAAGACAAGATCCCAGACACTGAAGACTTAGAAGGAGCATCAATGCCCGATATTCACTCTACTAATGAAGAATCAGATTTGCTGGGCTGGTCACTTGACTCGCATGCCAGATCACAGGCTCCCTAAGCAAATTTTTCACGGTGAGCTGCACTGTGTTAAATGTTCCCAAGATGGTCAGAGGAAACGCTTTAAAGACACTCTGAAGATCTCATTAAAAACTTTTGGAATTCATCATGACACTTGGGAGACTGCTGCCAAAGACCAAAATTCATGACGTACATCATTACGCAAGGGAGCAGTCAATTGAGAAGCAAACAGGACTGCAAGAGCTGTGGAAAAAAAAAAACTGGAGGAAAAAAAACTACAGCAGGAGATCCTCCTCCTGGATCGTCAAGAATTCTTTGCTCACACTGTCAAAGAACATTTCAAGCCAAAATAGGCCTTACCAGCCATCTTAGAACTCACAATTCCAAACTTTCACCCTCACTGGATGAAATGAATGGTCATCATTATTCTTGATGGACAAACACCATAGTTGTATAAATGTTTTACCTGATTTAAATCACATGACACTTGCACAGACTGACAGGAGAGCAACTTGGTCATTCACTTCTAAGATCACTGCTCTTCTCAGCAAACATATGTCACATCATTACAGTCAAGAGATATGTATTCAATACTATTTCTGTATGTGTCATTACTGTGTGTAGCTCTGAACTTTTCATTTGTATATGCATTACCACTGTCTATGGCTCAGTGTTTCATGTCTTTGATTTCCTTGTATCAATCAATCAATCATGTGCCATGCCGGAAAGCGTGGGCGGTCATGACTCGCCATTTCACTCGATCACCAGTACACTGGATCAGCTCAGTGTTCCTGTCTCGCCCATGCCATGTGGCCAAGCCATCCAGGTATTTTCCTCTCGGTCTTCCTCTTGGTCTGTTCCGTTCAATCTTGCCAGTTGTCACAAGTTCTCCAATCCATTTCTTCTCATAACATGTCCAACAAATTTTGACTGTCTACGTCTAATTTCTCTAATCAATTTACGATTTTCATTTGTCTCCTGTAGTACTTGGTCATTGGTTTTTCTGTCTGTCCATGGTATTCTTTGCATTTTCTTCAGAAACAACATTTCTGCAGCCATCAGATGTTTTTCAGCTTGACTGCACATTGTCCAAGTTTCACATCCATACAAAAGAACAGGCTCTATGTGTCCCCTCAACACTCTTTTTCTCGTTTCAATTGGCATCTTTTTATTGGTCAGAATGTTTTTCATCTTGCTAAAGGCTACTTTCGCCATGGCGATTCTTGTTCTAATCTCTTCAAGGCATCTCCCATCAGATGTTATGACTGTTCCGAGATATTTGTACTGATTCACTTGTTAAAGAATATTCCTATTTACTTGTATATTACATTGTGGTACTTCGTTCTTCCTAGTGACGACCATAAGCTGTGTCTTCTTACAATTTAATTCCAACCCTAGCTGCTCACTGTGTACAACAACTGCGTCTACTAATTGTTGTAGATCTTGTGCATTGTCTACAATCAATACTGTATCATCTGTATATCTAATGTTATTGATGTTTCATCCTCCAATGCTGATTCCATTTATATCTTCTACATTTCTGAAAATATTTTCACTGTATAGGGAAAAAAGATCTGGAGACATTACACATCCCTGCCTAACACCTCTTTTAATAGGTTGATATTGTCCCACTTCATTATCAATCCTTATGGCAGCTTGTTGTTTCCAATATATGTTTTTTATAAGTCTAATGTCTTTCCCATCTATTTGTAGATCTGCAAGCATATCTACCATGTTGACATGTCTAACTCTATCAAAATCCTTTGTGTAGTTAATAAAGCAAAGATGTATATCCTTGTTTACTTCTATAGCACGTTCAATAACTGTTCGCAGCATATACACAGCATTTATTGTACACTTTCCTTCTACAAACCCACACTGTTCTTCACCTCCTTACATAATAATATTCTGACTTGTCTGTGAATTTCTTCATATTTGTCAGAATTATTTTTGTTGAGTCTTCTTGTTTCCATTAGGTGTAAAATTTCTTCTGTCATCCATTTCTTACGACCCACCTTCTTTAATTTTGGAATAGTTGTTTCTGCAGCCAAACTGATTGAATTATTCAACATTTCCCATTGATCATCCACATCCCGGAGTAATATCTCTAGATCAGAGAATATATCAAATCTGTTCTGTACTTCTATGTTGAATTTGTTTTGTATTTCCTTGTCATTACTCAGTGTATACAAATCATATTTAATGTTTCCTGTTATATATTTGACTTTCTTCAACTTTATCCACAGTGTTCCTGTAAGTAATCTGTGGTCACTATAACAATCAGCACTGGGAACTGTTTTTGCTATTGTTAGTGCGTTTCTAAACCTTCTGCTAATCAGAATGTAGTCAATCTGGTTTTTGATCCTGCTATCAGGACTCCCCCATGTCCATAATTTTCTAGGGTGTTGCTTAAATCAGGTGTTTCCTACAATCATTTCCTGTTCTTTTGCCCACTCTACGAGTCTGTATCCTCTTTCATTTCTCTCTCCTAAACCATAGTTTCCTACTGTGTATCTATCATCTTGATTTCCTTACTTTTGCATTGAAGTCACCTATTATTATGTTTATTTCTGAATTTTTACACTTCTTTAAGGCAGACTCTATGTCATTATAAAATTCCTCTACACTATCTTCACTGGATTCTCCTGTTGGGGTATACACTTGAATAACATTTATGTTAAAAGGTCTGCCACTCAATTTAACAAGTAGAACTCTGTCCGACATGGCCCAATATCCTTGAACAGATTTTGGTGTTTTCCAGTCCAAAATTATTGCCACTCCCCTTTGTCGATCTTTACCTCCAGAATAAATAATCTTAAAATCTTCATCTATCTTGATGCCTGCTCCTGTCCATCTCGTTTTGCACATCCCTAAAATATTAATTTTTTCTCTTTCTATTTCTTGTTTTATGTTCTCTAATTTTTCTCTATATATTATAATATTATTATTATTAATATATTTATTTTTTTTTTTTTTTTTAAATTTTTCTCTAAGTTTAATGTCCTCCATGTTGCTAATTTTAATGTCTCTGTCCTTGTCTTGCAATGATCAGTCTTAAGGCGAATCATAATGTACTAGGCATTTATAAAGAGGTAGTTTGCCGGTGCTTTCCTCTATGGCAGTAACCGTACTGGTCGTTTGACCGCAGCCATAATCTACAGAATTCGAGTCCCACTGATTAAAACTGACATGTCGTCAATGAAAGAGAGTTTATTTTCAGTAAACATGAGAAACTGGGCAATTCTCTATATTTTAATCATTAGTTGACGTGAGTTTAACGGGCAAGTTAGCAAAGATGATAGGGAATGGAGCTGATAATCTCATGGCACTGTCGGATGCCTGGGCTCATAGCCTGCCAAGTGAGGGAAAGACTGGCCACTTATTTCTCTGTGTATTTAGGCCTACAAAATATGATGGCTCTATCACATCACAGATCCATAGTAGGATTTTGGTACATTTGTTTTTAACGTTGAGGTTTTACAGAAATGATCTGGTCGCTGGAACAAATATTAAGGACAGGTCTACAACTGCAATCTTATAGGATTGTTATTATGCATTTTAAGGCACATAAAGTCATAATGCATTTATAAAATGATAACATCACAATTTTCTTTATCACGAAATGATCCACAATTTAGTGCAGTGATCTCCAGAATACATTGACTTATTCACCACACAGAGTGAATCCAATTTTGCCAGAGTGGCAAATGTCTTTGCCAGGCGCCAATGTGTGCTTCCATGGCAACGGACCACTTCCTAGTCTCCCTAGACGCAAGTTGTAAAACATGAAATTCAAGGTACTAACAACTGGTTATTAATTTTGCTCTTTACATATTTACATTTTTCTTTTGTTCGTTCGCTTTGCCACACTCATCTTACTTTTGCTTTGTGGGCCAGCTTTCAATGTCTTTCTGTTATTACTCAATCCGATCTTCTACATGTTTATTTTCTTGACTTCCTCATATACATTTCTTTAATCTTGTTGATACCCGAGGAAGGATCAGTTAGTTATGTTATTACCTTTCTATCTTAATATTTGTCCTATCCAGGGTCAGTATGTTTTCTTCACCCTTTGATTCATTGCAATGTGCCTGGTATGCTCTAAGAGCCACACACTGATGATTCTGTCATACCATTTCAGTCTTCCTAATTTGAGCTGGAAAGATCAGCAGGACAAGAGGCAGATCAAGAGATATGTGATACCTGATGGACTGAGATGGTGGCATGGAGAGATGTTAACAACAGAGTTGATCAGGAACACCAAGGACGAGATCTGTGGAGAGCCATGAATGCCTACACTTGCTGGCAGGACACATGATAATGATTAAGCCTACGTTATCTGTTAATATATTTGCAGTTTATTCAGTAATTAAGTTTTTACATGCTCACCCATTCTGAATTTTGGATCTTGGGTCTTTCGATGAGTTGACTTTGATCATGATGACGCAGAAGAATAAGAAAAACATGGCCATAGCAAAGCAGACCCTGTAGACTGCCAGAAACCCAACCACATTCTTACACTGGTCATGCTTCAGTGAACTCTTGTCTGTGTGAAAGAATCCAGTGCACAATCCAGGAATCTGGACATATACAATGTTTCAGTTTAAGAAAGCTGCTCATTTTGTACAAACGTAATCAATATATGTATAGACAGTATATTGAAACTTATATAACAATAAGAAACAGATAAACAGCATTCTTTGGTTATGTGATGAGAAGAGAGGCATTGGAGAACATTGTGACCACTGGAAAGATAGGCAGTGGCCAACCAAGAGAAATGATGCTGGATGGGTTGAGATGGTGGCATGGAGGAATATCATCAGCAGAGTTGATCCAGAAAACCAAGGACCGAGATCTGTGGAGAGTCATGAATGCCTATGCCAGCTGGCATGGCACTTGATTATGATGATGATGATACTGAAACTGGGAGTTAAAGTAGCATAGTGACTAGATGCTTACCTGTCAGCCCGGTGGGTATAGGGGTTGAATCCACATTGTGGCAGAAAATTTTGATGAAACCCTATAGGTCGAACCAGCCTAAAATGGTTAAAATGGGAGCCAGAAAATATCTGGGCAATGTAAGCATGCTCAGTGTGATATCAACCACATTAACCAATAAGTGACAATTGGTCAATAAAGATATGGGTACAGCACCATGTGATCAATGTGCCTTAAAGACACACAATTTTTTGTATTTTATTTATACTAACACTGTCTTGTATTGTCTTGATGAGCCTGTCCAGTCTGGGGATGGGACCATTGAGGGCAAACTCCTTGAGTTTGTGTAAACAGCTAATTTTTGAGTCTGTATCTCTTGAATATCAACAGCCTGAACAGCTGAAAGAAGGGCTGTTGTTTCTACTCTGAAGATTCAGCTTGTCTCCACTCCTGTAAGAGCTGAGAGAAGGGTTGTTGTCTCCACTCCCGCAAGAGCTGAGAGAAGGGTTGTTGTCTCCACTCCTGCAAGAGCTGAGATAAGGGTTGTTGTCTCCACTCCTGCAAGAGCTGAGATAAGGGTTGTTGTCTCCACTCCTGCAAGAGCTGAGAGAAAGGCTGTTGTCTCCACTCCTGCAAGAGCTGAGATAAGGGTTGTTGTCTCCACTCCCGCAAGAGCTGAGAGAAGGGTTGTTGTCTCCACTCCCGCAAGAGCTGAGAGAAAGGTTGTTGTCTCCACTCCCGCAAGAGCTGAGAGAAGGGTTGTTGTCTCCACTCCCGCAAGAGCTGAGAGAAGGGTTGTTGTCTCCACTCCTGCAAGAGCTGAGATAAGGGTTGTTGTCTCCACTCCTGCAAGAGCTGAGAGAAAGGCTGTTGTCTCCACTCCTGCAAGAGCTGAGATAAGGGTTGTTGTCTCCACTCCCGCAAGAGCTGAGAGAAGGGTTGTTGTCTCCACTCCCGCAAGAGCTGAGAGAAAGGTTGTTGTCTCCACTCCCGCAAGAGCTGAGATAAGGGTTGTTGTCTCCACTCCCGCAAGAGCTGAGATAAGGGTTGTTGTCTCCACTCCCGCAAGAGCTGAGATAAGGGTTGTTGTCTCCACTCCCGCAAGAGCTGAGATAAGGGTTGTTGTCTCCACTCCCGCAAGAGCTGAGAGAAGGGTTGTTGTCTCCACTCCCGCAAGAGCTGAGAGAAAGGCTGTTGTCTCCACTCCTGCAAGAGCTGAGATAAGGGTTGTTGTCTCCACTCCCGCAAGAGCTGAGAGAAGGGTTGTTGTCTCCACTCCCGCAAGAGCTGAGAGAAAGGTTGTTGTCTCCACTCCCGCAAGAGCTGAGAGAAGGGTTGTTGTCTCCACTCCCGCAAGAGCTGAGAGATGGGTTGTTGTCTCCACTCCCGCAAGAGCTGAGAGAAAGGCTGTTGTCTCCACTCCTGCAAGAGCTGAGAGAAGGGTTGTTGTCTCCACTCCCGCAAGAGCTGAGATAAGGGTTGTTGTCTCCACTCCTGCAAGAGCTGAGAGAAAGGCTGTTGTCTCCACTCCTGCAAGAGCTGAGATAAGGGTTGTTGTCTCCACTCCCGCAAGAGCTGAGAGAAGGGTTGTTGTCTCCACTCCCGCAAGAGCTGAGAGAAGGGTTGTTGTCTCCACTCCTGCAAGAGCTGAGATAAGGGTTGTTGTCTCCACTCCTGCAAGAGCTGAGAGAAAGGCTGTTGTCTCCACTCCTGCAAGAGCTGAGATAAGGGCTGTTGTCTCTACTTTGAAGATTCAGTTGTCTCCCCTCATGCAAGAGCTAAGAGAAGGGCAGTTGTTTTTTCTTTCTTTATTTGATGCTAAGATCTTGTAGAAAAATACAGAATTTTTCTTCTTAATTTATAGTTTTCTATGAAAGTTTCTGGAACATCTTAAGTTCAAAAGCTTTGTTTTCTTCTGAAGTGACTGTGTCCATAAATCAGACCCATATGTGGCCCAAGGAAAGATGCATGTTCTTAAACTGTTGCTTTCATTGGTTTGCTGATCTTGTACCATAGGTTCTTAATGCTGTTTATCTTAAGAACTGTTCAGCCAAATAAAATGACCTGTATAGCTCACGTGAGAATGAAACCTGATGAACGTACTGGGAAGATGAAACCTGATGAACTACTGAAATGATGAAACCTGATGAACTACTGATAAGATGAAACCCAATAACTATAGGTAAGATGAAACCTGGTGAACTACTCATAAGATGAAACCTGATGAAATACTGATAAGATAACCTGATGAACTATTGATAACATGTAACGAAAATGTATCTGTACCCAGATCCAAAGGAAAACAAAGAAAGTGCTGGATAGACAGGATCAAAGATACACTAAACAAACATGGATACAACACAACACAGGCAACAACTCTGGCCCTGGAACAAAGCTTTCCTACAACCCTTAACATCAAGTGTGGATTAGGTAAAGAGACAACATAATCCTGGGGTCAGACAAGCACTTACAAGTCATATTGGCAACTGTAGGTCAGCATGGCTGAATGGATAAGAACGCGTGTTCTTAAACATCTGGTATGCTGATGCTGAGGTAAGGGGTTCAACCCCTAAACCGGACAATTGGACTCAAAATGTTGACCTATCGTCCTTGACTTGGGGACGTAAATTACAAGTACCTCTGAAGTCAGAGTGGGTTCGGAAGATGGCGAGGGACACTGTAAATAGGGAAAGCAAATCCACAGGCAAAATTCAGTCCAGCTCTACTAGAAGTAGTGTGTATGGACTACGGTTCAGTTCAAATCAAGCAAGCACACACCCAAAAAATATTGGCAACTCAACAACAATTGACATACATCATTCAGTTTATCCGTGATTCCAGGTACCAGCATAATAATGGCCACAATGGAGCCGACAAGCAGCATAAGAGCGTAGCCAATCCTGGAAGCAGTCGAGTTCTTGCATGATGGACAAGCAACGCAGCACAAACTGCAAGCGGCACTGCCACAGCAGCAAGCGATCTGAAAAGCAATATACATGCTAGTCTCATTAGACACGGAACTACTTATGTTTTAATATATGCATTAACGACACTTCATATTGCATATAATGAAAATATTAATAATAGTATCACCTCAATGGGTGTGTTCGTGTAATGGTTAGGATATCACAGTGACAGTAGTGTAAGCCTTGTTGGGATGAGGGTTCGATGTCAGCTCTCATCGCTCACTATATGAGGGAACGACTGACCATCTATCCCTCTGTGCACTCAGGTCTACAAAATGTGAATGTCCCAGCACTTCACATACTCACAGCAGGTTCCCGCTACAGAAGTTGTGGTACTACAGTGGCTAAATGTGGTAGTGTAGTGGCTAAATGTGGTAGTGTAGTGGCTAAATGTGGTAGTGTAGTGGCTAAATGTGGTGGTAGTGTAGTGGGTAAATGTGGTAGTGTAGTGGCTAAATGCAGTGGTATTGAAGCTAAAGGCTGTAATGTAGTGGCTAAATGCAGTAGTTTAGTGGCTAAAGGCTGTAATGTAGTGGCTAAATGCAGTAGTTTAGTGGCTAAAGGCTGTAATGTAGTGGCTAAATGCAGTAGTTTAGTAGCTAAAGGCTGTAATGTAGTGGCTAAATGCAGTAGTTTAGTGGCTAAAGGCTGTAATGTAGTGGCTAAATGCAGTAGTTTAGTGGCTAAAGGCTGTAATGTAGTGGCTAAATGCAGTACTATAGTGGCTAAATGCAGTAATGTAGTGGCTAAAGGCTGTAATGTAGTGGCTTAATACAGTAGTATAGTGGCTAAAGGCTGTAATGTAGTGGCTAAATGCAGTTTAGTGGCTAAATGCAGTAGTTTAGTGGCTAAAGGCTGTAATGTAGTGGCTAAATGCAGTAGTATAGTAGCTAAAGGCTGTCATGTAGTGGCTAAATGCAGTAGTATAGTGGCTAAAGGCTGTAATGTAGTGGCTAAATACAGTAATGTAGTGGCTAAAGGCTGTAATGTAGTGGCTTAATACAGTAGTATAGTGGCTAAAGGCTGTAATGTAGTGGCTAAATGCAGTAGTTTAGTGGCTAAATGCAGAGTTCTTCTGGAAGGAAAGCTATCAGTTCTGTTTGAAATAAGTACAGGAGTGCAACATGGAAATCTCACATCATGCGGTTGAGTCATACAGTTAATACATGGGGTGGGGGATCACAACAGTAGCATATATGTGTGGAAGTTACCAGAAATTAAACCTAGTACCACTCAGAATATTTAACTCTGAAGGTTAATCCAGTGCAATGAAGTTGATCATCTCGATCCTGTCAACATTCTAGCGAAAGAGGAATGTGACTTTTACTTTCCTGTTACCAAAATGCACAATAAAGTATACATCTTGTCAGGTTTGTTAGCGATGCGATATACTTTTAATGAATAATAAACAATTGGCGGCCGTTTTAAATTGTTAATTAGGTCGCGGCACATCCTATCAAAAAATAGATAATAATATAGCAAGCCCTATCATCATTTTATTTTTAAGTATTTACAAATGAGACTGCAACAGTAGATAGGCCTTGAAATTCAAAATCTAATGGTACCTCAATGATGCCTGTATGTCACTTATAAGTGAAGATATTCACAATTTTGTGAAGGTGAGACGAGTTGCGATTTCTCATGCTATTCACCCGTAAGTGTAGCTCTCCAGTGTGTCCGATTACCTCCACCAGCGGGTATGCATGCGAGATGGTCTCAAACGGTCATATGAAAACTGACTTCAAAAATATGTTCCGTCATGTTAAATGATTACAAAATAGTACAAGTATACAAATAAATTATTAATAATCTTTAAAATTGTGTTCTCTTTAACTTTAGTAGGTCAAATCGCACGTTTTGTGTGTTGAAAAGTGTAGCGCAATCGATATGCGGCGGCCGTCATGACCCGTGGGTTTCCAATTCACAAAGTCACATCTTCGCAGAAAATCTGTTTTTCAACCACAATTCGAGCAAGTTTAGCGATGAAACTATACTGATTCAGGGGCGATATTTTATATGGCAATTAAAATTCACATTAAACAAAGACATCTATTGGATTCATCGATTCCGATACGCGATATTCCGATGCCTCTGTGGGATGCGCTCCCCGGCAGTCGGCAGCTTGCACAGATCCATAGAGCACACTTTATTCACAAACTTCCAGTTTCTTAGTTCTATATAATATTTTAGTTCGTAATGTTTAATAGTTTCTATTATATCACCTAATAATTTTGTGAAAAATAAATTTAAAAAATATGCCCAGCCGGGAAGAGAACCCCGGCCTCCCGCATGACAGGCGGACTGCTTACGACTACGCTAGCGAGAACACAATCATTGTTCCACAAAGATATTTATATAGTCAAGCCGCCGTTTTGGGTTTCATGATTGTAACATTTTCGCCTGTTTTTCAACCACAATTAAAGCAAGTTAGCGATGAAACTTTCCAAATTTCTGAAAAATCTGATGCAGAATTTGAACATCCATCTACAATTGATGGTTTTCTATTGCAAGCGCCAGAAAAAAATTATTTAAGGTTCAGTGTGCCGTTTTCATTTTTCTCCGCATGCGAGGTTGGTCTCAACCAACGGGTCATAGGCGGATTATGAAAACTGACTTCAAAAATATGTTCCGTCATGTTAAATGATTAAAAGATAGTACAAGTATACAAATAAATTATTAATAATCTTTAAACTTGTGTTCTCTTTAACTTTAGTAGGTCAAATTGCACATTTTGAGTGTTGAAAAGTGAAAGTGTACATGCCAATTCGATCAATATACACATGCGCAGTCACTATGTCACATGGCCATGCGCTTACCCATTCACAAAGGCACGCTTCGCCGAAAATGTTCTTTTTCATCCACAAATAAAGCTAGTACAGCGATAAAACTTTCCAGATATATTTAAAATTGTAGGCAAAGTTCAAAAATACATCTATAATTGATGCAATTCTATCAACAACGCCAGAATAGTGTTACAAAGTGCACACGCCAGTCGGATTGATATGCGCAAATAACAAAAACACACCTACGCAGAAAATGTTGTTTTTCTCCACAATTAAAGCTAGTACAGCGATGAAACTTTCTAGATATATTTAAAATTGTGTGCAGAATTCAAAAATACATCTATAATTGATGCAATTCTATCAACAACACCAAACAATAATTAATTACGGTAAGTATGAAATATATTTGTATTTATATAAAAGTTCACCATGATTTCAACCAATCGCCATGCACGGAATATTAGGCTCACCTTTCCTGGAAAACCCAGGATGACATGTGTTCTTGTCAAGTGAGATTTGAATGAATGAATGACGTTGAAAGAATGCATGGTAAATTAGACAGCATTTTCCGGGACAAGATTTTCAATGGCAGGATGACTCCGTACATGACTTTTGTTTTTACTTCGGGTAATGGCATGATGGAACACGCTAATAATATGTCAAGATTAGTTTAGTTTAGTCATTGGATCAACATCACGGCACACGGTTTAACCCATAAGTGCTCCGTTTTCCTCCTAACTCAAACCTGAGTCTGGAGAAACTCAGCTCAATGCACGAACTCTGTTGCATCGGCGAGGATCCTGAAATACTTTGGGTAGATTTTTAACTCAAAATTTTGCCCGGGGAGCGCCGTTAGGCTACTCTTTTTTGATTTCCAACTGCCAAGGGATATTTTACGTGTGCAACAATACACACGGGCGTCCGATCTCACTACCCAGAGAACTGGGGAAATTTTATTACTGGAAGTCCAGGTGGATTTTTAAAATAAATCCTGGTCCTCACCGGGGCCTGAACCCGGGACCTCCAGCACTCGAGGCGGACACCATACCTCGAGACCACTCAGCCCCCTATAATATGTCATGTTAGGTCTTGCCACCCCGGATGCAATGATATATGGTACTACGTTGTCCGTTTAAAAATAAACAAGCCACAGTAATAGAAGGCAGAATGTCTCAGCTTCCAGTTTATTAAGCTGCGATAAAATCTCCCTCATTACTTCTTAGGACAGGACCTCTTTAGTTTACACTTCCTGGTTCTAACTTATGATACAACATCACAAAATTCATAATTCCGCTTAGAATTAACGTAAGCTCTTCGTTGAGATACCGTTGGATTCGTCTTGTCAAGCTGTAACCAACTGTTATGATTTCATAAGTAGAACCCCCATTTTAAAATATTCTCTGTGTATATATAATATGCTACTACTACTACTAGACTACGATTTTGATTTTTTGATTAAAATCTTAAAATTTAAGTCCACTCACTGGTGCCAGAACACAACCCATTTTCTGGGATATTTCTCAGCTGTGCTTGAATAGATGTACTTCAAAACAGTCCAAATGAACTATTTCACTTTAAATAAACGTCAGACTGCAAATGCCACTGTAAATATTGAATCTATAGACAAATATTCACGTGATTTTTCGCAATTGCATCCTCTGTTTTGTAAACACTAACAGGAAGCCTCAAACATGGCGGCCAACGTGACGTCATTCATCGGCTGCTATGTTTAGATTGCCTGTAATAATATACTTCGTGTCCTCCTTTGTCATCTTCATGTGTCATGCCAAGTGTCCTGTGTGTAATACTTTGTGTCCTCCTTTGTCATCTTCATGTGTCATGCCAAGTGTCCTGCATGTAATACTTTGTCCTCCTTTGTCATCATCATGTAGACAGCCAAGGCGATCAAGTTCCCTTACAACCGTCTGTTTTCTGCGACCTCGATAAGTTTAATGATTAAACTAATCGTTAATGGTTTTCTACAACACTATGTTATTAGTTAAGTTTTAACCATCTGAAGGTTTCTTATTAATATTATTCTAATCAAGCGGCAAGAACAGCACAGACAACTGAATAGCGAAGTGGTCAAGCCGTTTGACTCGTGCTCCGAAGGTTGTGGGTTCGATTCCGGGCCGCACCCTTCGGTTTACAAGATAAATATTTAGGTGGCTCCTGTGGGCCGTCGCTAAAAGCTACGGAGTTCGTGCTTTGTGGGACGCTTTCCGCGCTGCCGAAAGAGACCGAGCCATATGGGATAAAACCCAGTGCAATGAAGTCGACCCTGTCGACTTTTTAACAAACCTGAGAAGAATGAGGTTCATCTCATCGCATTCCGCGTGTATCTTGAGGTGTCGAGGTGAATCACAAACAGCGGGAGAATGCCCGCATATGAGCTTCATATATTTAGATTCCCATGGTTTCTGTTATTCCATTTGTCCATCCTTTTTATGGTTGACCACTTCAGGCCTTCTGTTTCCATTATTCATTAGGTCTAAACAGCATTGCCTGTTAGGTATACTGTTAATCTAGTTATCTGGCCAAACTATTTAACTTGCTGTTTTCTAATTAAATGTCATAATTGGCACCTTTCCGTTTTGACAGGCGATAGTTTGGTACATTGTGCTCCAAAAAGGCTTAATAACTACGACCCATGGCGGTGGCGAGTGTGGCTGATAAGGCCAATTCGTGCTGCAAATGTTTGTCCACAGTGGATGCACGTGAAAATATGGTCATTTCCACCATCATGCACCATTTGACGTCTCTCGTGCTCTGCGTGTGCTTTATCTGCAATCATTTTCTCTTTTGTCTTTATTCCATTTCTGATAGTTGCCCTCCATGCAACACGTTCAGCGGCGATTTGCTCCCAGTGTGCATTATCAATGCCTGTATCAATCATGACCCGCTTACACACATCTTTGTATCGTAGTAGAGGCCGACCCTGAGATCTCCTACCCATTCACCAAAAAAGAGGTCCTTTGGTATCCTACCATCATCCATCTTCCTAACATGTCATATCCATCAATGTCTACGAAGACTGAGCATGGAATAAACCGTCACACAACCTGATCTTTCCAATACTTCGGTATTTGTGATTTTGTCTTGCCACTTAATACCAAGTATTCTTCGCAGACACCACATATGAAAGCTGTTTAAACGTTTCTCTTGGTGTGAGTAAGTTGTCCAGGTTTCACTGTCATAAAGAAGAGTGGCTTGGTAGACGAGGACTTTTGTTTTGGCAGTAAGTTTCCTGTTTTCTCAGACTCTTTTTGCTAGCATGTTCATTGTTGTTGCTGCCTTACCAATCCTGATGTTGATTTCCTGATCTATGGATAATATGCTATTTACTTCTGATCTTAGATATGCAAAATGGTCTACTATCTCCAGTTTGGCGTCGTCAATAAAGATTGATGGTACCTGATGTGCACCTTGTGACATAATCTGTGTCTTCTTTTTGTTAATTGTTAAACTAAATTCAGAACAAGCATTGGAGAATGCAGATAGTAGATGTAATTCTTCCTCAGAGTGGGTCGTAATTGCAGCATCAACTGCAAAATGCAACTCTCTTATTAGTACCCTCCTAATTTTGGTCTTGGCCTTCAATCTTTGAGCATTATAGAGGCCGCCATCTGAGGGTGAGTGAATGTATATACCGGCATCCTGATCACGAAAGGCATATTTCAGTAGAAGTGAAAAGTATATTCTAAAGAGGGTGGTAGCTAGTACACAACCTTGCTTATCTCCACTCTTGATTTCAAACTCTTCAGAAGTTGCACCATCAAACTTGATTATACCCTTCATGCCTGTTGTAGCGAAACCCCAGTGGCCCATGTCCTCATACCTATCCGCTCAATTCCTTCGGAGTGGGATTCTCTGGAGTACTTTCATAACCCGAGCATTTGACACGAATACTTTGAAATCTATCTGTTCTCGGGAAAACCCAATGGCGCGCCTTGCACCAAATATGACCTAGGGTAATGGTTTGGGCGTGAAAAGTCCGTTGTCAACCTTGTCGGTTGTGGCCGGCACAATGTATTGAAGTTTTAAAGAATTTTACAGATAAAGTGCCGCATCCTACTGCTGGGGTATGAAAAGGTAATTTTAGATTAATTGGTCCTGCCAGACCTGGGCATATTAAGCTTGGTCGTCTCAAATAATGAGACGAATTGGTGAAACGGCAGTCTTGCCAATCTGGCTAAGCGTCTAGATCTGGGCATGGCGGGGGAACAAATCGGGGCAATATCTTTTCCCAGATGATGTCGCTTATTCTTGGCGGCGGATAGACGGGGGGGGGGGGGGGGGGCTATCTTTCTTCCTATGGCTTTACCTCTGTTTAGTGTCATCTTTCATTTGAATATAAACATTCTATAGCTATGGCATGTCGAGGGGAGGGAAGGGCTCCGTGGGGACCGGTTCCACCCATCTGAGTTATATCTTCTTGAGCCAGAAGAGGCGATCCACTGTGCTATCTCTTTCGTCTTTCGGCTGATGGGGGGGGGGGGGGGGCAGGTGGACCGGGTGGTTCCTGGTCGATAGGAGGATGTTGGGAGTATAAATGGACTTCCCTGTCTCCCTGAGAGAACCTGAACTCATCTGAATGTATGGGTTATGTGAGACACGGCCGATACATTGCGGTGACAGCTCAGACAAGAGCGGCGGCCGGACAGGGTAGTTTCCTCTTTCCTGTTCTTGCTAGGGATGGGGGAGGGAGATGCACTGCGGTCCATACAGACCCACTATTATGATATTAGTTAAGAGTAGGAAACATACATAATTACGCACACTACTCCACAATAGCTTTGTCGTGAGAAAGGCAAGGTTTGCAAGTGAGAGGGAAGCCTGAGAAGGTATGTGCCCAATATTAATAAAGGCATGGTATGAGTGTGGAGAGGAGTGTGGTATGAAGACAATTGAATACTAGGTAATTGTATGTATTTTATGTATGGCAACCGACATGCTGAGACCATTGGAATCTCCATGCCGGCTGTATCTGAAGTTTACACCAGAGGCTCTCAAAATTGTTTTAACTTTACAGGATCCTTCTTTTGACGGCGAATATAGCCGGAAGTTTCGACAGAGCATCGACATAGAACATTATGTTTACTATGAAGTCCCTGCTGCTGTTGGGCTATACCAGATAGAACCACGGCGGGCCCGAACGAATACTTTCAGAACACCTCGGCAGGCTTTTCGTTGAGCTGGGATCGAGTATGTTTGCATTTTGGGCTAGATCCCGCCTAAGTCACTGACACACCCGTACATATATCCTATTTATTCTCCTTGAGTATTTCCCCACCAAAATTGTGCCACGTGATCCCAGGGCACTTTCCCTAACCATTGGACACACTACATTCGTGTAGGCCACGGAAACTTGGAATCCTGGATCTATGGAACCATGTTGTTCGAACAACCTACGCGGGAAATAAAGACCAGGGAACTTGCTGTGAGGTGGTTGTGAATTCATGGGACAATATGGAAAACGATGATCTAGGATATTTATATTTGTGTTGATATTGTATGGACTAGTTTTCTCTCTAGATTGTGTGTAGATGTTTATGAGTTAATCGCCAGATATTTTTTCTGTGCTGTTATGTATTGAGTTATTAAATTTACAATTACAAATATGTTGAAGAACGTCATGTTGTATGCGTGTCAGCCAGAACGACCCTGCAGGAAATAGGTCCTGAGGTCGAAAGAGAGAGTGACAGTGAGTCCGGGGGAAACGGAGGAGGGTTGGCAAGCAAAGACCTATCCCAGCCAGGGCTATAGAATAATATTGAAATATTGTTACATAGTTACTTGGGACCCTCCACGTAGCTTGTTACAATTTCTGGGGGCACGTCGCGGGATATTTGAAATCCTGGTGGAGGTCTGGCTGATATAGTGATAGGGGACAGATATTCTTGTCTACTATCAATAGGTTCTGCCTACCGTACCTGGCTATTGTCTATACTCTTCCTGACACAGACTGACCGACATACGACGTGGTGTGGTCAGGTAAAATAACCAGTTGTGTACTTGAGATTGAAATTTAATATACAATTATCTCTTCCCTTACCCTCTGAATGTAAGATGGCATCCGCTAAATTTAATGTTGCCGAAGTACAGGCTACAGGGCGTGAGATGGGTTATGATGGGGCGGAGTTACAGAAATATGTTCAGGAAGTGGAAAGAGACTTCAGACAAGCTGTGCGCGAAGCTAAGAAAATTGAGGCTGAGGCTGAGGCTAGGAAGATGGAGGCTGAGGCTAGGAAGATGGAGGCCGAGCAGGCAGTCAGAGACCATGAGTTCCGTATGAGGGAGTTGGAGCTGAAAGCTCAAACTGCCAAGGAAAGCGAGGGTGCAGTTGGAGGCGCAGTTCTCCCTGATTCAACAACTTCTAGTGGCGGTCCATACCAGGCAATGAAGTTCCCATTACTCCCGTTCGATGAACACAAAGATAAGATCGACCAGTATCTTCACAGATTTCAGTCGATGGCTTTGGCTATGGGATTGGAGCGTGGGAAATGGAACTTGAAACTCTCACAGGGCCTGAGGGGGACCGCGTACGAGGTCTATTCAAGGTTGCCACCTGGTATGGAGAATGACTATGAGGCTCTGGAAAAAGCATTATTGAAAAGGTTCCAGATGACAGCCCATACATACCGTCAGCAGTTCAGAAAGTCCAAGAGAGAGCCAGGAGAGATGTTCGCAGCCTACAGCGTTAGACTTAAGTCTTACCTTTTGAAGTGGATGTCATTGGCTGGATTTGCTAACGACTATGAAAGTTTAGAAGAATTAGTGGTCGTGGACCAAATGAAGAGAATGATGCCTAAGCCATTGCAAACCTTCTTGCTTGAAAATGGGGCAGAAAGGTTAGACATAGTCAACACATTGGCGGAAAGGTATGTGCTAGCTCATGGGGATAATGGGGAACTGTCACAACCCAATCCCCGACCACCAGACACATGGTCTGTAAAGAAGAAGAACCCTAAAACAGCTCACACCAAGAAGGAGGATCCTTTCGATAAAGTTCCAATTAAGAAACCCTCTGGTAAGAGTCCACCTGGATCTCCTAAAAGAAAGTGGAGTGAAAAGTGGTGCGCCTACTGCAAATCTCCTACACACAATACGGCCGATTGCCGGCGCAAACAGAAAGACTCTCACTATGCTGCCTGTCTTGTAGAAACCGGGGAAGGGTCTAACAAGGAGGTAGAAGGGAGGGGTCTTGAGAACAAAGATTCAGAGAAACCACCAGTAGTAGAGACGATACTTGTGAACGGACAACCAGTTGAGTGTCTCTATGACACCGGTCTGCAGTTTGAGGCCGTAATTTCCTCACACTTAGTGAGCCCAGAGCAGCTAACCGGGGAGTCCATTGAGATTCAAACGGCGACCAAGAGTGCGGTAGCGATGTCTCTTCCGATTGCGAAGGTGGACATCAAATCTAAATATGTTACCGGCACTATACAGGCAGCCGTTCTGCTCGATCCAATCTTCCCAATGATCTTGGGTTGTCGCTACGTCTTTCTAGGGAACCCAACAGAACCTATGTACGTAGGGGCAATGCAAACCAGATCTCAATCGGGAGATGAGCAGACGCCGGCCTTGATCGTGAATCCCTTACCTGGGGAGTTACGAGCTGCTCAAAGCCAGGATGCTACTTTGCAACCTTGCTTCAACCAGTTGCCAAAAAGTTCTGACCCACCAAGACGGGGTCAGTATTATATGAAGAATCGGTTACTGTACCGGAGAGCCGGAGTGGAGGAACGCCAGCATGGACAGCTGGTAGTTCCTAAGGCCTATCGGGAACAGCTTCTTCATATGGGACACACCATTTCATTCAGTGGACATATGGGTGTCGGGGCAACACTCCAGCGCATTTCCTGCCATTACTACTGGCCAGGGATGACTGGAGACGTGCGTCGGTACGTCAAGTCGTGCCCAGAGTGCCAGCGTGTGGCACCAAAACACTGGACGGCTCCAGTAATCTTGGGAGACATGCCCATTATGAACTCTCCTTTCGAGAGAGTTGCCATCGATCTTGTTGGTCCTCTTCCTCGGACTAGGAAGAGGAATATGTATATTCTTACGATGGTGGATTGCTGTTCCATGTGGGGTGAGGCGATACCGTTGGCCACAATCGACTCTAAGCGAGTGGCTGATGCACTGATGGAGACCTTTACTCGGTTGGGATTTCCAAACCAGATCCTAACGGACAATGGGTCTCAGTTCTGTGGTAAGCTGATGGAGGAAGTCTTTCGTATCTTCCAGACTAACCACATTCACACAAGCCCATACCACCCTCAGTCGAATGGGCAAGTAGAGAGGTTTAATGGTACCTTGATGACCATGCTTCGGAAGCTGGCTCAAGAGAAACCAGACAGATGGGATGAGTATATCCCAGCCGCCTTGTTCGCCTATCGGGAGGTTCCCCATGGGTCGACCGGGTTGCCACCAGCCACTCTACTATTCGGGAGGCCAATCAAGGGTCCCTTAGAAGCCCTATTGAGATGTTGGACAGAGGAAGAAACTTCCGAAGAAGTTGTATCCTCATATAAATACGTCGAAGAGTTAAAGAAGAAACTCCAGACGGGTTGGGCTTTGGCAGCTCAGAATCTGAGGGCGGCCAGAAAGAGACACGCGGCCTACTACAATAGAAGGACGAAAGATAGGTCTCTTAAAGTGGGGGATCGGGTTCTGTTGTTACTTCCAGTAGGTTCCAATAAACTCGAGATTGGTTGGCAGGGGCCTTTCCCGGTGGAAAGGGTTGTGTCCCGTACCAATTATGCTATCCGGATCAGGGGGAAATCTAAAATCTTCCACATTAACCTCCTCAAAAATATGAGGAACGATCCGATGGTACTTCTCTCCCACTCATGACTATGGCGGTCGCGATGGAAACTGAATCGGGCGAAGACGCGGATAGGGAGTATCCTTTACACCCTGGGGAAACCTATAAGGATGTACATATAAATCCTGATCTGTCGGCTGAAGAAACAGAACTAGTCATCCGTTTGTTGGAGTCCCATCAACAGATTCTTACCGATCGTCCAGGGCGGACAGGGTTGGTCGAGTTTGATATGACTCTGACTACCCAAGACCCCATTCGCCAAAAAATATATCCAGTGCCCTTTGCGAAAGAGAAGGCCCTGGAAGCCGAAATCCAGAAGCTTCTGGATGATGACATCATAACTCCTTCGACTTCTCCTTATAATGCCGGGGTTGTCTTGTTGAGGAAGCCAAGCGGGGAGCACCGCTTATGTATTGATTACAGGCATTTAAACAGTTGTACGACATTCCAAGTTGAGCCGTTACCAAACACAAATCAACTGTTTGCCAGATTAAATAGGGCAAAGTACTTTTCAAAAATCGATTTAAGCCGGGGATATTATCAGATCCCTGTGAAGCCTGAGGTTCGGCCCTTGCTCGCTTTCAGTACTCCGAGCGGCCATTACGAATTTAAGGTGATGCCTTTTGGGCTGAGCAATGCGCCCAGTGTGTTCACACGCATGATGAGAAAGTTATTAGACCCTTTAAGGGATCCCTCTGTCGTCTCGTTTATGGATGATATTCTCATCGCGTCTGGCAATCTGAAAGATCACCTGAAATCCTTGGAACAGATCTTCATAAGATTGAAAGAGGAGGGGTTAACTGCCCGTCCAGCCAAATGCATGATTGGCTATCACTCCTTAGAATTTCTGGGACATACTATTACCCCGGGGGGTTTGGTACCGGAAGAAAAGAATGTAGAGAAGGTCAGACTCGCACCCCGTCCTAAATCCAAAAAGGATGTTAGGTCTTTCTTGTCTCTGTGTGGGTTTTACCAGAAATTTATTCCGAAGTTCAACGAAATTGGGGCACCGTTAACCGAAACCCTGAAGAAAGGATCGCCAGATCCTATAGTCTGGACCCCGAGCTGTGAAGAGGCTTATGGGAAGCTGAAACAGGCTTTGGTGGATAGGCCAGTCCTGCAACTCCCAAATTTGGAGAAAACGTTTGTTCTAAGAACCGACGCGAGTAACATAGGGATTGGAGCAACTCTGTTGCAGGAAGGGCGAGATGATCCTACTGTGCTATGTCCGGTGGCATATGCCAGTAGAAAACTGTTACCCGCGGAACGGAATTACTCCACCGTCGAACGGGAATGTTTGGCTCTAGTGTGGGCGGTACAGAAATTTCAACCTTATCTGTATGGAGTACCGTTCAAAGTGCAGTCCGACCATCAACCTCTGACGTTTTTGGCAACTTCCTAAGAAACTGAACGCAAGGTTAATGAGATGGTCATTGCTCTTACAACCGTATCAGTTCACGGTCGAATACATCCCCGGAAGGGAGAATGTGGGAGCGGATTTTATGTCACGGCATCCTATGGTCGAAGGTGAGGGGGAGGTAATTCGAACAGAACCTCTGGCAGTTGAAAGTTCGTAGGGTTCGACTTTCTTAAGAGGGGGCCTATGTAGCGAAACCCCAGTGGCCCATGTCCTCATACCTATCCGCTCAATTCCTTCGGAGTGGGATTCTCTGGGTTACTTTCATAACCCGAGCATTTGACACGAATACTTTGAAATCTATCTGTTCTTCGGGAAAACCCAATGGCACGCCTTGCACCAAATATGACCTAGGGTAATGGTTTGGGCGTGAAATGTCCGTTGTCAACCTTGTCGGTTGTGGTCGGCACAATGTATTGAAGTTTTAAAGAATTTTACAGATAAAGTGCCGCATCCTACTGCTGGGGTATGAAAAGGTAATTTTAGATTAATTGGTCCTGCCAGACCTGGGCATATTAAGCTTGGTCGTCTCAAATAATGAGACGAATTGGTGAAACGGCAGTCTTGCCAATCTGGCTAAGCGTCTAGATCTGGGCATGGCGGGGGAACAAATCGGGGCAATATCTTTTCCCAGATGATGTCGCTTATTCTTGGCGGCGGATAGACGGGGGGGGGGGGGGGGGCTATCTTTCTTCCTATGGCTTTACCTCTGTTTAGTGTCATCTTTCATTTGAATATAAACATTCTATAGCTATGGCATGTCGAGGGGAGGGAAGGGCTCCGTGGGGACCGGTTCCACCCATCTGAGTTATATCTTCTTGAGCCAGAAGAGGCGATCCACTGTGCTATCTCTTTCGTCTTTCGGCTGATGGGGGGGGGGGGGGGGGCAGGTGGACCGGGTGGTTCCTGGTCGATAGGAGGATGTTGGGAGTATAAATGGACTTCCCTGTCTCCCTGAGAGAACCTGAACTCATCTGAATGTATGGGTTATGTGAGACACGGCCGATACATTGCGGTGACAGCTCAGACAAGAGCGGCGGCCGGACAGGGTAGTTTCCTCTTTCCTGTTCTTGCTAGGGATGGGGGAGGGAGATGCACTGCGGTCCATACAGACCCACTATTATGATATTAGTTAAGAGTAGGAAACATACATAATTACGCACACTACTCCACAATAGCTTTGTCGTGAGAAAGGCAAGGTTTGCAAGTGAGAGGGAAGCCTGAGAAGGTATGTGCCCAATATTAATAAAGGCATGGTATGAGTGTGGAGAGGAGTGTGGTATGAAGACAATTGAATACTAGGTAATTGTATGTATTTTATGTATGGCAACCGACATGCTGAGACCATTGGAATCTCCATGCCGGCTGTATCTGAAGTTTACACCAGAGGCTCTCAAAATTGTTTTAACTTTACAGGATCCTTCTTTTGACGGCGAATATAGCCGGAAGTTTCGACAGAGCATCGACATAGAACATTATGTTTACTATGAAGTCCCTGCTGCTGTTGGGCTATACCAGATAGAACCACGGCGGGCCCGAACGAATGTTTTCAGAACACCTCGGCAGGCTTTTCGTTGAGCTGGGATCGAGTATGTTTGCATTTTGGGCTAGATCCCGCCTAAGTCACTGACACACCCGTACATATATCCTATTTATTCTCCTGGAGTATTTCCCCACCAAAATTGTGCCACGTGATCCCAGGGCACTTTCCCTAACCATTGGACACACTACATTCGTGTAGGCCACGGAAACTTGGAATCCTGGATCTATGGAACCATGTTGTTCGAACAACCTACGCGGGAAATAAAAACCAGAGAACTTGCTGTGAGGTGGTTGTGAATTCATGGGACAATATGGAAAACGATGATCTAGGATATTTATATTTGTGTTGATATTGTATGGACTAGTTTTCTCTCTAGATTGTGTGTAGATGTTTATGAGTTAATCGCCAGATATTTTTTCTGTGCTGTTATGTATTGAGTTATTAAATTTACAATTACAAATATGTTGAAGAACGTCATGTTGTATGCGTGTCAGCCAGAACGACCCTGCAGGAAATAGGTCCTGAGGTCGAAAGAGAGAGTGACAGTGAGTCCGGGGGAAACGGAGGAGGGTTGGCAAGCAAAGACCTATCCCAGCCAGGGCTATAGAATAATATTGAAATATTGTTACATAGTTACTTGGGACCCTCCACGTAGCTTGTTACAATCATCATCATCATCATCATCATCATCATCATCATCATCATCATCATCATCATCATCATCATCATCATCATCATCATCATCATCATCATTGTCGTCAGCATCATCATCATCATCATCATCATCATCATCATCATCATCATCATCATCATCATCATCATCATCATCATCATCATTGTCGTCATCATCATCATCATCATCATCATCATCATCATCATCATCATCATCATCATCATCATCATCATCATCATCAGCAGCAGCAGCAGCATCATCATCATCATCATCATCATCATCATCATCATCATCATCATCATCATCATCAGCATCATCATCATCATCATCATCATCATCATCATCATCATCATCATCATCATCAGCAGCAGCATCATCAGCATCATCATCATCATCATCATCATCATCATCATCATCATCATCATCATCATCATCATCATCATCATCAGCATCATCATCATCATCATCATCATCATCATCATCATCATCATCATCATCATCATCATCATCATCATCATCATCATCATCATCATCACCATCATCATCATCATCATCATCATCATCATCATCATCATCATCATCACCATCACCATCATCATCATCATCATCATCATCGTCATCATCATCATCATCATCATCATCATCATCATCATCATCATCATCATCATCATCATCATCATCGTCATCATCATCATCATCATCATCATCATCATCATCATCATCATCATCATCATCATCATCATCATCATCATCATCATCATCATCATCATCATCATCAGCATCATCATCATCATCATCAGCATCATCATCATCATCATCATCATCATCAGCATCATCATCATCAGCATCATCGTCATCATCATCATCAACATTGTCAGCATCATCATCATCAAGCGTCCTGGCGGCTGGCGTAGGCGTTCAAGGCTCTCCCCAGATCTGGGTCTTTGGTGTTCTTGATCAACTCTGCTGATGATATTCCTCCAATGCCACCGTCTCAATCCATCCAGCATCATTTCTCTTGGTCTGCCTCTGCAATTCTTCCCCTTGATCTTTCCAGTTGTCACGGTGTTCTCCTAGCATGCCGCTGGGGAATCCCCCAAGAACCACTGGTACCTAAAGATATCACCGGTCCCTGGTCTCCCGGGTAGTGAGATCCAATACCTAGACTTCTCAGATAGAGGCGAAAAAAGAAGGTCACCTGTGAATGTTGCGCAAATTAACAATCCTACACCTGCTGGAAATCCCAAAGAGTAGGCCATCAGGCCCCTGCGCTGGCAAAATTGTTAGGAACAGTAAACCTACCTGCGGGTAGACAGAACCTTGTAGGGAATCTGTCTAGAGGGAGCAAACCAATACGGAAAACCAGACCGAAGTCAAACACACCTGCCTTTGAGATTCATCACTGGCTGTGACGTACCACCATGGGACGACGGAGGAAGAGAAAGAATGCATCCCTCACGACTGTAGGAGAAAGACCTCTCGACCTGTGCGGACCTTCTGGACAAAAGTGCCACAAGAAGCTGCAGACTGCATCAATACCTTGACTCGAGATGTAGCTGATATATCTACCACAGATGGTCCTCTAGGAGCGGAGAGGACAGGCAAACATGAGGCCGAGTGCTTGCTGCCTGGCACAGCCTTGAGTATGAACCTCCTCAATTAAGTGGATTTACTACCAGGTAGGCCTCTTATAAACCAAATTGCCTGCTTTATCAAAATCTTCATTTAATCCAGCGAATAGCGGTTCCTACATTGTACAAGCGGGGGCTTGGGGTGTCTTGGTGGTGACGTTATGTCTTCCCTCGACTTCTAATAGGCGACCTAGGATTAATTCACTGTATCAACGACTTAGGATTAATTCACTGTATCAACGACTTAGGATTAATTCACTGTATCAACGACTTAGGATTAATTCACTGTATCAGCGACTTAGGATTAATTCACTGTATCAGCGACTTAGGATTAATTCACTGTATCAGCGACTTAGGATTAATTCACTGTATCATCGACTTAGGATTAATTCACTGTATCAGCGACTTAGGATTAATTCATTGTATCAGCGACTTAGGATTAATTCACATTATCAGCAACGTAGGATTAATTCACTGTATCAGCGACCTAGGATTAATTCACTGAATCAGCGACCTAGGATTAATTCATTGTATCAGCGACCTAGGATTAATTCACTGAATCAGCGACCTAGGATTAATTCATTGTATCAGCGACCTAGGATTAATTCATTGTATCAGCGACCTAGGATTAATTCACTGTATCAGCGACCAAGGATTAATTCATTGTATCAGTGACCTAGGATTGATATTCACTGTATCAGCTACCAAGGATTAATTAATTGTAATCACGAGGCTGGGTTCTTGCACTCTGGGGTCGACACAATCTCACATGGTTGTCCAACAACTACATCATCATTAACCAAGGCAACTATGTTAGGTAACAAATAGAATGAATATATATATATATATATATATATATATATATATATATATATATATATATATATATATATATATATATATATATATATATATATATATATATATATATATATATATATATATTCAACTAGTACAGCCAGCCCAGCCAGCTAGACAGACAGATCGACGGACGGAAGTACCGATGGACAGACAAACACATATACACGACAGACAGACAGACAGACAGACAGACAGACAGACAGACATGCAGGCAGGCAGGCAGGCAGGCTGACAGACAGGCAGGCAGACAGACAGACACGATATGCACGATAGATCAGACAGATCGAAGGGCGGATGTATCGATGTACAGACAGCACGACACGATATACAGAGAGACAGATAGACAGGATAGACAGAACAGACAAACAGAACAAACAGAACAGACAGACAGACAGACAGACAGCCAGCCAGCCAGCCAGACAGACAGACAGACAGCCAGCCAGCCAGGCAGGCAGGCAGGCAGGCAGGCAGGCAGGCTGGCAGGCAGGCAGGCAGACAGACAGACAGACAGACAGACAGACAGCCAGCCAGCCAGCCAGACAGACAGACAGACAGACAGACAGACAGACAGACAGCCAGCCAGCCAGCCAGCCAGGCAGGCAGGCAGGCAGGCAGGCAGGCATGCAGGCAGGCAGGCTGGCTGGCTGGCAGGCAGACAGGCAGGCAGACAGACAGACAGACAGACAGACAGACAGACAGACAGACAGACAGACAGACAGACAGACAGACAGACAGACAGACAGACAGACAGACAGACACGGATGGGTAGGTGATTATGAATTGGTGGATGGTAGAAAAGTAGATTCTACAAATAAAAGTGCCGTGTTAAAAACAATCCTAAAATATAAAACATTAAATAAAGGCAAGCAAACATGCACAATGTGAGATCCCCCGTTAAGTACACTCCGCTCCCCGCCTGGCTTGACATACAGGCAGAAGTATTTTTAAAATGGGCTGTCCGAGATAATCAGGAGAGTGTATGCAAGAAACGGCCCGGCTCGTGCATCTCGCATTTTACACAATTATAGCTCGGGAACTTAACAGATTTCCCAGTGCCAGGTACATCGAGACTCTGCAGCTGTTTAAAGACGTTTCGTGTGGGGGTTTAATACACGGCACGATATCCGAGGGGTAACCAGAATTGGGGAGTTGAAGAAGCAAGGTTTATGTCTTCTGTTTTAGGGAACTTGTATTTTAGAATTACGTTTATTCAATGTCTGAATGAAAACAGTCTTCGTCTAATCCTCCTACGAAACACCTACCCTCTTCCCTAATCTCAGCCTCCTCCTCCACCACTCTTTTACCTAATTTTCTTTCGCCATTCCTTTTCCCCTGATACATTCTCTTGTTCCTATTTACCTGCTCTCCCTCCTTCACCGTATCGGATTCGAGATTTCATTATTTCTCCACGGGCTTATATATTTCAGTATTTCTCCACGAGGATTAGATATTTAATATTTTCTCCATGGCTTATACCTTTCAGCATTTCTCCACAATTTCGATATTTCAGTATTTCTCCGCGAAGTTTAGATATTACATTTTTCTCCAAGGGTTAGATATTTCAGTGTTTCTCCACGGTTTAGATATTTCATTATTTCTCCACGGGTTAGATATTTCAGCATTTCTTCACGCGGTTTAGATATTTCGTTATATCTCCACGATTTCGATATTTCATTATTTCTCCAGTTTAGATATTTCTTTATTTTTCCACGGGTTAGATATTTCAGTATTTCTCCAGGAGGTTTAGAAATTTCAGTATTCTCCGCGGGGTAGACATTTCATTATTTTTTCACGGTTTAGATGTTTCAGTATTTCTCCACGAGGTTGAAATATTTCATTATCGAGAGATTCCTGTCTAATGCTCTGAAATTTCACCTCGTTGAACCCACTTTCTCATCGTTGGTTTAAGTGAAATGTTAGTTGCATATCCTTTACAGGACGTTGCAGTCAATACCAGCACTTTGTTGCTGTTGTCAAATCTTGGCAAGTTTACTTTCAGTAGTTTGTCATTGCTTTCTGAATGACCGGCACCCAATACCATTTCGTAAAACACCATCGCAACGCGGTTTGCTGCGAAATCGCACGCAGCTGTGTTTCGAACGCGGGTATGCGGGATCACGAATTTCCCCCGTAACACCTTCGCCACGGAGACTTCCGGTTGTAAGTGAAGTGGTTCCAAATCTAGATACTTGCATATAGTGCTGGGAGTGGTTGCTTGTGTGTTTACATTCAGTCAGTGGTAACAAGGTTGTTCTCTGTGAGTTCTTTGTGTTATTTACAGGTACTGGGACAATTATCAGGTACTGGGACAACTATCTGGTACCGGGACAACTGTCAGGTACTGGGACAACTATCAGATACTGGGACAACTATCAGGTACTGGGACAACTGTCAGGTACTTGGACAACTGTCAGGTACTGGGACAACTGTCAGGTACTGGGACAACTATCAGGTACTGGGACAACTATCAGGTACTGGGACAACTGTCAGGTACTGGGACAGCTGTCAGGTACTGGGACAACTGTCAGGTACTGGGACAACTATCATGAAACAACAACAGATTAAATGTTTTGACCATGTCACAACAATGCTCTGGTACTATATGCCACAAAGAGCCACACTGGAGACATATACTGGGAAAGGTCACGTAAAAGATTAAGTGAAGTTATCAAGAACAACCTTAGAGAAAGGAATACCAACCTTGCAAGAGTGTTAGAAAGAGCGCATTAAAGAACTGTACATCTCCCTCACACACTTCCCATAGGTAGATGGAGGAGGAGAAGAAGAGGAAGACAAATATTGTTGTTTGTTTGTCTAGTTACAATGTTTGTTTTTGAGCGTCTCAGTTCTACACGTGAATCTTTCCGACCAAAGTGAGTAGATACAACAGGCTGGTTTGTGCACAGCAGCAAGAACACAAGATGGGCGCCCCATCCTCAGGGTGCCAGGAGCACAATGATTCCACCAGCAAGGAAAATACAAGATGGGTGTCACAACCCAGGCGCGCCCAGCAGCACGGCATTTATTTTCCTGAATGGTTGGTTGCCTGATTGGTTTCTACTGGATTCGCCGTGCTCAAACCAGCCTTTGTTATCTACTGTGAGGCCCAGCGAGGCGCTCTCATGAGGGAGCTATTGATTCGTTGCTCAGTTTTGCCTGCTATTTGTCAGTTCTGTGGTCTTTTTTTAATTTTTATTGTTGCCATGCTTACCTAGATTTTAATTAACACATTAAAAGACCAGTAACCACCACGTCATGATTCACGTGCGTTCAGTTCATGTACTACACCGACATTCTGTGTACAATATGACACATGTCTCGTGACTAGATCCAGATTCAGGATGACCGTTCATTGAAGCCCTTGAAATATTCCGGCAAAGCTGGAACTCTATAACAGCAGAGCAGTAATGTCGCCAGAAAGACTTCAGCTGTACCATTTCTTAGTCCTAATTGCCGTGGGATGATAAATCGTCATATTCATATTTTCCGTAACTACCATGGGCTTATAAATCGAACTGCAATTAACATATCAATGCAGTTGTTTTCCCTTTACAACCCCCTTTAATCTATATCTATAAAACAGAGTGTATGTTTGTTTGTTTGTGGGTATTGGATGCGTTCGATAACGGTACATCCGATTGAGATGAAATTTTCTACACGTCTTCCTTTCATTCATTTGCAACCGACTATAATAATTTCTTAATGTAAAATCTTCGACTTATTTAATAACATTTACTTTTCCATTTTCATTATATAATGTCTATATAGCAGGGGCACTTCACTCTAGAAAAGTTATTTCAAGGGGCATAACTTTTAATAACATTTCTATATACTTTATAGTCATATTGTTGGACTTACTTGCACTATTGTTAAACTTTTTGTCTATAGTTATTTTTAGGCATATGAGTTATAATAAATAATGATATAATCTTTAAGGCATTTTCAAAGTTTTCATAAAAATAATGCATAATGCATAACATTGTAACCCATCTTTTTCTACAGTTTTCATTGAATGGTGTGTGGAAGGACATTCTTTTAAGTTACTGTGCGCCAAGAGCTGGGCGAAACCACGCCGGTCAGACAGATAGACAGACAGACAGTCGGGAACGGGAGAGCTTATATGACTACTTATATGAATTAAATTAGATGCTCCCCACCAGGGACTGGGTGAAGCCGGGCCGGGACAGACAGACAGTCGGGAACGGGAGAGCTTATATGACTACGTATATGAATTAAATTAGATGCTCCCCACCAGGGACTGGGTGAAGCCGGGCCGGGACAGAGAGACAAACAGATAGTCGGGAACGGGAGAGCTTATATGACTACTTATATGAATTAAATTAGATGCTCCCCACCAGGGACTGGGTGAAGCCGGGCCGGGACAGACAGACAGACAGACAGTCGGGAACGGGAGAGCTTATATGACTACGTATATGAATTAAATTAGATGCTCCCCACCAGGGACTGGGTGAAGCCGGGCCGGGACAGAGAGACAAACAGATAGTCGGGAACGGGAGAGCTTATATGACTACGTATATGAATTAAATTAGATGCTCCCCACCAGGGACTGGGTGAAGCCGGGCCCGGTCAGATAGACAGACAGACAGATAGTCGGGAACGGGAGAGCTTATATGACTACTTATATGAATTAAATGAGATGCTCCCCACCAGGGACTGAATGAAGCCGGGCCGGGTCAGCCAGCCAGACAGACAAACAAGCAGACAGACAGACTGATAGATAGATAGATTCCCTCCAGGGCCTGGGCGAAGCCGGGCCGGGTCAGCTAGTTTAATATATAATACAACATATCTGCTACCATATTAACAACTGTTAAAAAATAACCGTGACACATCCCTACTTCCTGGTTTCCGCCGTCCGTTTTTGTTTGGTCCCAACCGACTTTTTGTTCGGCACTGGGTCTGTTAATGATGCCTACAAAAGCGGAATGTTTCCGGCTTGGTCCGACCAGCAGGACTAGACCAGATGATTGTATTTCATGGGTGTAGATGGTAGTCATGGGAACAGCACTGTCACAAGATGTGCTAAGTACATGACAGTCCCAGTTTAAAATGTCAGGCAACACACAAAACAGAACATAGGGGCTGGGGGTTAGTTCCACTATGGGGCTTTCTGACCATAGTAGTTCACCAAAGCCCACTGCCAGTATTGGAGTTTGGTTGACCGTCGCCGAACTCCGGCCAGATGAAGCGCAGATAAATCAACACTTGATCTTAGCCAAATGGCCGAGAATCGATGGGGGATTGTGGCCAGCAATTATCACTTCCCCTGATAACATTTTTGACTATAGAAACAATAAAAACAAAAATCCACCTCTTTGGGAACCTTCATTTTGAGGTATAAACTCCCGTTGACAAAACCTCATTTGTGAAAGTATTACGTGGATACACTGTCTGGATAAAACATAGTGAACATTAAAACAACACAAAAACACGCATGTACGCACAGACACACTAAAAAACGCACTCTCACGATGTCAGTGGAGTAAAGGCATGTTTAAACATGTATAATAACATAACATGTTGTTGTCTCCCTTAGATGTGACAAGACCTGATTGATCTCCCTTACCTTTTCATACTTGAGGTCGTTAAATTTCTTCGACCTTTGTTCATCTTCATCGGGGGCCTGTGGATGCACAACACAACAATGTGTTTATTTGTCTTTGTTTGCTTATATGTCTATTTCTGCGTTTGTTTATGAATTATTTTTCTCTGTGTTTCTGTTTTTATAATTTAACGATGCATGTCTTCTACAGATAGTTGCTGTTAACCCCCACACTTCAGGTTAATCTTCTAGGCAATTTTACGCTCAGTAGCTCGCCATTGCTTTCTCAACGAGAAGGCAACTTTGTTGTAGTTCAATTGAGTGTAGGAGTTGCTCACACTTCCCCGCCATCAGGGCACCGGAAGTTGAAGCACAAGCACGAGAAACCCCGCGGACACTTGGAGCGCTCAGTGTTACACAGTTAACCGTGCTCACACACTACATAAACTTTAGTCTCATGTCATGTTACAGGGTGGTGCAGTTAACCCCAGCATTGACCGCCTGCTCATGATGGACCAGCCACTCGCACATTCTGTAGCGTCTCGTTGCTTTCTTAACTGTTTGCCAAGGGATGATAAATCGCCTTAGGCGACTTCCCGTATCTGACATGGGTTTATATACGGTAGTTTTCTTATGCAACCCATTAAATTGAATATATATATATATATAAAATGCAAAACGAAGGGGTTACGGACGTGGTTCGTGACCTCGCATACTCGCACTCGCAACACGGCTGCCCGCGATTTGGCGACAGACCGCGTTGCGTTGATTTTTTTTTACGAAAAGGTATGGGCGACGGTCAATCAGAAAGCAATGGCAAACTACTGAACGTAAACTTGCCAAGACATCAAGAACAGAAAAAAATGCTGGTGTTTACTGCAATGTCCTGTAAAGAATATGCAACTAACTTTCTTAAATACAACATGTGCGCTACAAATGTTAACAACTTTAAAGTCACAACTGTGACACACCTCTCCTTCCCAATTTCCGCCATCCATTTTGGCAGGGCCTTGCGGTAGATTTTCTCAGTACGACGCAAGTCTTCGAAATACCGCCACTTCAATGTTTTATCTTTACAAATGCCTCCCCGTTTGCCGCCCCCTTACGGTGCCGCCTGATGTGACCGATTCTCTGCATCATAGCATGGCACGGCCCTGCATTTTGGTGAGGTCCAAATGTGCTGTTTGTTTGGTACTGAATCTGTTAACGACACTCTCATACCAGCGATATCAAGGGAAGGCAATATGTTCTCAAACCACCTACGGGTGATTTAAAACCCTCTTCCTGGTATAATGGGAAATTGTGAAAACAGCATTCACTAACCCCCTAAGCCACACACGATATAAGCAACAACAACCAACCTACCTACCTACCTCTCTAGCTGTCTGTCCCTCTATTCGGTTTTAGCACAGAATTGTTATAAGGGAAATAACCCGAGGCAAACTATGATTTCATAAATTGATTGTTTCCCTTAATTTCTTAAATGGTGTGAGTGAAAGATGTGCTAGGAATACCATTGGCAGACAATAACCAATGAACAAGTCCTGCAAGAAGCATATAAAAATCTAAACTGATCAGAGAAATTAGATATAAACAGTCAAGATTATTTTGGGCACGTTGAGATGAGAAATTAAATTAAAAACTTGGAGACAACTGGCAAGCTTGAGGGGGAAAGAGGAAGGGCAATGTTGGGAGATATGAATAATTTGTCCACATGACATAATCGAGACAAGGGCTGATCTGGTGATCGTGTGAGATGTCGACCCTTTAGCGTTAACGGTTATCGGCATGGCACCATGATGATGATGATGATGATGATGATGATGATGATGATGATGATGATGATGATGATGTAGAGTGTCTGTGCACCAGTATTTCGCACACTGTTGGAACTGTTTGTTTTCTACATCGTTGACGTGACGAGTTGACGTGACGAGTTGTCTTCATCTTCCCTTGTTGACGTGACGAGTTGTCTTTATCCAGGGCCCTTGTTGACGTGACGAATTTTCTTCATCCAGGGCCCTTGTTGACGTGACTAGTTGTCTTCATCTTCCCTTGTTGACGTGACGAGTTGTCTTCATCCAGGCCCTTGTTGACGTGACGAGTTGTCTTCATCTTCCCTTGTTGACGTGACGAGTTGTCTTCATCTTCCCTTGTTGACGTGATGAGTTGTCATCTTCCCTTGTTGACGTGACGAGTTGTCTTCATCTAGGGCCCTTATTGACGTGACGAGTTTTCTTCATCCAGGGCCCTTGGTGACGTGACGAGTTTTCTTCATCCATGGCCCTTATTGACGTGACGAGTTGTCTTCATCTTCCCTTGTTGACGTGACGAGTTGTCTTCATCCAAGGCCCTTGTTGACGTGACGAGCGTTCTTCATCAGGGGCCCTTGTTGACGTGACGAGTTTTCTTCATGAGAAGCCCTTGATGACGTGACGAGTTTTCTTCATTCGGGGCCTTTGTTGACGTGACGAGTTTTCTTCATGAGGAGCCCTTGATGACGTGACGAGTTTTCTTCATGAGAAGCCCCTGATGACGTGACGAGTTTTCTTCATGAGAAGCCCTTGATGACGTGACGAGTTTTCTTCATCTTCCCTTGTTGACGTGACCAGTTTTCTTCATCTTCTCTTGTTGACGTGACCAGTTTTCTTCATCTTCCCTTGTTGACGTGACGAGTTTTCTTCATTCGGGGCCCTTGTTGACGTGACGAGTGTTCTTCATGCAGGGCCTTTGTTGACGTGATGACAGTTTTCCTAATTCCCTGTCTATACTATAAATTCACTACCTTTGAAAACAGACAGTCAAAAGAAAGAAATTAGTCTGCTTAAACAGAAACAGATGTAATGGTTTTTACAAAGAAACATTGTACATCCATATGTATTATGAAAGTAAATGGAGATGAAACAAATAGATGTATTGAAGTATTGTGGTACTAACATAACAGCAGATGGAAGATGCATTCAGGAATTTAAATGTAGAATATCCCAAGTAGAGGAAGTATTTGACATCATCATGTGCCATGACGACAAGCAGGGGCGGTCTTGTTTCGTCATCTCACACAATGACCTGAGTTGCAGATCAGCTCAGTGTTCCTGTCTCAACCATGTCATGTGGTCAAGCCATCCCCATAGTTACTTCTCGGCTTTCCCCTTGTTCTTTTCCCCTCAATCTTGCCAGATGTCACCAAGTTCTCTAGTGTATTTCTTTTCATAACGTGCAAAAAAAAAAAAAAAAAATGTGACTGTCTATGTTTGTAATTTCTCTGATCAGTTTCCGGTTTTCATTTGCCTCTTGTAGAACTTGCTCATTGGATTTTCTGTCTGTCCATTGCATTCTTTGTATTTTCCTCAGAAACCACATTTCTGCAGCCATCAGATATTTTTTCAGCTTGTCTGCTCATTGCCCACGTTTGATATCCACACAAAAGTACAGGTGTTTCACAAGATGGAGCATATTATCTTCACTGTATCTGTGACATTTTAGGTGAATAAAAGAGTTCATAATGAGCCTGTGCTGATTTACGGAAGTGAATAATAGACAATTAGAAGAAAAGTCAGGAATAATCTGGAAGCTGCGAAGATATGGTTGTATAGAAGAATGATAAGAACACCATGACCGGGTGGAAAGAGCAAAAAAGATATTTATAGAGAAGTTAATTTACAATGAAGGTATTTATAGAGAAGTTCATTTACAAAGAGAGCTGGTTACTCCCATCAGAAGAAGATAATCCACATTCTGTGGGCATGTCATGAGACGGGGACTGCTGGAATGTATCGCTAGAATGGAAAAGTTACAGGGGAGGAGAAGCAGAAAAAAAATGGTAACCAAATACGAAAAAATATTTTGAGTACACTCAATAACAGTCGTGTACACTCCGCTGCGTTTTTAGATTGGAGAGGGGATGAAAAGCAGTGCAACACAATCACGCGTGGAGATGATAACTTGGTACTGAGTGGGGATACAACTCTGCACAAGATCAGAGACAAGGTCAGGCAAACTGAATGCAAGTTACAACTTCTGTCGTTTAGAGAACTCAGACACAACACAACCTTCTAGAGGACTCAAACACAAGGCAACTCTTCTAGAGGACTCTAACACAAGGCAACTCTTCTAGAGGACTCTAACACAAGGCAACTCTTCTAGAGGACTCAAACACAAGGCAACTCTTCTAGAGGTCTCACTACACAACGCAACTCTTCTAGAGGACTCACATTATAACACAACTCTTCTAGAGGACTCTAACACACCACAACACAACTCTTCTAGAGGACTCTAACACAACACATTTCTAGAGAACTCAAACTTCAACAAAATTCTTCTAGAGTACTCTAAAACAACACAACTCTTCTGGAGAACACAAACCACAACACAACACTTCTAGAGAACTCTAACACAACACAACACTGTTAGAGGACTCAAACTACAACACAACACTTCTAGAGAATTCTAACACAACACAACACTTCTAGAGAACTCTAACATAACACAACACTTTTAGAGGACTCAAACTACAACACAACACTTCTAGAGAATTCTAACACAACACAACACTTCTATAGAACTCTAACACAATACAACACTTCTTGAGGACTCAAACTACAACACAACTTTTCTAGAGAACACAAACTACAACACAACACTTCCAGAGGACTCAAACTACAACAGAACTCTTCTAGAGTACTCTAACACAACACAACACTTCTAGAGAACTCAAACAACAACACAACTCTTCTAGGGGATTATAACTACAACACAACGTTTCTGGAGTAATCTAACACAACTTAACAATACTAGAGGACTCTAACTACGACGCAACACTTCTAGAGAACTCAAACAATAAAACAACCTTTCTAGAAAACTCAGACTACAATACACCTCAATACACCTCTTCAAGAGGACTCTGACTACAACACAATTCTTATAGAGTACTCTAAAACAACATAATTCTTCTAAAGTTCTATAATACAACACAACTCTTCTAGAGTATTCTAACACAACACAACTCTTCTAGATATTCACAACACAACACAACTCTTTTAGAGTACTCACACCGCAACACAACTCTTCTGGAGAACGCACAACACAACTCTTTTAAATGACTCAAACTACAATACAACTCTTCTAGAGGATTCACAACAAAACTCTTCTAGAGTACTCTAACACAACACAACCCTTCTAGAGTACTCTACCACAACACATGTCTTCTAGGGGACTCACAACACGACACAATGCTTCCAAAGTACTCACAACATAACACGGCTCTTCTAGAGGACTCACAATAGACCACAACACAACACTTATAGAGGATTCACAAGTCAACACAACTCTTCTAGAGGATTCACAACACAATACAATTCTTTTAGAGGACTTAAACTACAATACAACTCTTCTAGAGAACTCAAACCACAATTAACTCTTCTAGAGGACTCACAATACAATACAACTCTTATAGAGGACTCAAACTACAACACAACTCTTCTAAAGTACTCAAATTGCAATACATCTATTCTAGAGGACTCAAAACACAACTTTTCCATAGGACTCAAACTTCAACACAACTCTTCTAGAAACGCCTCAAACCACAACATAACTCTTTTAAATCACTGACAACACAACACAATACAACACAACACAACTAACCAACCCACCAATGAATCACTCAACTAATAAACCCACAATTCAACCAACAAACAAAACAATCTACAGATCAACCAACAGCAGTAACTTCAGCAGCTACGAAGACGACGATAACAGTACAGTAGTAACAGCAACAACAGTAGCAGCAGCAGCAACAACAACGAATATAACACAACCACAGGTACCTCAAAGGCAAAACATAAGCAGCAAGAACAGCAGAAACCATAACAGCATCAGAAACAGCAGCAACAACGACAACAGCAAAAGCAGCAACATAAACAACGACTACGGCAGCAGCCGCAACAAACGAGTGGCAACACAACAAGAATAACGAAAAGCAGCAGCAACAACAGCAGCAACCACAAGGACAACAGCAAAAACGAAAGAACAACAACAATGACAACGAGAAAAACAGCAGTAGCAGCAGCAGCAGCGACAGCAAGAAAAAACAACAATAATAGCAAGAGAGGAGCGGCAACAAGAACAAAGATAATAGCAACGATAAGATTTAAAAACACCAGCAATAACATTAACAAAAATAACAACCCAACAACAACAGACAACAAATGTGTGTACTCCTAAGATATGTGTTGTTGTTGCCTCAACACAGATTCTCTGGCCGTGTATCAAACATGTGTGTATCAATCAATATCGGCCGTGTATTGGACAGCCAGCCGCGTGTGTAGAGACATCACCGTGTGTGCTGCCAGACGCGCGGACACGTTGTGTCACACCACGGCTCACCTTGTACTGAAACACAGCTTGGCCCCGCCCCTGAGCCGCCTGCATCGTCAGCTGATTGGTCACTTGTGCTGGGGGCGGAGTTGTCGGCGAGGCTTGCTGCGGGGACGTCTCGGAGTTGTCGTCTTCCATTGGTTGTCGCGTGATTCCATTGATCGATTTGTTGTACAGCCCGCAGGCGTTGCACAAGTAGTGCCCAGTGCTGTCCCTCCTCCACAGCGGGGTGGAAATTGTGCCGCAGTTGACGCACTCTCGTCCTTCCACCACTCCGTAGTAATCTTCCGCGGCATCTGCAACAACACATAATATCAAATATGACCTTTGTGGTATTCCATAACTACACATACAAACAGAGAGGACAAAATACATACAAGTACATTCAATCAATCAATCAGGTGCCGTCTCCACAATGAAGGTTGGCGGCAATGGATCTCCAACACTGCCTGTCTCTCGCCCTAGCTGTACGTTATGTCTGATTGCTATTCGTCCATTTCTTGATGTTATTTTCCCACTTGTATCATTGTATACCTCTTGCTCGCTTGCCGTCAACCTTACCCTCCAGTATGGTTTTTTCATAAGAGTTAAGTCTTTTAAATGATTCAGTGTCGAAGGAAAATATATCGACAAATGTGACTTCAAATTAGAACAGATGGACAGTATATCGCCATATTAGGGTTATCGTTTGATTTGTTTTGTTGCGTAGTATCTTCCACAACTTCAATGTTTAGTAAACGGAAAGTTACATTATAATACTTGTTCTTATGATTCTGAAACTTGTTTGGTCCAAACTTACTTTTTGTTGCTCGGCACTGAATCAATTAATGGCAGATAGGTCACACACTGAGCGCGTAAGACGTAAGATGGTGCGAGATGGTGAAAATGACCATGTGCTCACATGCAACCACCGTGGATGCACATTTACAGCAGGAATTGGCCTTAACGATCACACTCGCCACCGCCATGGGTTGTAGTTATTAAGCCTTTTTGAAGCACAGTGTACCAAACTATCGTCTGTCAACAAGGCAAGGTGCATGTTGGTTAGTTACAGAAGCAGGCGAGGTTGAGTACAGACTATGGTTGAGCTTTGGTATGATAATATTGGGCTTCAGTAGTAAAGACAGACATCCAAGACAGACATCGAAGACAGACAGTCACAGATGTACGTAGACATTTGAAATACATGGGCAGCGAAAAAAAAAAAAGCAATAACGTCATTAAAACATTAGTTGGCAAAGACGAATGGAGAGTCATCGTCGCCATTGCCTGCTCCAGGCATGTGAATATGAGTAGCGGAAGAATATGGACAGCTAAATAACAGACAGCCAGACAGACAGACAGACAGACAGACAGACAGACAGACAGACAGACAGACAGACAGACAGACAGACAGACAGACAGACAGACAGACAGACAGACAGACAGACAGACAGACAGACAGAGAAGAGGTAGACAGAAAGAATATTGACAGCTTAATAACAGACAGACAGACAGACAGACAGACAGACAGACAGACAGACAGACAGACAGACAGACAGACAGACAGACAGACAGACAGACAGAGAAAATGTAGATAGACGGAATATTGACAGCTTAATAACAGACGGACAGACAGACAGACAGACAGACAGACAGAATATTGACAGCTCAATAACAGGTAGACAGACAATTGATGCACGAAATGCTGGTATGAGACAGTGCGACAACAGACAGACAAAATATCAGCAGTAAAACCCGTTATTGCTGTGTCTGTGTGTGTTTGTTGGTGTGTAGGTCTATCTGTTCGCCAGTGGTTAGTTATCTAGCCATTCATAAAATAATAAATGAAAATGGAAATGGATTTTACTCGACAGAAGACAACACACTGATAAGAAATGGATAACATGGGGCATTTAAAAGTTGAGTGACAAACGAAATCAAAGTATAGAAATAGCAAAAAAGAATATAAAATAATCAAACGAACAACAGATAAAAGCGAAATGACACAAGAACATTGCTGAAACGAATAGTGAAACAATAAGAATTCCATAGTGTTAAATACACAAACATTATGCAGAGATAAGTAACTCAGTTGGTAATTAGAAACATTAGAGTAAACACAAGAAAGATATTGATACGAATACATGTAAACATTCATACAGTGGAGAGGATTGTTTAACCGAGTTAATACAGTGGAGAACATTGTTTAACCGAGTTAATACAATAGAGAACAGTGTTTAACCAAGTTATAGATTACATTGTTTAACCAAGTTAATACAATAGAGAACATTGTTAACCGAGTTAATACAGTAGAGAACATTGTTTAACCGAGTTAATACAGTAAGAGAACATTGTTAACCGAGTTAATACAGTAGAGAACATTGTTTCAAACGAGTTAATACAGTAGAGAACATTGTTTAAACCGAGGTAATACAGTAGAGAACATGTTAACCGAGTTAATACAGTAGAGAACATGTTTAACCGAAATACAGTAGAGAACATGTTTAACCGAGTTATACAGTAGAGAACATTGTTTAACCGAGTTAATACAGTAGAGACATTGTTTAACCGAGTTAATACAGTAGAGAACATTGTTTAACAGAGTAATACAGTAGAGAACATTGTTTAACCGAGTTTTAATACAGTAGAGAACATTGTTTAACCGAGTTAATACAGTAGAGAACATTGTTTAACCGAGTTAATACAGTAGAGAACATGTTTAACCGAGTTAATACAGTAGAGAACATGTTTAACCGAGTTAATACAGTAGAGACATTGTTTAACCGAGTTAATACAGTAGAGAACATTGTTTAACCGAGTTAATACAGTAGAGAACATTGTTTACACCGAGTTAATACAGTAGAGAACATTGGTTTAAACCGAGTTAATTACAGTAGAGAAACATTGTTTTAACCGAGTTAATACAGTAGAGAACAATTGTTTAACCGAGTTAATCCAGTAGAGAACATTGTTTAACCGAGTTAATACATTAGAGAACATTGTTTAACCGAGTTAATACAGTAGAGAACATTGTTTAACGAGTTAAATACAGTAGAGAACATTGTTTAACCGAGTTAATACAGTAGAGAACATTGTTTTAACCAAGTTAATACAGTAGAGAACATTGTTTAACCGAGTTAATACAGTAGAGAACATTGTTTAACCGAGTTAATACAGTAGAGAACAGTGTTTAACCGAGTTAATACAGTAGAGAACATTGTTTAACCGAGTTAATACAGTAGAGAACATTGTTTAACCAAGTTAATACAATAGAGAACATTGTTTAACCAAGTTAATACAGTAGAGAACATTGTTTAACCAAGTTAATACAGTAGAGAACATTGTTTAACCGAAATAATACAATAGAGAACATTGTTTAACCGAGTTAATACAGTAGAGAACATTGTTTAACCGAGTTAATACAGTAGAGAACATTGTTTAACCGAGTTAATACAGTAGAGAACATTGTTTAACCGAGTTAATACAGTAGAGAACATTGTTTAACCGAGTTAATACAGTAGAGAACATTGTTTAACCGAGTTAATACAGTAGAGAACATTGTTTAACCAAGTTAATACAGTAGAGAACATTGTTTAACCAAGTTAATACAGTAGAGAACATTGTTTAACCGAGTTAATACAGTAGAGGAACATTGTTTAACCAAGTTAATACAGTAGAGAACATTGTTTAACCAAGTTAATACAGTAGAGAACATTGTTTAACCGAGTTAATACAGTAGAGAACATTGTTTAACCAAGTTAATACAGTAGAGAACATTGTTTAACCAAGTTAATACAGTAGAGAACATTGTTTAACCAAGTTAATACAGTAGAGAACATTGTTTAACCAAGTTAATACAGTAGAGAACATTGTTTAACCAAGTTAATACAGTAGAGAACATTGTTTAACCGAGTTAATACAGTAGAGAACATTGTTTAACCAAGTTAATACAGTAGAGAACATTGTTTAACCGAGTTAATACAGTAGAGAACATTGTTTAACCAAGTTAATACAGTAGAGAACAGTGTTTAACCAAGTTAATACAGTAGAGAACATTGTTTAACCAAGTTAATACAGTAGAGAACAGTGTTTAACCAAGTTAATACAGTAGAGAACATTGTTTAACCAAGTTAATACAGTAGAGAACATTGTTTAACCGAGTTAATACAGTAGAGAACATTGTTTAACCGAGTTAATACAGTAGAGAACATTGTTTAACCGAGTTAATACAGTAGAGAACATTGTTTAACCAAGTTAATACAGTAGAGAACAGTGTTTAACCAAGTTAATACAGTAGAGAACATTGTTTAACCGAGTTAATACAGTAGAGAACATTGTTTAACCGAGTTAATACAGTAGAGAACATTGTTTAACCGAGTTAATACAGTAGAGAACATTGTTTAACCAAGTTAATACAGTAGAGAACATTGTTTAACCAAGTTAATACAGTAGAGAACATTGTTTAACCGAGTTAATACAGTAGAGAACATTGTTTAACCAAGTTAATACAGTAGAGAACATTGTTTAACCGAGTTAATACAGTAGAGAACATTGTTTAACCAAGTTAATACAGTAGAGAACAGTGTTTAACCAAGTTAATACAGTAGAGAACATTGTTTAACCAAGTTAATACAGTAGAGAACAGTGTTTAACCAAGTTAATACAGTAGAGAACATTGTTTAACCAAGTTAATACAGTAGAGAACATTGTTTAACCGAGTTAATACAGTAGAGAACATTGTTTAACCGAGTTAATACAGTAGAGAACATTGTTTAACCGAGTTAATACAGTAGAGAACATTGTTTAACCAAGTTAATACAGTAGAGAACAGTGTTTAACGAAGTTAATACAGTAGAGAACATTGTTTAACCGAGTTAATACAGTAGAGAACATTGTTTAACCGAGTTAATACAGTAGAGAACATTGTTTAACCAAGTTAATACAGTAGAGAACAGTGTTTAACGAAGTTAATACAGTAGAGAACATTGTTTAACCGAGTTAATACAGTAGAGAACATTGTTTAACCGAGTTAATACAGTAGAGAACATTGTTTAACCAAGTTAATACAGTAGAGAACAGTGTTTAACGAAGTTAATACAGTAGAGAACATTGTTTAACCGAGTTAATACAGTAGAGAACATTGTTTAACCGAGTTAATACAGTAGAGAACATTGTTTAACCAAGTTAATACAGTAGAGAACAGTGTTTAACGAAGTTAATACAGTAGAGAACATTGTTTAACCGAGTTAATACAGTAGAGAACATTGTTTAACCGAGTTAATACAGTAGAGAACAGTGTTTAACCAAGTTAATACAGTAGAGAACAGTGTTTAACGAAGTTAATACAGTAGAGAACATTGTTTAACCGAGTTAATACAGTAGAGAACATTGTTTAACCGAGTTAATACAGTAGAGAACATTGTTTAACCGAGTTAATACAGTAGAGAACAGTGTTTAACCGAGTTAATACAGTAGAGAACATTGTTTAACCGAGTTAATACAGTAGAGAACATTGTTTAACCGAGTTAATACAGTAGAGAACATTGTTTAACCGAGTTAATACAGTAGAGAACATTGTTTAACCAAGTTAATACAGTAGAGAACATTGTTTAACCGAGTTAATACAGTAGAGAACATTGTTTAACCGAGATAATACAGTAGAGAACATTGTTTAACCGAGATAATACAGTAGAGAACATTGTTTAACCAAGTTAATACAGTAGAGAACATTGTTTAACCGAGATAATACAGTAGAGAACATTGTTTAACCGAGTTAATACAGTAGAGAACATTGTTTAACCGAGTTAATACAGTAGAGAACATTGTTTAACTAACTTAGCAGTATACATATGCTGATTGATCTTCTCTTTACAGGGCGTAGTCATCAACCCAAACCCCATATTGACTTACAATACAACTTTGTGTTCAGTAGTTTGCCACTGATTTATGAATGGGAAGTTACTGCAAGTCCAAGTAACGTGCCCAGTCATCAACGCACCGGAAGTACAAGCGCATTAATTCCCCCGGCCACGGACACTGCGAACCAAGCTTGTAGATTAAAATATTTGGGAACAACAGAAGACAGGTGTATGTCAGAGAATCACAGCAGAATAAACAAAACGAAAGCTGCATTTAATATTCATCTTCTTCTTCTTCATTCGTTCATTTGAAATGTGTCTATATCTGCAATGTTGTCTCTTGCATGAAATGTGTCTATATCTGTCCTGATGTGTCTTGTGTGAAATGTGTCAACATTTGCAATGTTGTCTCATCTCATCTCATCATGTTCCTCTTGTACCTTGCGGTGTCGAGGTGAAGTATAAACGGCGGGAGAGTGCCCGATTATGGGCTTCATGTATCGATATTCCGATAGACTCTGATATTCCCTCCGTCCAACATTTACGTGGTCAGCCTCTTCCTCTGCTTCCTTCTGGTCTGTACATCATAGCTTGTTGTGGTATACTGTTAGTTGGTAACCTTCTTGCATGGCCAAACCATTTGACTCGCTGCCTTCTAATAAAATCTAGTGCAGCTATAACCCCCACTTTCAGTGTTGCCATCTCCCTTTGATGAAAAAGCACCAAGATCGATCCAAAAAAAGCACTAAAAAGCACCAAAATTGTTTCAATCAATCAATCATGTGCCATGCCGGAAAGCGTGGGCGGTCATGATTCGCCATTTCACTCGATCACCAGAGTCGTGGATCAGCTCAGTGTTCCTGTCTCGTCCATGCCATGTGGCCAAGCCATCCAGGTATTTTCCTCTCGGTCTTCCTCTTGGTCTGTTCCCCTCGATCTTGCCAGCTGTCACCAAGTTCTCCAGTCCATTTTTCTCATAACATGTCCAAAAAATTTTGACTGTCTACGTCTAATTTCTCTAATCAATCTACGATTTCATTTGTCTCTTGTAGTACTTGGTCATTGGTTTTTCTATCTGTCCATGGTATTCTTTGCATTTTCCTCAGAAACCACATTTCTGCAGCCATCAGATGTTTTTCAGCTTGACTGCACATTGTCCAAGTTTCACATCCATACAAAAGAACAGGCTCTATGTATCCCCTCAACACTCTTTTTCTCGTTTCAATTGACATCATTTTATTGGTCAGAATGTTTTTCATCTTGCTAAAGGCTACTTTCGCAATGGCGATTCTTGTTCTAATCTCTTCAAGGCATCTCCCATCAGATGTTATGACTGTTCCGAGATAATTGAACCGATTCACTTGTTGAAGAATATTCCCATTTACTTGTATATTACATTGTGGTACTTCGTTCTTCCTAGTGACGACCATAACCTGTGTCTTCCTACAATTTAATTCCAACCCCAGCTGCTCACTGTGTACAACCACAGGAAGCACCAAAAAAAAAAAAAAAAAGCACCAACTGTTGTTATTACAAATGTAACAAGGTAGCACAGTATAATTTATTATTATCACTTCATATTACAATGAAGTTTATTCCAGATCCGCCAAATTCCAATCAGAACTACTCTCGAGCCAAAAAAAAAGCACCAAATTGCAATACTATTGTTTTGGGAAACCACTAAAACAAGCACTGGCGGTATTCATTCAAAATGTTATAAAGTAGCACCTTATAATTTATTATTATCACTTCATATTACAATGAAGTTTATTCCAGATCGGCCAATTCCCAATCAAAACTACTATCGAGCCAAAAAAGCACTAAATTGCATGTAATATTTGTTGGGAAATCACTAAAACAAGCACAGGCGGTATTCATTCAAAATGTTATACAGTAGCACATTATAATTTATTATTATCATTGAATATTAGAATGAAGTTTATTCCAGATCTGCCAAATCCCAGTCAGACAACTCCTCTTCAGTTTCTGTAGCTATTTCCTGTTGTGTTTGCTCCTGTGATGATGAGGATGAGGAGGATGATTGAAAGAAACATGCATATACCTCCTGTGATCCAATTTTTCGCAGAATATCCTTTTTTTTTTTGTTTTTAGCATATCCTTTACAGGACTTAGCTGTCAACACCAGCATCTTTCAGCTGTATGTTGATCTCTTGGCAAGATTACGCTCAGTAGTTTGCCATTGCTTTCTGTGCGGCCGGCTCAGTATCCCGCAAGTCACGAGCGGGGATCGAACCACCTCAGCTCTCGCTCCGCTACGAGACTCTGCGTGATAAACGGGATTACAGAGAGAAAGTGTTGTAACCCCACAGCCAGAGAGACCGGCCATAGAAACCAAATATCCTTAGGTAGTTTATAATCATGACAGCATTTGCCACATCTTTTCATTCCATATCTAATAGTGAAAACAGCTGTCAAACTCTTTATGCTAAGTCTATTCCGCAATTTTGATTTTATAACTTAACTCCTATCTGACTGAAAATACGCTCCACGTCCGCATATGAATGAGGTAAAATGAGCACAGTTAAAGCTAAATCTGTAAGATCTTGGAAAGGATTTTCACCGGTGGCATCCCTGCATGAGGCTCTTTCTGCCCACAGTCCAAGTATGTCAGAGGTCTGTGTCCACTGCATATGATGAAGTTTTCTCCACTGGAAATTGATGCGGGTGAGAGTAGCTGCATCTTCTACAAACATTGTAGCAAGATCCAATATAAAGGGCTTCATTGGCTGTAGACATCCACTTCCACTAAGACATGACATGGACTGTAACACTCAAACGTTATCGGGTGTACGTAAACGCAGCTGTGTCAATAGCTCTATTAAAAACTGGAATTTCTTCCTCATCGGGAAACTTGTAGTCTGCTATTAAAGGGAGTTAAATTAGTTGCATATTGCGAGGTAACGTACTAAGACTGTTTTACTCCCTCGCTTCAGTTCAAATTCGGCTTTTTAGTGTTCCCAAAATGAATTTTAAAGTAATTTTTACCCACCCCCAAAAAGCACCAAAAAAATTTTGTGAAGCACTAAATTTACGCGGCCGCGCTAAAAGGAAAATTTTTCGCACTAACTGACTTGAAAAAGCACTAAATTTAGCGCGAAAAGTACTAAAATGGCAACACTGCCCACTTTAGTCTTGATTTCTTCATTTCTGATCTTACCTCTTCTTGATACATTGAGTATTCTTGTCAGGAATCTCATTTCTGTTGTTGTGATTTTTCTTTTCTCTTTTTCTGTCATTATCCAGGTTTGGCATTGGTAGCATAGAGTTGGTAGGAAGATTGTGTTGTAAAGTGTTTTCTTAGTTGTTATTGATACATGTTTGCTCTTTAGTAATGGTGCCATTTGTCCAATGAGTTGGTTTGCTTTATTACATATTTATTGCATTTTCGATCTCGTCTTCTGATCTGCCATTTGATGATATTATACTTCCCAGGTACTTGAAACTCTTTACTTGTTTCAAGGGATGTTCGTTTAGGTGAATTGTTGTTGTTTTTTCTTCTATAGTTATACTCATTACCTCTGTTTTGTACAATGTTGTCTCTTGTATGAAATATGTCTATATCTGCAATGTTGTCTCTTGTATGACATGTGTCTATATCTGCAATGTTGTCTCTTGTATGTGTCTATATCTGCAATGTTGTCTCTTTTATTAAATGTGTCAGTATCTGTAATGTTGTCTCTTGTATGAAATGTGTCTATATCTGCAATGTTGTCTCTTGTATGACATGTGTCTATATCTGCAATGTTATCTCTGGTATGAATGAAGATGAAAAAGAAGCAGAAGAATAAGAAGAAGAAGAAGAAGAAGTAGAGGAGGAGGAGGAGAAGAAGAGGAGGAGGAAGAAGAAGAAGAAGAAGAAGAAGAAGAAGAAGAAGAAGAAGAAGAAGAAGAAGAAGAAGAAGAAGAAGAAGAAGAAGAAGAAGAAGAAGAAGAAGAAGAGGAGGAGGAGGAGGAGGAAGAGAAGGATGATGATAATAATAATAATAATAATAATAATAATAATAATAATAATAATAATAATAAGAAGAGAAGAAGAAGAAGAAGAAGAAGAAGAAGAAGAAGAAGAAGAAGAGGAGGAGGAGGAGGAGGAGGAGGAAAAGAAGGATAATAATAATAATAATAATAATAATAATAATAATAATAATAAGAAGAAGAAGAAGAAGAAGAAGAAGAAGAAGAAGAAGAAGAAGAGGAGGAGGAGGAGGAAGAGAAGGATAATAATAATAATAATAATAATAATAATAATAATAATAATAATAATAATAATAATAAGAAGAAGAAGAAGAAGAAGAAGAAGAAGAAGAAGAAGAAGAAGAAGAAGAAGAAGAAGAAGAAGAAGAAGAAGAAGATTACAACAATAAGAATGAGGCAAATGGTATTTGTATTTATATAATGAGAAGAGAGACATTGAAGAAAACCGTGACGGCTGGAAAGATCAGTAGGTAGAAACAGCAGAGGTAGACCGACAAACAAGGTGCTTGATGACCTAAGATGGCAAGAAAGGATATCACCAACACACCAAATCCCGAACATAGTGAACGGAGATCTGCCGGCAGACATCAACACCCTCGTCATTTAACAAAACGTATGATGATTATACATTTGTCTATCAA
>JACEFZ010012701.1:347500-357500 GCA_014155875.1 Cepaea nemoralis
AGCTGATCTATGGCTCTGGTGATCGTGTGAGATGGCGAAACATGACCGCTCACTCGTATCGGCATGGCACATACTGATGATGATGATGATGAGTTTGCCATTGTCGGTGCTGTGGTTTGGTGGCAGTGAACGCGTTTCTCAAGACCTCGACACACAGAGTCCAGGGTCCGAAATCCGCCGTAGACAATTTGGAAGTAGGCCGCGTTGCGTTGTTTCCAATGGTGTGAGCATTGCCTGTTCAGAAAGCAATGGCAAACTACTGGACGTAAGAATTACCTAGCAAATCACAAACTAGCCAACAATGCTAGGGTTGACTGCGACGTCCTGGACAGGACATGCAACCAACTGATGTTTGTGGTAGTTTGCCATGGCTTTCTGAAGGAGAAGTCGACGTGTAAGTGGAACTGACCGATGTAGGGAGTGATCCCGCTACATGGCCGTAATCGCACAGGAAGTGTAAATGTGAGCGCGAGAAATTCATCGGCCACGCTGGCCTCATAAAGGTTCACTGCATATGTAAACTAATAACCGCAACCCAAAGAAATAGGGAAAAATCACACCTTATATCTTCACATAGCAAAAACAAGGATAACGCATACAGATAAAAAAAACTACAATGCAGAAAGAAATATATGTTAATGAGGAAAAAATGGAGGTGGTGGAAAATTTCGAATACCATGGATCATTGATTACCACAAATGGTGACACAATGAAAGAAATTACAAGACGAATATCAATTGCGCTTCAAAGACTAAAACAACTGAGTAAATTATGGAGTGGGACAGACAGAACTACACAAATTCGATTGTTAAGAGCATGCATCTTTCCCATTGCAACATACACTTGTGAGACCTGGACACTTACTAAACAAAATGAACAGCGCATAAATGCCTTTGAATATAAATGTTACAGACGAGTTCTAAGAATATCTTGGATACAGAAAAGAACAAATGCATCCATACGACAAGAGTTGAATGTTGAAGAAGGTTGGCTATTAAAGACGATACAACAAAGAACATTGAAATAGTTTGGTCACTTTAAACGTCACGAAAGTTTGGAGAGAACAATAATGGAGGGGTATATGCCTGGGAAGAGAGGAAGAGGAAGGCCAAAGAGTAGATAGGTGTAGGATGTGGCAGATGATCTCCAGATGGGTATATCGGACGCGGAGCATCTTCCGTATGACCGAGAAGTTTTCCGGACGGTTCTTACAGGAGCGAGATTCAGCGTAGGGCATGCTACTGAATGTGTGCGTGTGCGTGTGTGTGTGTGTGTGTACATATGTGTGTGTGTGTGTGTGTGTGTGTGTTGAAGATTTGTATATATTTATATCATATTCTATGGCAAGCAATCAATAGCCACTTCTTTCCATTGCGTTTACTTCATGTTTATCCCTGGCTCGACCTCCCGCCATTATGTCGGAGTTACTGTAACAATGTTATCTACAATTTACGACCGTGGCAGCCCCCATACTTCAATGGATCGATGTGGTTGAAGGCGAACCCGGATGTGGACAACACTGCACAGACTCATATCCGGGCTGTGTGCCTGATCTGCCGGGCACGGCTTAGCTAATCTCTGACTTCTAGTTTCTAATTCTTTGTACGGGTAGCGGATTTGTGAAATTTGTGATTACCCTGTAGACGGATCTTACACAGGTTGAGTTGAGTTGAGCTAAGAACCGACATAACTGCACCCAGGGTATTCCCTCACGCGCTTCTTCCCCTCGTTCAACAGCCAGCGAAGAGTCATAGTACTAATCGTTCCCACCGTTATCTGATTGAAAGTTCTCCTGGTCTCCCTCTCAGTTTTGAGATTCTTCCTGAACCCCTGCCGATTCCCCGCCTACCTCATTCTTTCCAAATACAGGTTCTTACACAGGACAGCGACAAGAACGACGAGGAGGAGGAAGACGACGACATCGACGAGGACGACAACAACAACAAGAACAACAGCAGCAGCAACAATAATAACAACAACAGCAGCAACAGCAATAACAATAACAACAGCGACAACAATAGCAACAACAATAACAGATTGCTAATGAATGATACACGTGTGTTTGTGATCATGCCCGTACAGACTCAACTGTTGCTCATCTTTCGCAGGACGTTGCGAACCAGGTTGATGTTCTAAGCAATTTGACGTTCATTAGTTTTCCGTTGATTTCTGAACGAGCAGTCACCGTTTAAGTAATAAATACAGACCGGCGATGGGACTGAGCATACAACACCGCCACCAGCTAATAGAAAGTTTATCTAAAGCAGGTCAAACCTATCGGCCAGATGACCTCTCTGTGCAGGTTGGAAGGACAAAAATGGGAGGACAAAATCACCAATGCGGAGCTCTGGGACACAAGAATGAAATGTGGACAAGACGTTGGCATAGATAGAACTGTAGACACGCGTGGAAACCAGACAGTAGCGTGACTGGAAGGTCCATGAAATACAGGGAGACGATACCAACAAGCATATAAGAATGAGAACCGGGGACAGAGATGGGTCATACGATATAGGTGAATGATACACAGGGGTTGGCAAGGGGTTGTGTGCTTGCGATGTGATGGTTGTGGGCCGGTGCTCTGCAGGCGGTATAAGATGAAAGTCTAAACAAGTTGAAGAAGAGGAAGGAGGAGAAGAAAGAGGGGGAGAAGCAGAAGGAGTAGAAGGAGAAGAAGAAGAGAAGAGAAGAGAAGAGAGAGAAGAGAAGAGAAGAGAAGAGAAGAGAAGAGAAGAGAAGAGAAGAGAAGAGAAGAATAAGAGAAGAGAAGAGAAGAGAAGAGAAGAGAAGAGAAGAATAAGAGAACAGAAGAGAAGAGAAGAAAAGAGAAGAGAAGAGAAGAGAAGAGGAGAGGAGAGGAGAAGAAGAGGCTGAAGAAGAAGGAGGATGGGGAGGAGTAAGAAGAAGAAGAAGAAGAAGAAGAAGAAGAAGAAGAAGAAGAAGAAGAAGAAGAAGAAGAAGAAGAAGAAGAAGAAGACAGCCAGGCCATATTGCCATTGTTGTGTGTTGTTGAATACAAGAAAGAAAAAAAAATACCACTATCCTTGAACACAACCACCCTAGTTGTATTTACAGCCTCTACACACACAGGCTGTTATCAATGTCAACCTTTTTATCATCTTTATCATTGCTGTTATCTCCACCGTCGATATCGCCGATCTGATTACAGCAGCGACTGCGTTACCAGCCACCACCGACCATTCTGTTAGAACTGTCCAACAGCCACAACCTACACGCAGTCACACAACAACAAAAGTTCAACTACTACAACAAACGAACCCCCTCACACGCATTAAAGTACATTGGACACACGGTTCTAGAAACATACTTGTATTGACCAATCAGCGCCCCGTGGGTGATGCGATCAACATCGCGTCTTTACTTTCCTAGACATTTCCTGGTACATATTTTATGATAGATCGACCTTGGAGCTGGGTCAATTTTAAATGATTACGTGCTGTGAGATGATCAATCGTCTTACGCGACTTCTGTCATTGGATTATATATCGCAAAATGATGTCATTGTGTTATAATTCATGTCTGCTACCATATTAACAAATGTTATGCCATAACTGTGACACACCCGCTATTTCACATTTTCCGTCTTTCACCTTTGTTTCGTCCAAACCTACATTTGTTTGGTCAAAACCTAAGTTTGTTTGGTGGAAACCTACTTTTGTTTGGTGGAAACCTACTTTTGTTTGGTGGAAACCTACTTTTGTTTGGTGGAAACCTACTTTTGTTTGGTGGAAACCTACTTTTGTTTGGTGGAAACCTACTTTTGTTTGGTGGACACCTACTTTTGTTTGGTGGAAACGTACTTTTGTTTGGTGGAAACCTACTTTTGTTTGGTGGAAACCTACTTTTGTTTTGCACAGGATCTGTTAAGACTTAGAACCCGCTCCGGCCGAAACAAACCCGTGACCACCGTGTCCGCAGGCGAACGTCTAGCCACTACACCATGGCGGCTCCCACACCACACCATGGCTGAACGTTAACACGGGGGTCGGCGTGGCCAAACGGTGAAGCCGTCTGCCTCGTGTTGTGAAGGTTGAAAGATCGTTTCTCGGACTGTGTCGTTCAGACCCCGAGTGCAGTTTTCTTCTTTTTTTTTTTTTTTGGAGACTCCTGAGGGACATGGCTGTCATGGGGGTCATGAATGTGAGTGTCTTTGCTTGGGGTCATAATTGGGGCTCATGTCTAGGGGTAATGGCACACACCAAACCGGCTGCATAGAACTGCGTGCTCTGTTTTCTACAAACCACGTTTTCACTTCACATTCAACTTCGGCGTCATTCGCGAAATGTCTCCCGCCAAGGTGAGTTTTCAGTGGACCAAAAAGGTGGAAATCGCTTGGGGCTACATCGGGGCTGTGAGTTGGATATTCCAGAACCTCCCACCTTAGTTGGAATGACGCCGAAGTTGAATGTGAAGTGAAAACGGGGTTTAGAAAACAAAGCACGCAGTTCTATGCAGCCGGTTTGGGAGGACTGATAAAACGATGGGCTAAGTGCATCAATGTTGGTGGAAATTATGTTGAGAAATAAAGGGACAATGTATGTATAAAAATAAACTGGTTTCATTTTGTTATAAAATTTAGTTATTTTTCTACAGCCATTTGTGACTGAATTATTGACTTCCCCTTGTGCATTGTTTCAATGTTGTTTGTCCATCAAAGAATGATGATGAGCTTTCATCTCATCCAGTGGGGTTGAAAGTATGGAGCAATGAGTTCTAAGACGGCTGGTAAAGCCTATTTTGGCTCGAAATGTTCTTTGACAATGTGGGCAGAGAATGAGGCGGATCACCTGCAGTGGTTTTTCTGTCCAGTCTTTTTTTTCCCTTTTTCACAGCGCTTACAGCCCTGACTGCATCTCAAGTGACTGCACACTTTCGTAATGATGTACGCCACGAAAGTTGGTCTTTGGCAGCAGTTTCGTGGTGAATTCCAACAGCTTTTAGTGAGATCCTCAGTGTCTTTAAAGCGTTTCATCTGGCCGCCCTGGGAGCGTTTACCACAGCGCAGCTCACCGTAAAAAAATTCGTTTAGGGAGCCTGTGATCTGGCATGCGAATCAAGTGACCACTCTAGCGAATCTAATTCTTCATTAGGTGTGTGTGGATACTGGGCATGGACGCTCTAGGACTTGTCTTGCCATTTCATCTTTAAGTCGCTGGTAAACTGTCCAGGTTTCACAAGCATATAGCAATGTTGATAATACGATTGCTTTGTAGACTTTTAGGTTTATTTGCAGGCTTATTCCATTTCTATTCCATACGTTTTTGTTTCAATATGAGTTGTTTCAATATAAATTTTTTTCAATATACGTTGTTTCAATATTCGTTGTTTCGATGTGAGTTGTTTCAATATACTGTTTCAATATACGCTATTTCTATACACGTCGTTTCGATGTAGGCCGTAGTGTTAGATGAAACATACTAGAACGTATCAAGGCCACTATAGTTTGTTTCTGAACGCGTGTCTTATCATCGATTCTTCAGGGCCACCCGAAGAATATTGCCATAAAATAAGTGAGCATATCTGCAGATAAGGCACTGTAACTTGTGACATTTCCAGGATCCCATTTCATATTCAGGTTGTGGAAAATATTGACATAACGTCGGCCTCACTGATTGCAGCGCAGGATCTGTGGCTAGAAGGCCTGGCCAACTTTCAGACTGACGGGTACAGCTGGTTTTGATGTCTGACTGACGGGTAAAGTACGTTCATGTTGACAGCCATGGCAAATAGATGCCTACACTGCCAGGGTATACGGGCAAATGGTGATGGCACTTACTTGCCTACATTGTCCGAGTATTCGGCTCTTCAGAGAAATCACTTACGTGTCTACATTGCCAAGGTATTAGCAATGACATCTACGTGCTTACATTGCCAGAGTATTTGGTTCTTCAGTGACAGCGCCTACGTGTCTACATTGCCAGAGTAAGACTTTTTACAGCAGAAGAGTACTTGTATATACTGAGAGAGGGCATTGATATGTACATAGTATAAATATCTATATTTTAAGTCTATTCATGCCTACATTATCAGGGTATTTGTTCCTACATTGTCAGGGTATTCGTGCCTACAATGTCAGGTTCTACATGCCTACGTTGTTAGGGTATTTGTTCCTACATTGCCAGGGTATACATGCCGACATCCAGTGTTAATAAAATACAAATAACCCTTCCTTCAATGGGTGTCCCAGTAAACACTACACACCACAGACAAACCGTTATGTGACAGTTCTATCTGTGCCTCTGATACCTATATTATTCTCTACCCCCGGGCATTCAGCTGGAGTCTGTTGGTAACATATACCCTATATCTGTGAAGGAGACATAAGCAACTTAGGACTGTATGCTGCGATGAATCATGACTTTCTTACGTCCAAACTTTCCTCTTCGTAGATATGAGGTTCCCGTTTTCGTTTTGCACACTTAGATAGTTTCTGAGCTTGGAGAGGGGCATGAGAGGTCAGGAGTACAGTCCCTGTGGAGTGTCTTTTGTACCTGGTTGGGAAGCAAACGTCTTCAGTAACCTCCCCCCGATAGATGTGATTCCTCTTTAGGTCTTTGACATCTAAACGTCCATGAATTGACATTCATGATAAACGTTTAGTTTTCCCTTGGATTCATAACAAATCAATAAACCAACCAACCAACTAACCAACCAACCAACCAACCAACCAACCAACCAACCAACCAAACAACCAACCAACCAACCAACAAACCAGTTAGGCAGCCAACCAACCAACCAAACAACCAACCAACCAACCAACGAACCACCCAACCAACGAACCAACCAACAAACCAACCAGTCAGCCAGCTACCCAACCAACAAACAGATAAAGCAAACAACTAACCGATAAACTAATAAACCAACCAAACACTCAATTTACCTACCAAACAACAAACCAACCAGTTGATAAACTAATCAACCAATCAGTCAACCTCACTAAGAAACATCAAATCAACCAATTGATAAACCAACCAACGAACTAACCAATGAACCAACAATTACCCCACTCTATACTTCCACTCCACATTTCCCAACACACACACACACACACACACACACACACACACACACACACACACACACACACACACGCACGCACTCACGCACGCACGCACGCACGCACTCACGCACGCACACACACACACACACACACACACACACTGGCTGTCGCCTGCAGCTCAATACTTATTATTTGTCAACCAACATGTCTAGTTCTCCAGGTGGGATTTCCTTGTCGCTCACGACCATTCATGAATCACATTATATTAAAACTGGTTCACCAGTAAAACCCTACACACCCTGACACGACAGCACCCCGTGTCCCTCCTTATCTAAGCCACAGATCCAGGCCTCCCCAATCATCTCAACCCCAACTGGCGGCAGGATACTGCAGATCCTTTCATGTTTACCTTCAGCCTAGAGTCGTAAATCCATCCCGAGATCCATGCAGACTTAATACCCCTGAAACGAAACGTCTGGTCGAGAACAGAGCTCCATATTTACAACATCCTTCTCATCAAATGGCTACTTTATGTCGCTTTGTTTCCCAGTTTTCTCTTGTTTCCGGTTTCCCTTCTTTTTAGATTTCTTCGAATTAGGTTTATCGGATGTGGCACCACCTGTGCATATTTGGGGTGGCCTGTGAACTCGTCGACTGCGAAAGTGAGTGACAACGGGCCACCTATGTCTCCGTACATTCATGCCTACATAAAGTGATGCCGCTATAACATCACAAACCTACAGCAGGAAAGTGCTTTGGGACAAATGGGTTGACTTGACGGCCCGTGGGCTGCTGACCGCATCAGCCACCTAGTGCCGGTTGGGCTATAAACCTGTCTCTATCACCATATAACCATAATTAACATCTCTGTTACCTCTTGGTGTGGACAGACTTTTCTTTTCCGCTGGCTCGCATAGAACTTAAGCATATTCCATACACACGACATCTAGTGGCACTGGGCTGAATTTTTTTAGTGTGGGTTAGCTTTCCCTTTCACCGGCGTCCCTCGCCATCAGGCAAACCCACTTCGAATTCAGAGGTGCTTGTAATTTACGTCCCTAAGTCAAGGACGAGAAGTCATCAATTTAGTCCAACTGTCCGGTGTAGGGTTCGAACCCTTTAACTCGACATCAGCATACCGGATGTTTAAAAATCCGTGTTCTTATCCACTCGGCCATGCTAACCTCCCGGACAGACTTGTAATAACGATAGCTGGATGTGGACAGACGGTCAGACCACGAAGCTGGACGAGTGGACACACACACACACACACACACACACACACACACACACACACACACACACACACACACACACACACACACACACACAGAGCTACACGCCAACGTGAACATGACAGTTGTTGTACAGTAGTAGTAGTAGTGTTTACTGTAGTAGTACTAGCATTAGTTGTTGTTTTCATACTAGTTGTAGTAGTAATAGTTGTTGTTGCCGTACTACATCTAGTACTACTACTAATACTACTACTACTACTACTACTACTACTACTACTACTACTACTACTACTACTACTAGTAGTAGTAGTAGTAGTCGTAGTAGTAGTAGTAGTATTAGTAGTAGTAGTAGTAGTAGTAGTAGTAGCAGTAGTCGTAGTAGTAGTAGTATTAGTAGTAGTAGTAGTAGTAGTAGTAGTAGTAGTAGTAGTAGTAGTAGTAATTGTTGTTGTTGTTGTTGTTGATGTTCTTGCCGTCTCCCTGGCCAAGGTGTTAGCGACATGGTTCATAATCTCGTATATCAACGTGGGGAAAACAGCAGCTGCGAGAATCGGCAGCGGTTCGTGCCGCGCTGGTAACTTACGGGGGTATGTGAGCAGGTCGCTCAGAACGCAATGGCAAACTACTGAACGTAAAAAAAAAACTTGCCTAGTACATCAAAAGCAGCTGGAAAATGCTGGTGTTGACTGCAAGGTCCTGTAAAGGATATGCAACATACAACAAAAAAATTGTAGTTGTTGTAGTTGCAGTAGTAGTAGTCGTATGAGCAAGAATAGAAGTAACACCGGCACAAAGCAAATGCAGAAGCCATCAAGCTACATCACCAGGGGCAGTAAATATAATGCCGGATATGTGCCAAGAGACAGAAGGCTGGGAACAGACATGATCACCAATGCCACACGGCATGGACTATACGATAAGAATACTTGTGTGGGTGAATGTGTGTAAGTGAATGTAGGTGGGTGTATGTGTGTGGGTCTGTGTGTGGATATGTCTATGGGACAGACGCTGCAGAAGTAGCGTAGAGACATACACCCAATTGTCTTAATTTCAACCATCAGTCGCAATGAGGTCTTTAACAATTCTGCAGAAAACTGCCGAAACATACGAATTAAACAACCACTGACTAACATACACAATGTTGTCATTTAGCGAACAAACAACGTGTACATATGGTCACAGATAAAGAAAGACAGCCAGAGAACATTCTGGACAGTTTTGTGCCATGGCTTCTTTGGGAGTCAACACACGAATTTATACTTGACGTTAGAGATCGCAAAATGTAGAGAAGCGTGATCACCCTCGCCATTCGGCAAGGTACTTGATGATAATGATGATGGTTGTATATAGTTTAAACAATAAATGAAACAAAACTTATCTTAAAAGTCAAATAAACTCTAGCGAACATTCACAGCACTATGCTATTTGGCCCCCCAACATGGCCGCCGGGCTGTAGACAAAACGGCAATATCAGAAGCCATCCCTGGACTCGGCATTCCAACTGTACACCGGGACAGCCAAAATGTTTTATGCGCGACTGCCACAAAGTCCAATCTGGCAAAGTTGGGTTTCTCCACTTGAGCCAGTGTTTGATTTCCAGGCGGGACCAAATCTTTTAATGGCAAGTTACTTAGCAACCACGGAATTCGCAAGTTGGAACACATTTACAATTTGGCAAGGTCTGGGACAGACTTTTATGAAATTTGAAGGTACTGTTTCGCGAACTATTTTTATGTACTTTTCT
>JACEFZ010012701.1:362500-392500 GCA_014155875.1 Cepaea nemoralis
ACGTCGCCCTAATCACGGTCAGCAGGAATATTGATGAAACAGAAGAGACACGGACGGCAGACATCGAAGCTACCCCCAGCTAAAGTCGGGCACCGCATATTTAAGCCACTCCCCACTGGTGATGTCAACCATACAGCTAAACCAACACCAAATAGAGTCGGGCGTCAAACTATTACACCACTCCACATTAGAAGCCTTTACATCTGGACAATTAGGGTTAGCATGAAACTGTAAGAAGACAGACAATGAGAGTGAGTTCCCTTGGAGCAAGATGGCGGGATATTTTTTCGTCCCGTAAAATGGAACGTGTTTTTTCCCGAAATGTTTATGGATTAAGTGTGTTGTTCGTGGTGAAATGGAGTTCGGACCGTGCAACGGAGTTCGTGCACGCGCGCCCGGACTCCCTTCGGCGTATCATCGGCGCCCGGTGGCGATAGGTAAGCCCCGAAGTGCTCATCTATACAGATGGATCTGTTGTAAAGCAGCAGAGAAGTGCGTGGGCATTTACAGCCCGTTCAGCGGGCCGAACCGTTTAAGAATCCAGTGGTGCCCGCTATATGACCACGAGCAGCATGACGATGGAGGTGATGGCAGTTACGCAGGCTTTCATATGGCTGGAATCACAGCATTATACCAACGTGTGTGTACTAAGTGATTCAATGAGCATGATTCGGAAGGTCGAAGTTGGATCTGTACGCAGACAGTGGACTTAGTCGCTGCGGAAGTCTGTTGTCCGTAAAGTCACCTTCATCTTCGTCCCGGGACATTCTGGAGTCGAGGGAAATGAACGAGCTGATAAACTGGCTGGCTCTGCACCCCCTGTAGATGGCCAGCCCATGGATCGTGCCGATGTTATTAACGTCCTTAAAGATATGGTGAGAACAGAGGACTTTGACGTCAGTGAATCCACATCGCTGTCCAAGATGAAAGACTTGGGAGTAAGAATCGGCACTGTCAGACGCGAGAGGTACATCGGGAAAACAAAGCGCCTCGTCAACCAACACAGAACTGGCAATATTAGCCACCGGACGCTGATGCATATGCTGGGGGGAGGATCTGAGCACCTATGGACATGTCCGGAGTGCAATGAAGATACCCCAACTGATAACTGATAAGTGATAACTGATAACATCTGGACAACAACAACAACAACAATAACAACAACAACAACAAATAAACTATACGTATACAGGGGCACAATAAACATCTTTTAGCGTTCGCTCCTGTTGAACTCAAGCGTAGTCCACATACATGCTATTGCTTCCAGTGTACTGGACTACTTTTGGCGTGTGGATTAACTTTCCCTATTACCAGTGTCCCTCGCCACCAGGCGAGCCCACCCCGACTTCTGAGGTATTTGTAATTTTCGTCCCAAAGTCAAAGACGAGAGGTCAACATTTAAGTTCAACTGACATGTGTAGGGGTTGAACCCGCCATCTCAGCATCAGCATACAGGAAGTTTAAGAGCGAGGGCTGTAATTCATTCGGCCGTGTTTGCCTCCAGAGCAGTAGTAACAAGGAAAGTGAGGTGGACCTACAGGCAGGATAGAGGAAACCCACCTGCATAAAAACGTGTACATGCAATGGTAGAAATTATAACACCAAACACAATGGAAGTAGACACTAAACGAGAACTGAATGAGTCACTAAACAAGAACTGAATGAGTCACTAAACAAGAACTGAATGAGACACTAAACGAGAACTGAATGAGACACTAAACAAGAACTGAATGAGACACTAAACGAGAACTGAATGAGACACTAAACGAGAACTGAATGAGACACTAAACAAGAACTGAATGAGACACTAAACGAGAACTGAATGAGACACTAAACGAGAACTGAATGAGACACTAAACAAGAACTGAATGAGACACTAAACGAGAACTGAATGAGACACTAAACGAGAACTGAATGAGACACTAAACAAGAACTGAATAAGACACTAAACAAGAACTGAATGAGACACTAAACGAGAACTGAATGAGACACTAAACGAGAACTGAAAGAGACACTAAACGAGAACTGAATAAAACACTAAACTAGAACATTAGAAAACATTGACCAAAAAGTAACGGTGCTTTTATACTCTCTGTCAATAATGTATATTCTTAACGACTGTGGGGTGTTTTGAAAATTTTGCCGTTTCAAGTTTTGTAGTTACCCTCTGTGAACTCATGCAAAATACAAGTATCCTGCATCCCAATTCTCCAATATCCTCCATCCAAATTGTAAAATATCCCATATTCTAATTCTATAATATCTTCTATCCTAATTCACAAGTGCCCTGAACGCTAGAATAGATGAGACAAGACATGGCCTTTAGTCAGCCTTTGATCCACTGTAAGTAGCGTACATCATTATATAAGGGTGCAGTCACTTGTGAAGCAACCAGGACTGCAAGAGCTGTGAAGAAAAGGCTGGACAGAAAAGCCAATGCAGGAGATCCTCCTCCTGGAACGTCAAGCATTCTTTGCCCACATTGTCAAAGAACATTTAGAGCCAAAACAGGCTTTATCAGCCATCTTAGAACTCACGCCTCCATACTTTCAATTACACTGGATGAAATGAATGGTCATAATTATTCTTGATGGACAAACACCAGAAAAGACAGAGGAACTATAACCGTCTCTACACAAAACAGAAAGGTAAAAAATAAAGGCGCTGATATCAATTAGTGCATGTTTGTAACGGTAAGACACCGGATATGACGTGGACTAACCTTTCACTCCTCGGCCGTCACCAACTCCCATGTAGCTCCAGCTTTGTATTTCCGGGTTGACGTAACCGGAAACAAGGGCAGAATTCCCGGTACTTGCCAGAATCCGGTTGCCGTAGCTGTCGGCAATGGTCGCGGGAGGTCTGGACAGCTGCCGTGATAGTACCGACTCAGTACGCGTTGATGGAAGTAAAGTGATCTCACCGCCAGTCTCTGAAACGCCGTATTGGTATTTGAGGTTCTCCTGGAGTTGTCCAGTCAGGTTTGTGTAGATAGCTTCATTGGATGTTTGACCCCAAGGGTGACCTGATGCTTGTGGAGCGGGTGAATGCACGTGTCCATTGTTGTAACTGCCTGCAGAAGAGGTCAGAGAAGCCTGGCGGGACGAGGTATCAAACAGCGAGGGGATGGAGGTGAGGTATGTCGAGTGCTGGCTCGCATGCCCGGGGCTGTCGGAGTACGAGGGCGGCTGCAGCGTCAGGAGCCGAGCTCTGGATGAGCCATGGCCGCCATAGAACATAATTGACTGTCCAGGATTCAAGGGAGAGTTTGTCAGGTGTGCGTAACTAATGTTGTCGGATTCAGAACTAGATATATACTGGGCGCCAGATAGTCCTTGTCCTCTGCTGTCCACGGCCATCATAGAGCTGGATTGTCTGGAACCGTCTAGATGATGGAAAAAGACTTCAACATCCTCGGTAGGAAGGAGGTGTTGTGGTGTATCGTATTGGTTGCTGGAATGAGAGACTGAGCCACCTAATGTTGACAAGTGAGACTGTAAAGATGCTCTTTGGCCTAAGTGGATGAGATCTGAAGTTGGCTGGCCAAAAGCAGGATTGTGGGATGAGAGAGCTGATTGACCTAGAGGAGTTAGGTGAGACGACAGGGAGGATGTGTGACCAAGTGCTGAAAGATGGGGCGTGTCGGAGTGCTGAAACCGTATCTGTGATAGGCCAGCAGTGTTCCCGGCAATTAGTTTTTTCTGACGATGTGATTGGAGCTCTGAGTAAGAAGGGGGCGTGTCTTTACCTTCTTGATTGTTGGGGCTAGATTCCCTGATTGGCTGGATGATTTGTCCGGAGTTGTAAGTAACACGAACTGTGCTCCCGCCAGTGTTCCCTGGGACACTAACGCTGTATTCGTGAGAAGTTAAAGGGCCAGCACTTACAGCAACTGCTTGCGGAGGGGGCGGTCCTAATTCGTCGGCTTGAAACTGGTCCTGAATGTACACATGCGATCTATATATACCCTGCCGAAGTTTCTGCTCATTTGATTGGTTAGCTCCCGAGGAACTATACAATCTACTGGCTGGATTACGTTGTGCTTTTTTATCTAAAATACCTAAAGTGGGCGGGGTTTGTGCTGTACCTTCAGCTGATCCGTGGATAGGAGATGAATTAAAGTTTTCTGATGCTTCCGATTTGATGTTAGCATATATCAGAGATGGGGGAGTAGTTCTGCGATCAATAGCGTGTGTTTTATTGGCAGGCGATTTTGCTGAAGAAGGCGAAGTGGAATTTGATTTGACCAAAGCCGGTTTAGGGGAGGTGCCTTGATGTCCAGGCGCTTGAAACGTTGTTGAGGATCCAATAACAGATGAGAGGGAGGCAGGCGTGGTAGGGGAGTGGTCACTACTGGAACGATGCGGTGAAACTGCTAGAGAGTGTGGCTTGAGCTGGTCTTTCTGCGACATGGGTGAGGTCAGCGCACAGGTGAAGTACACTACTCACGGGAAGGTTGACAAGGTCACTCAACAGGATGGCTGGCGGCAGACTGCCTGGTGTGTTGTCACGGGTCTGCAAATCTGTGAACGACATGAATGGCAGCCTATCATGGACAAAGAGTACACAGTATTAACTGATTCAGTGCCATGGCATGATTAAACGTCTTCAGTGACTTCCCGCATCTTCCATGGATTTATATAGCGCGGAAATATTATCATTGCTTTATAACACAAAATGTGTGCTACCATAGACTTAAGTCTTTTGTACTGCCAATCTTCTTACTCTGGAGTAGAGCAGCAAGAAAGGGCAAGACACGGTGTGGGAATGGTCATCGAACCAGATTTTAACCTGTTTGCTGCTGTAGTATCATAACACTGTACAAGAACAAGGGCGATCGGAGCGACTGCAACAACTATAGGGGTATCTCACTTCTGTGTATTGTTGGAAAAGTATTTGCCAGAATTGTTCTGCGCAGACTTCAAGTCCTAGGAGATCAAGTCTACCCCGAATCACAGTGTGGCTTTCGACAGAAGGCACTAAAGAAGATTGGCTGCCCACCAACTCTTCTGTCCATTGTGGAATCGTTCCACACAGGCATGAAGGGTATAATCAAGTTTGATGGTGCAACTTCTGAAGAATTTGAAATCAAGAGTGGAGTTAAGCAAGGTTGTGTACTAGCTCCCACCCTCTTTGGAATATACTTTTCACTTCTACTGAAATATGCATTTCGTGATCAGGATGGTGGTATATACATTCACTCACGCTCAGATGGCGGCCTCTACAATGCTCAGAGATTGAAGGCTAAGACCAAAATTAGGAGGGTACTGATCAGAGAGTTGCTTTTTGCAGATGATGCTGCAGTTACGACCCACTCTGAGGAAGAATTGCAATGTCTACTATCTGCATTCTCCAATGCTTGTTCTGAATTTGGTTTAACAATTAGCAAAAAGAAGACACAGATTATGTCACAAGGTGCACATGGGGTACCATCAATCTTTATTGACGACGCCGAACTAGAGATAGTAGACCATTTTACATATCTAGGATCAGTGGTAAATAGCAAATTATCCTTAGATCAGGAAATCAGCATCCGGATTGGTAAGGCAGCAACAACAATGAACAGGTTAAGAAAAAGAGTCTGGGAGAACAGGAAGCTTACTGCCAAAACAAAAGTCCTTGTCTATCAAGCCTGTGTCCTTAGTACTCTTCTCTATGGCAGTGAAACCTGGACAACTTACTCACACCAAGAGAACAATTTAAACAGCTTTCATATGCGGTGTCTGCGAAGAATTCTTGGTATTAAGTGGCAAGACAAATCACAAATACTGAAGTATTGGAAAGATCAGGTTGTGTGACAGTTTATTCCATGCTCAGTCTTCGTAGACTTAGATGGATAGGACATCTTAGGAGGATGGATGATGGTAGAATACCAAAGGATATCTTTTTTGGTGAATTACAGATGGGTAAGAGATCTCAGGGTCGGCCTCTACTACGATACAAAGATGTGTGTAAGCGGGACATGATTGATACAGGCATTGATAATGCACATTGGGAGCAAGTCGCCGCTGAACGTGTTGCATGGAGGGCAAATATCAGAAATGGAATAAAGTCAAAGGAGAAAATTATTGCAGAAAAGTCACACACCAAGCGTTTGAGACGTAAGATGGTGCATGATGGTGGAGATGACCACGTGTTCAGATGCACCCACTGTGAACGGACATTTACAGCGCAAATTGGCCTTATCAGTCACACTCGCTACCGCCATAGGTAAAAGTTATTATGCCTTTTTAGAGCACAAACTATCGTCTGTCAAGACGGCAAGGTGCCAATGGTGCTACCATATTAACAACAATTTAGCCATAACTATGACACGCCCCTATTTCCCTTTTGTCTACCATCCATGTTTGTTTGATCCAAACCTACTTTTTGTGTGGTATAGAATCCGGTAAGGGTCCGTAGCACTACAGCATCAAACAGGTTAAAATAAAATCTGGTTCGATGACCATTCCCACACCCATGTCTTGCCCTTTCTTGCTGCTCTACTCCAGAGTAAGAAGATTGGCAGTACAAAAGACTTAAGTCTATGGACACACGATTACAAACGCCACACAGCATGGATTATAAGAATATTGGAAGTAAACGAGACAGAAGGCTTTGGACAGACATGATCACCAACGCCACACGGCATGGGCTATAAGAAGATTGGCAGTACACGAGACAGAAGGCTGTGGACAGACATGATCACCAACGCCACACGGCATGGACTATAAGAATATTGGAAGTAAACGAGACAGAAGGCTGTGGACAGACATTATCACCAACGCCACACGATTACCACCTTATGGACAGACCAGAACAAATCATTATTTTGCGCCTGAGACCCGGACACACATGATTACACAACCACATGAAACACGTTTCAAAATTGGCGAATCAGCCAAGCGTACATGTGGATTGGCTCCGCATACAGCAGATGAAATACCCCAAAACTGCCCAGAATACGACGGCAAACTTCTGGCCTAGAGAGACGACAGTGGAAGATAAACTCTATGGGCCACTGTAAACTAAAGAAGAAAGTGGCACTCATACAAGAGAACAACGTTGCAGATATTGTGAATCAATTTCAAGCGAACGAAAGAAGAAGAAGAAGAAGAAGAAGAAGAAGAAGAAGAAGAAGAAGAAGAAGAAGGAGGAGGAGGAGGTGGATGAGAACGAGGAGGAGGAAGAGGAGGAGGAGAAGGAGGGAAGGAGAAGGAGGAGGAGGAAAAAAAGAAGAAGAAGAAGAAGAAGAAGAAGAAGAAGAAGAAGAAGAAGAAGAAGAAGAAGAAGAAGAAGAAGAAGAAGAAGAAGAAGAAGAAGAAGAAGAAGAAGAAAAAGAAGAAGACGAAGAAGAAGAAGAAGAAGAAGAAAATTTCCATCACCGATCATCTTCCGTGTCACTGTGATAAACCATCACTCTGTCGGCATCCGTCTCTCACACCTTCAATCTTTCCCGCTGTAACAGCTTTCTCTACACCCTCAGGTCTCGTAACGTGACCAACACATAACGTCTTCCCTGCCCTGGCGTGGACAGTCGCAGGTCTTTGTCAAATGAGCTCTTGGGCTACTTGAAACATTGGATTCTGAACCGCCCAAGCGAGTCTCAGCTTTGTACAGAGAAACCACAACCTCCAGTTTCTTGCAGTGATAAAAGCCCCGAAGAGCAAGTACGCCAGGACCCTTCCGATCGTTAGAAACGTTACCTTCCCGGATTCTTTCGGTCCTTTACCTCAATGATACTTTCTGGCGGAGGGCTCACCCGGGTCATGATGTCTGTTTCCTGCTGTACATTCGTATCCTGTTTCCAGGTGGACGCGTCGTTTTTCCACTTGTCCTACAAATACCTGCATCTCCCCCCCCCCCCCCCTATCCTTTCGGGGAGGAGAACATCATGCTCCTCTTGCTTCGTGCCCTCACACATCTTCTATCACCTTCGGCCGTGAGAAGCCAGCTGCCATTCCGGCGCTCGCCTATGTAGCCGCCCCCGCAGCCGCGGATCGTTATACACCAGTACATATCTCTGCCGCCATGTTGCATTCTAACTAATCCCTTTCATGGCTCACATAACCGCACTCCGGCTCACTCCCTAGGAATCCAGCTCTTCAACTGGGCTACCTGGTCGTGGGCTTGGGTTATTAAGCGTCAATGATTCAGGGCCATACCACAGTATGGGCAGTACATACCACAGTCATACACGAGTCTCCTGACTTCCTTTGCAGGACGTGCGATAAACTCATCTTGATTTACTGGACAACTTTACTGTCAGTAGTCATCATCGTCATCATCGTCATCATCATCATCGTCATCATCATCATCATCATCATCATCATCATCATCATCATCATCAAGTGACAGTGTTTTTTTTTTGTTTTTTTGTTGTTCGCAATTCCTTTACAGGACATATCTGTCAACATCAGCATCTTTCAGCTGATTGTTGATTTCTTGGCAAGATTACACTCAGTAGTTTGCATTGCTTTCTGAGCGACCGGCTCACATACCCCGTAAGTTACCGACGGAACGTCACGTTACTTACGAGAGTATACGAGATTACGGAGAAAGTCGTGTAACCTCTAGACCAGGGAGCCGGCCAAGTGACAGTAGTAAAAGAATAATAACATTACAAACCAAGAAGGAACCTGATATAATCTGTGATATGATAGGACCAACATACTTTGTAGGCCTGCATGCATACAAGAATGGTTTTCATTCCACTCTGCCATTTTTTTTCTCGCATATCCTATTACAGGACATCGCTGTCAACACCAACATTTTACCGCTGTTGTTGATTTCTTGGCAAGATTACGCTCAGTAGTTTGCTATTGCTTTCTGAGCGACCGGCTCACGTATCCCGTAAGTCACGGGCGCGGCGAGACCGCTACCGGAACTCGCACAGCTGCGTTTGCTCACGTGCATAAACTGGATTACAGAGAAAGTCGCTAACCACTAGGCCATGGAGACCGGCCTACCTTATTCAACCTTAGAAGAGAAGTTATATTAGCGTCCATCGCCAGGCTCAGATTAACAATCATGTGACGGAGTCAGCCACAATTTTTATATTACTTTGTAGGTGATTGTTCTTCAAAGAGGGTAATGACTGTAATATTAGTTATAAGGAATAGGTGCCCAGTCCTTTCCCTTATATAGCGAGCACGACCGCAAGCATTACTTCCTCGACAGCCCATCGCCCGTGACATCAGCGTAACCCCCTAGCGACTCCACTAACACGCTGGGTAGGACAGGAATAAGTTAACTAGAATGTACCTCATCTGCTGGAATGCTGTTTCCCCCGTCCCACCCCTCTTTTCCACCTTGATTATTCAGCGTGTTATCTCCATGGATATTGGTTTCTATCTGTTATTATCATTGACCTAGAGAACTGAACCTGTCCGCGTGTTTCGGTGTTAACCCGTTTGCTGTCATTGTATTGTAGCTACTGTTTCTTCTTTGGTCGCGGTCGGACCTTTAGTTGTGTAAGTCCGTCCGTCCGTCCGTCCTTCCGTCCGTCTGTCCGTCCTTCCGTCCGTCTGTCCGTCCGTCCGTCCGTCTGTCCGCCTGCCTGCCTGTCTGTCTGTCTGTCTGTCTGTCCGTCCGTCTGTCCGTCTGTCCGCCTGCCTGCCTGCCTGCCTGCCTGCCTGCCTGTCTGTCTGTCTGTCTGTCTGTCTGTCTGTCTGTCTGTCTGTCTCTTGCCCTCTCTCTTTACAGCAACACCAAACTGCGATTTCGCTAGCAATAGAAAGAGGTTAACAAGTTGCAGCACTAAACAAGGCGTGTTGGACACAGCACAAGACAATAAGTCACAAGAGACCGATAACCGTTGGACACAAACGATAACAGGTAACATTTCAACAACCCTTATCGCCGTCCGCTGGCCACACTTATCTCCGCCGGCCGTATTTGTGTTATGTGAAACGAACGCCCATTGGCTCAAATGTAGATAAACGCTACTTTAAGGACGCTTTTATCAAACCAGAAGTAGTTTCACATGTTCCCAAACTTGGTTTTCCTAAAGTTTATCAGTTAAAATTGCTTACAAGTTTCAAGATAGATTTTTGACGTGTCAAAAAATGAACTCTTGCTGTTACAAGTCTGTCGTTCAGGGGTATCCCTATCTGAAAATCTGTAGCTGTGTAGAAACTTGGCTGCTTCTGAAGGATGTCAAAGTTTGAAGTTGTTAGAACACGCAGGAGACAGAAAGCGACCTAGTGTGTCAAGAATGTTTTCACACCGTTGGGCGAGATATGAGTACATAGGTGCATTTTAGTTGCAAGTTAGGGCTTGATTGTTGTTTTGTTGTTTTTATTGGCGTGACTGGATTAGTGTTTTAGTGGTGAGAAAAGATCGAAGAGGTGGATGACGGGAGGATGTTTATTAACTCAGTTACTCCCTATACATTAATGTTGCCCATGAATTAACTTCCGGATGATCAACAATGTTGCCAGTACATTTAGGTTCCTCCGCCGAGCAATGTTGCGCACACATATATCTTCCCCCACTCAACAAGTTTTGTTTTCCGCGTTTCCATCCTGTTTCAGGATATTGCGGTCAACATAAGCATCTTTCAGCTGTATGTTGATTCCTTGGCTAGATTACGCTCATCAGCACACCACGACTTTCTGAGCGACCGGCTCCATACTCTCATAAGTCACTGGCGCGATTCAAGCCGATTCCAGTTCTCGTGCGCTCACATTCAACCACGAGAGTATTCGGAGTTACGGAGAAAGCTGCTAACTTCTCGGCCAGGGAGACCGGCCACTTAACAATGTTGCTGTAAATTAACCTCCTTACGCTAAACAATGCTGCCAGTAAATTTAGATACTATCGGAGTGTGATGTGGCCGAATGAATAAAGCGCTTGCTCTTAAACTTCCGGTGAGTTGATGCCGAGGTAGCGTGTTCAACCCCTACACCCGTTAGTTGGATAAAAACGTTAACGTCTCGTCCTTGACTTGAGGACATTGTTAACAAGTAACTCAGAAATCGGAGTGGGTTGGCCTTATGGTGGGAGACAGTGGTAATAGGGAAAGCTAACCGACACGCAAACATTAGACCGGTGCACTCCCCAGCAGTAGCAACAATTAGAAGAAGCAACAGGAATGTAGACTACGCTAGACTTCAAAGCCAATAAACAAACCTAAAATACTACCACCCAGCAATGTTGTCAGTAAACCTACAGTTCTCCCAAATAATATTGCCTATAAATTTACCCCTTTCCACCGAAGAATGTTGCCCGTAAATTTGTCTCCAGTCAAAATTGTTGGTCGTAAATTTACCCCCTGCCACGCAATAATGTTGACCCTAAACTTACCCAACTTTGATCTCAACCCAGCAGGTTATGTTTCCCATAAAATTATATTTCACACACCGCTGTTGCTCGTAATCGTGTAATTCACCCACCTATGTTGTCCGTAATCTTATAATTACTCCAGCAATGTTGCCTGTAATCTTGAAAATTTCCACAGCAATGTTGCCCGTAATATTGTAATTCACCCAGCAATGTTATCCGTAATCTTATAATTACTCAACCAATGTTGCCTATAATCTTGTAATTTCGCCAGCAATGTTGCCTGTAATCTTGTAATTCGCCCATCAATGTTTCCCTTAATCTTATAATTCAGACTTACATATTGCCCGTAATTCACACATCAATGTTGCCATTAAACTGATAATTATTCAAAAATGCTATCCATAAATCCAAAATTCACCCTTCATATAATTCACATTATAATGTTGATTGTAAACCTATAATTCACCCAAAACTGTTGCCAGTAAACTTGCAATTCATTTAGCAATGTTGCCCGAGGCCATATAATTCATTCAACGTTGAGTGTAAACATAATTCTCACAACGTTGACTGTAAGTTTGTAAGTAACCCAGACATCTTATCCGTAACCTTATAGTGTAACTAGTAATGTTGAACATAAACTTAACATTTATCAAACACTGTTACCTGTAAATTTATAATTTACCCAACAATGTTGTGTGTAAACATATACATCACCAGTAATGTTTAGTGTGAATTTATAAATCACCTAACAGTGTTGTATGTAAATTTATAAATCACCCGTCACTGTTGCCCGTATACTTATAATTCAGTCAACACTGTTTCATTTAATTATAATTCACCAGCTATGTTTTCCTCTGTCGTATTCGCCCAGCAATATTGACCGTAAGCTGACACCCTAACTTCACATATTTCTGTGTGTAAAGTTACTAGAAGTCATAATGAGACTAAACACAACAATACAGAGGTCAAAGGTCTCGAAGAAAACATGACAAAACAACAAGAAACAAAGAAACACAATCATTATGAGAAGATATATCTCTCCCGTAATAACACGAATATGATTCGTGGACCATCTCACAACACTAATGCAGGAAATCCATCCTTTAGAACTGAAATCTGACAGACAGATTCTTAGAATACCGCGGATTAAGAAGAAAAGAATGACAGACCTTCAAGAAGATCTGAAGAAAACTGAATGATAAAAAGTATTATGTCTCAGAAATATTCTGATCACATCGTTTAGACAGATCTGTAGTAGAAGGCCCGCCAGATGAGGCAGGCCCTGACCAACACGACCATGCTAGATCTGTGTTTGTAATCGATCAGACACGCGTAGAAAGATTTCAGGAATTTCCCAGTCAACTACACACATTCACCAACTGGTGTCTAAACATAATTATTGATTGATTGATTGATTGATTGATTGATTCATTCATTCATTCATTCATTCATTCGGTAGTTTGTCCCTGGCAGAACTTCGCTCCCATAACCTTCCGGACAACTTCTCGGTCATGAGCAAGATGTCCCGCGTCCGATACACCCATCTGGAGATCATCCGCCATATTCTGCATGCATCTTCTCTTTTCCTTCTTCTTCCTCTCTTCTCAGGCATATACCCCTCTATTATTGTTCTCTTTAATCTTTCGTGACGTTTCAAGTGGCCAAAATATTTCTATTTTGTTGTTGTTGTCGTATGGAATCATTTGTTCTTTTCCGTATCCAAGATATTCTTAAAACACATCAGTAAGCTGTGTTTATCGATTGCAGGATGTGGAGCTGTGTTTATCGATTTCAGGAAAGCATATGATATGATAGACCATGTTATTTAAATTTAAAAAAAAATAGAGACAATGAAAATTGGCCCTAATGTAACGACTCTAATAACACCTTTTCTTTCAAACAGAAAGCAAGTAGTATCACACAATAAATCTCTGTCTCAAACCGCTACCTTCAATATTAGAGTACTGCAAGGCTCTATTCTTGGCCCTCTATTATTTGCCATCTATATTAACGATCTACCTTTGCAAATTTCGTCGTCCAGCAGACGACTGTACAGTGTATACAAACGCTGAAAGCTGTAATTTGCTGGAGTCGTCTTTGCAACAAGAAATAAATAATGTAGCTAGGTGGAGCTATGTGAACCGTATGCAAATCAACATCACTTAAACAAAATCAATGTTATTAACAACCAGACAAAGACTTCAAACTCTAAATTCACACAGATCACTTCAACTTCACATCGATAACATGACAGCAGAAAATGTAATTTAGCACAAAACATCAGGCCTCATCATTTATAGAAACCTAACCTTTAATCCCCACGTTCAAGCGCTTGTTAAACAAACAGTGAAAAACGTCCAACACCTCGCCAATATTAAAAGAAATTCCCCGATGAGGACACAAGGAAAATATTCTATACTTCTCACATACAGTCAAATTTTGACTATTGCTCAACAATCTTGGACGGTTGTTCCAATTCAAGCACCAAGCGACACTACTCACCTCAGAAACGGGCCATGAGTTTAATTTATAGCAAACATTTAACTGACTATCCTAGCCTTCATAAACGTTTTCAGTTACTACCACTCCGCAAACGCCTGCTTTTCAATAAGGCAACACTAATTCACAAAACCTACATCGGAATGCCCTAAATTACCTTTGGCCATTGTTTAAATATAATGCTAGACATTGTAAACGATTAAATATATTACACATTCCGAAGCCTAGATAGACTTATGCAAAATAAGCTTAAGGTACTCTGCTGTTCAGCTGTGGAACAATCTTCCACAAGAAATCAAAGACATATAATCGCAAATTATTCGAACACTATCGCAGTACGGATTACCTTCCCCCTTAATAATAGAAATAATAATAATAATAAAACCCTAGTATAACAGCCAGTCTCCTCTTGGCAGGCCAGTATATTCCACATGGATAGTGCCACACCATTATTTATTATTACTGAGTCGTGTAGTATTGATGTTTGCATTTTGCCCATGCCTTTATAATGCACATATTTTATATTGTTGCTGTTCTCAGTTAGCCTTGAATGATATATGAATGAAATAATGTATAAAAGAGAGTGATAGCAGGGCAGAATGTTAGACAGACCTGCGTGCCCAATTCTGAACCCTTTGAAAATAATGTTCGTTCGTTCGTTCATTCATTCTATAACATTTATATTCAAAGCCATTTATGCGCTGTTCATCTTGTTTAGTAAGTGTCCAGGTCTCACATTCGTATGTTGCAATGGGAAAGATGCACGCTCTTAAAAATAAAATTTTTGTAGTTCTATTTGTCCCACTCCACAATTTATTCAGTTGTTTTAGTTTCTGAAGAGCAATAGACATTAATCTTTTATTTCTTTCATTGTGTCGCCATTGTTGGTAATTAATAACCCAAAATATTCGAAATTTTGCACCATCTCCAGTTTTTCCTCATTAACATATATTTCTTTGTCCATATTAGTTGTGCCTGTTTGCATTATTTTTGTTTGAACATAATAGGGAGACAAAATAGAATGTCAGAATCGCCAATGTAGAGTTCATGGAGAGAACTAGACACATCCCAGTGAACCAAGAGGTGAGGAAAAGGATAGAACACGCCGAGAACACCGTGGATAGCATAACTAGACACTCAAATTACTAGAACCCACACGGCAAACGAAATAGTGAGAGAGCTAAAAAAAAACGTAAGGAAGAGATTTACAGACACATGAATATTATAGGGACAACATGGGCAGAGATACAGGCAGATGAATATTATAGGGAGAACATGGGCAGAGTTACAGACAGATGAATATTATAGGGAGAACATGGGCAGAGATACAGGCAGATGAATATTATAGGGAGAACATGGGCAGAGTTACAGACAGATGAATATTATAGGGAGAACATGGGCAGAGTTACAGACAGATGAATATTATAGGGAGAACATGGGCAGAGATACAGGCAGATGAATATTATAGGGAGAACATGGGCAGAGTTACAGACACATGAATATTATAGGGAGAATATGGGCAGAGTTGAAGACAGATGAATATTATAGGGAGAACATGGGCAGAGTTACAGACAGATGAATATTATAGGGAGAACATGGGCAGAGTTACAGACAAATGAATATTATAGGGAGAATATGGGCAGAGTTGAAGACAGATGAATATTATAGGGAGAACATGGGCAGAGTTACAGACAGATGAATATTATAGGGAGAATATGGGCAGATTACAGACAGATGAATATTATAGGGAGAATATGGGCAGATTACAGACAGATGAATATTATAGGGAGAATATGGGCAGATTACAGACAGATGAATATTATAGGGAGAACATGGGCAGATTACAGACAGATGAATATTATAGGGAGAACATGGGCAGATTACAGACAGATGAATATTATAGGGAGAACATGGGCAGATTACAGACAGATGAATTTTATAGGGAGAATATGGGCAGAGTTACAGACAGATGAATATTATAGGGAGAATATGGGCAGATTACAGACAGATGAATATTATAGGGAGAATATGGGCAGATTACAGACAGATGAATATTATAGGGAGAACATGGGCAGATTACAGACAGATGAATATTATAGGGAGAACATGGGCAGATTACAGACAGATGAATATTATAGGGAGAACATGGGCAGATTACAGACAGATGAATATTATAGGGAGAACATGGGCAGATTACAGACAGATGAATTTTATAGGGAGAATATGGGCAGAGTTACAGACAGATGAATATTATAGGGAGAACATGGGCAGATTACAGACAGATGAATATTATAGGGAGAACATGGGCAGATTACAGACAGATGAATATTATAGGGAGAATATGGGCAGATTACAGACAGATGAATTTTATAGGGAGAATATGGGCAGAGTTACAGACAGATGAATATTATAGGGAGAATATGGGCAGATTACAGACAGATGAATTTTATAGGGAGAATATGGGCAGATTACAGACAGATGAATTTTATAGGGAGAATATGGGCAGATTACAGACAGATGAATTTTATAGGGAGAATATGGGCAGAGTTACAGACAGATGAATATTATAGGGAGAATATGGGCAGATTACAGACAGATGAATTTTATAGGGAGAATATGGGCAGATTACAGACAGATGAATTTTATAGGGAGAATATGGGCAGATTTACAGACAGATGAATATTATAGGGAGAATATGGGCAGATTTACAGACAGATGAATATTATAGGGAGAATATGGGCAGATTACAGACAGATGAATTTTATAGGGAGAATATGGGCAGAGTTACAGACAGATGAATATTATAGGGAGAATATGGGCAGATTACAGACAGATGAATTTTATAGGGAGAATATGGGCAGATTTACAGACAGATGAATATTATAGGGAGAACATGGGCAGATTACAGACAGATGAATATTATAGGGAGAACATGGGCAGATTTACAGACAGATGAATATTATAGGGAGAACATGGGCAGATTTACAGACAGATGAATATTATAGGGAGAACATGGGCAGATTTACAGACAGATGAATATTATAGGGAGAACATGGGCAGAGTTACAGACAGATGAATATTATAGGGAGAATATGGGCAGATTACAGACAGATGAATTTTATAGGGAGAACATGGGCAGATTACAGACAGATGAATTTTATAGGGAGAACATGGGCAGATTACAGACAGATGAATTTTATAGGGAGAACATGGGCAGATTACAGACAGATGAATTTTATAGGGAGAACATGGGCAGATTACAGACAGATGAATTTTATAGGGAGAACATGGGCAGATTACAGACAGATGAATTTTATAGGGAGAACATGGGCAGATTACAGACAGATGAATTTTATAGGGAGAACATGGGCAGATTACAGACAGATGAATATTATAGGGAGAACATGGGCAGAGATACAGGCAGATGAATATTATAGGGAGAACATGGGCAGAGTTACAGACAGATGAATATTATAGGGAGAACATGGGCAGAGTTACAGACAGATGAATATTATAGGGAGAACATGGGCAGAGATACAGGCAGATGAATATTATAGGGAGAACATGGGCAGAGTTACAGACACATGAATATTATAGGGAGAATATGGGCAGAGTTGAAGACAGATGAATATTATAGGGAGAACATGGGCAGAGTTACAGACAGATGAATATTATAGGGAGAACATGGGCAGAGTTACAGACAAATGAATATTATAGGGAGAATATGGCAGAGTTAAGACAGATGAATATTATAGGGAGAACATGGGCAGAGTTACAGACAGATGAATATTATAGGGAGAATATGGGCAGATTACAGACAGATGAATATTATAGGGAGAATATGGGCAGATTACAGACAGATGAATATTATAGGGAGAATATGGGCAGATTACAGACAGATGAATATTATAGGGAGAACATGGGCAGATTACAGACAGATGAATATTATAGGGAGAACATGGGCAGATTACAGACAGATGAATATTATAGGGAGAACATGGGCAGATTACAGACAGATGAATTTTATAGGGAGAATATGGGCAGAGTTACAGACAGATGAATATTATAGGGAGAATATGGGCAGATTACAGACAGATGAATATTATAGGGAGAATATGGGCAGATTACAGACAGATGAATATTATAGGGAGAACATGGCAGATTACAGACAGATGAATATTATAGGGAGAACATGGGCAGATTACAGACAGATGAATATTATAGGGAGAACATGGCAGATTACAGACAGATGAATATTATAGGGAGAAACATGGGCAGATTACAGACAGATGAATTTTATAGGGAGAATATGGGCAGAGTTACAGACAGATGAATATTATAGGAGAAACATGGCAGATTACAGACAGATGAATATTATAGGGAGAACATGGGCAGATTACAGACAGATGAATATTATAGGGAGAATATGGGCAGATTACAGACAGATGAATTTTATAGGGAGAATATGGGCAGAGTTACAGACAGATGAATATTATAGGGAGAATATGGGCAGATTACAGACAGATGAATTTTATAGGGAGAATATGGGCAGATTACAGACAGATGAATTTTATAGGGAGAATATGGGCAGATTACAGACAGATGAATTTTATAGGGAGAATATGGGCAGAGTTACTGACAGATGAATATTATAGGGAGAATATGGGCAGATTACAGACAGATGAATTTTATAGGGAGAATATGGGCAGATTACAGACAGATGAATTTTATAGGGAGAATATGGGCAGATTTACAGACAGATGAATATTATAGGGAGAATATGGGCAGATTTACAGACAGATGAATATTATAGGGAGAATATGGCAGATTACAGACAGATGAATTTTATAGGGAGAATATGGGCAGAGTTACAGACAGATGAATATTATAGGGAGAATATGGGCAGATTACAGACAGATGAATTTTATAGGGAGAATATGGGCAGATTTACAGACAGATGAATATTATAGGGAGAACATGGGCAGATTACAGACAGATGAATATTATAGGGAGAACATGGGCAGATTTACAGACAGATGAATATTATAGGGAGAACATGGGCAGATTTACAGACAGATGAATATTATAGGGAGACATGGGCAGATTTACAGACAGATGCAATTTATAGGGAGAACATGGGCAGATTTACAGACAGATGAATATTATAGGGAGAACATGGGCAGAGTTACAGACAGATGAATATTATAGGGAGAATATGGGCAGATTACAGACAGATGAATTTTATAGGGAGAACATGGGCAGATTACAGACAGATGAATTTTATAGGGAGAACATGGGCAGATTACAGACAGATGAATTTTATAGGGAGAACATGGGCAGATTACAGACAGATGAATTTTATAGGGAGAACATGGGCAGATTACAGACAGATGAATTTTATAGGGAGAACATGGGCAGATTACAGACAGATGAATTTTATAGGGAGAACATGGGCAGATTACAGACAGATGAATTTTATAGGGAGAACATGGGCAGATTACAGACAGATGAATATTATAGGGAGAACATGGGCAGAGTTACAGACAGATGAATATTATAGGGAGAACATGGGCAGATTACAGACAGATGAATATTATAGGGAGAACATGGGCAGATTACAGACAGATGAATATTATAGGGAGAACATGGGCAGATTACAGACAGATGAATATTATAGGGAGAACATGGGCAGATTACAGACAGATGAATATTATAGGGAGAACATGGGCAGAGTTACAGACAGATGAATATTATAGGGAGAATATGGGCAGATTACAGACAGATGAATATTATAGGGAGAATATGGCAGATTACAGACAGATGAATATTATAGGGAGAATATGGCAGATTACAGACAGATGATATTATAGGGAGAACATGGGCAGAGTTACAGACAGATGAATATTATAGGGAGAATATGGGCAGATTACAGACAGATGAATATTATAGGGAGAATATGGGCAGATTACAGACAGATGAATATTATAGGGAGAACATGGGCAGAGTTACAGACAGATGAATATTATAGGGAGAATATGGGCAGATTACAGACAGATGAATATTATAGGGAGAATATGGGCAGATTACAGACAGATGAATATTATAGGGAGAACATGGGCAGAGTTACAGACAGATGAATATTATAGGGAGAACATGGGCAGAGTTACAGACAGATGAATATTATAGGGAGAACATGGGCAGAGTTACAGACAGATGAATATTATAGGGAGAATATGGGCAGATTTGAAGGAGGTAGCAGAAATAGGAGGCTTGGGGTCAGTTTGTTCAGTATATGTGATGTAATGGAGGATGCAAGGCAGAACAGAACACTCAAAGATGGATACATGGCGATTCAGACACCCATGATTACAGTCGGTTATGTGTCCTTTATAGGACGTCACACTCAACCCCAGCATTTGTGCTTGTTTGTGACTTACTAACCAATGTTAGTTTAATAATTTACCACAGCTTTCTGAACGTCCAACCATGGCAATCAACGCACAGTCATTTGTTTCCAAATCGCCCGCGGCTTATTTCATACCATGGACTCTGTATGTCGGGGGGATTGTGAAACGCAATTTCGCGTAATCCATAGCGGTGCTTAACGTTAACGGCAACGCTCTGTAATATATACAAACAAAAGAAACACACATTACACCTTGTAAATATACATTGATTTGTATGAAATAAACGTAAAAAAAAAAAAAAATCTTAGACATAAAAAAAAATAAAAAAATAAATAAATAATGAAGTTAACGTTAGTTAGTTGCATATCTTTACAGAACGTCGCAGTCAACTCTAGCATTATTTGGCTGTGTGATTTCTTGGCAAGTTTACGTTCAGTAGTTTGCCATTGTGTCTGATCCACCGGCACCCATACCATCGTATGAAAACCAACGTAAGGTGGTATGATGACAAATCGTCCGCAGCTGTGTTTCGAACGCGGTATGAGGGATTACGATTTGCTTTCGTAAGCCCTTCTCCGTAGAGCCGGGTGAATGTTAATGAAGAAAACACGAATTTACTTTGTGAATAATACAATTGCTTACATTTATATAATCATTCACACATGTGTGTGTGTATAACATTATAAACACACACATGTGTAAATTATTATACACATGTAAGCAATTGCATTATTATTTACAAAGTGAAATTTTTTAAATGATTGTATACAGACACATTTATTTGTAATTTTTGACCCTCAAATTTGTTTATAATCTTACTCTCACACAATTATTATAATTTCACACATACACGTGCATTTGTAATTTTACTCGCACATTGATTTGTACAGGGTGTATTTTTAATGGCTGTGGGTTTTTTTTTTGAAAATATTGCCGTTCCAAGTTTTGTATTTACCTTTTATGTTGCATGAACTCCACATATGATAAATACAAAACTTGGAACGGCAATATTTTCAAAAACCCCACAGTCATTAAAAATATACCCTATACTTTTACACACATATTTAATTGTAATTTTACCTTCAACATTGCTATTTGTAATTTTACTCACACACATTGATTTGTAATTTTACACATACAGATTTCTTATAATCATTTGTAAATTTACGTATTCACAATTTCGTTTAATATGTTTATTTCTAAGTTTGTGATTAAATGTTTATTTTCAAGTTGTTGAACAAATGTTTATGTTTAAGTTTGTGAACAGATGTTTAATTCTAAGTTGTTGAACAGATGTTTGTTTATGTCTTAGTCTGTGAACATATATTTTTGTTTAAGTCTGTTAACACATGTTTATTTGTAATTGCAGGTATGATTCTGTTTGTGTTTACTGGAGTGCGAGTTTGACAAATGATCGCGGACAATACACTCCGATAACACCATATGTACCTCATTCTCCTCCAGTAGGCAGGGAGATACCAGAGGAGCAGGCCGACACTCAGTTCTCCGAGGAAAGGCCAGACAGACATGTAATCAGATTGCAACTGGTACCATTAGTACTGGGGCTCTTCACTGGTTGTTGAAGATAAGGACGGAGCACGTATGGAAACGTCCCGAGTGCTGCAATATTAGTTCTTACATCACCTCTACTCGCATTGAATAGAAAAGGAGCATTTTAAGACAGTGCACTAAATTCGTAGCATCAGCGAGGACACCATTAAATGAATATATCAGAATTAACACATCATGTCCCAGGACCCCAGTGTGTACATACCAGAATTAATACATCATGATCCAGGACCCCAGTGTACATACCAGAATGAACACATCATGATCCAGGACCCCAGTGTGTACATACCAGAATGCACATCACGACCCATGATCCGTGTGGGTTTATACCAGAATTAACATATCACGACCCACGACCCCAGTGGGTCCATACCAGAATTAAAACATCACGACCCTAAACTCCAGTGTGTACATACCAGAATCAACATAGCAGGACCCCTGTGTGTACATCCCAGAATCTCACACACTATAAATATTCATTGTGGGTAGTTTTCCGAAGTTATAAATTGTGCTAAAGCAGTTATCTATGTCCCCTACACTCAACCTTACGTACTTCTGTTTTCTGTTGTCTGATATTAGAGTGTTATTAAAACAAATAAGTATCTTCTCTTCGCTGTATTGTTGTCTAACTAGCTTATATCTGCAAGACCATACCGAATAGTTTGAAGTAAACTGATTAAAAGTATAGTACTCTGCACAAACACACCTCATCTCTCATCTCATCTCATCATGTTCCTTTTGTACCTTGCGGTGTCGAGGTGAAGTATAAATTTCGTGAGAGTGCCCGATTATGGGCTTCATATATCGATATTCCCACACAAACACACATGAGGAGAAAATAAATTAGCGTACAATAACACACGAAAGACAGATGAACAAATGGAGCGTGACGTTTGAAATCTTCTTCAGCATACATAATATGTCATCTATCATCTACTGTCTCTAATACCTTGCGGTGTAAGACAGGGTCTTGAGCCTGAGGAATTAAGGCCGTCTGGCTAGTGTAGTCGCCGCGAACTGTATAGGTTAGAGATCCCCCCCCCCCCCACACCCCCCCACCACCCGGACAGAAACAAATCCACAACTTATAAAGGATTCGAACCCGGATCTCCTAAGGAGATCTGAGCATTGTAAGAAATTTAACTTATCCACAAACCGAACTACTACCCTCGGAGAAAACATTGCTAATCTAAGTTTGAAATATCTTCCCTGTAACTACAGCTTTCAAGTTTCATGTTATCTAGTGCGTCCTCTAATCCCCACTTCTTTATTCTACTTCTTTGAGCGTCAAACAACCATCGTCATCTCCATCATGTACGGTGCCGATAAGTGAGGGCGGTCATGTTTCCCCATCTCACACGATCACCAGAGTCGTGGATCAGCTGTGTGTTCTTGATTATATCAAGTCTCTGTCTTCCCTTGGGTCTTTTCTTCGCAAGCTTGCCTTTTATCTAGTTTATTTCTTCTGATAACGTGTCCAAAATAATTTTCTTGCCTACGTCTAATTTAGTTTACGGTTTTCATTTGTTTCTGGTAGGACCTGGTCATTCGTTGTTGTCTATCCAAGGTATTCTTTGCATATTCCTCAGAAACCACATTTCCACTGCCATTAGATGTTTTCAGCTTGTCTGCTCATGATCATTATTATTATCTTGACCCTCTTGGACTGTAGAGGCACAGTGGACGCTTATGGGCTTCATTCCCACAAGATGTCAGATCCACTTATTTGTCCGTGTAAGCTTCTAGTGTTTAATCTGACGTGAGGTGCCCAGTTGGTTTGTGGACATAGGTGGGGTACTTAACGCGTATCGGCACGGATAAGCGGATTTATGGTACCCTAATGGACACAGGGCAATATTTGCACACAGGATGTGACCTTTCACCCGCCTTGACTTTTCCAGGCCGGGGAAGAGACAGACGCGATGGCCACACATCATCATCAAGTGCCATTTCGGTAGTTTAGCATTGATGGTAATAGGCATCCATGCGTTTCTATTGTGAGCCTTCGTTGTATATCAATTACAGTAGCCTGATGTTGCTTGTTAGTTTATATGCTGTACACTCTCCAGAGCTGTTGCCAGAGCGGTTGCTGTCACTGTAGTTGTTACTACATTGTGATGTTTCATGAGATCACATATCGAGTCCATTACCCGTTTGTACAACAATCACCTTCGGATTGATAAGCCTGTGAGGGTAAAGCCATATTCATCTGCTTTAGTGGTTGTCTAGTCACGGGACTATCATTCTGAGCCGGTGATGGACCCTACTAAAACTTCTCCTTGAGGTTGAACGGGGTAGCGGTAATGGTGAATTCGAATTGAATCGAATCACAGTAGTTCGTCTTTATCGTTTCGATTTCAAGAGCTAGCCAGGGCCAAGAGTCTCCGTGGCGAAGTAGGTACGCCGGCAAGCTCGCGTTCCGAAGGTCGTGAGTTCGATTCCGGGCTACTTTGTTCTGTTCCCGAGTGCAATTTTCTCGCTGACCCCTGAGGATCGTCGCTGGACCTATGGAGTTTGTGCTTTGTGTGACGATTTCGACAGGCCGCGTTGCTGAAAGAGACCGAACCATGTCGGATATAACTCGGTACAATGAAGTGGATCCTTGTGATATTAAACCATGTTTTAGTCAATGACAGAAGTGCCTTGTCCTTCACATGTGAATTTCTTTTGTTATGTCGCGCGGGGTGATATAAATGCTTGTCTTTGTCATTCTAATATCCATCAGATGCTGGCAAACGAAGCTTGAGCATGAAGCACATGAAAACATCAACTCATACATCATCATCATCATCATCATCATCATCATCATCATCATCATCATCATCATCATCATCATCATCATCATCATCATCATCATCATTATCACCATCAGTGTCTAACCGGCTGGCGTGGACGATCATGCCACTCCACACATCGCGATCTTCGACAGCATGAATCAGTTCGTGTGTTGACTAACTTCCATTCCATGATGCAAGACTGTCAAACATGTCTTCCTCTATCTCTCTTTCCGCAAATCTTTCCGTTTTTCACAAAATGTTCCAATTTTTGCCTTCTCATAATATCGCAAAAAATGATGATTGCTTCTTTCTGATGTTTGTGATGTCCCAACAACTCACACACTTTTGTGCTACCTTTAGCGTGTCGATACTCACTACTTGAGGTCAATGGTTCGGACAGGACATGGGCCATCATGCCACACCAGCCGTCTGTTATTTAATAAGTTAATCCATTATATTATTGTATATTCTTTGTCTACTGATGATTATTATTATTATCATTGTTATTATTATAATAATTATCATTGTTTCTATTTATTTATTTATTTATTTATTATTATTAATATATATTATTATTATTATTATTATTATTGTTATTATTATTATTTATTACCCAGCGCTGTCACATGTCCACGCAAATCTATGCCTGTCACCATGCGCGTCTCATTCCTGTATTAGACTAACTTATATTTGAGCCTTGATTGCCTGAAAGAGGCCCATGAAACCAGAACAACACATACAGCAATAAGAACGAGACAAACAGCTTTCATTGATCATGTGATGAGAAGAGAGACATTGGAGAACATCGTGACGACTAGGAAGATCAATAGAAAGAGAGGTAGAGGCCGACCAAGAGAAATGTTGCTGGATGGACTAAGACGGTGGCACGGAGGTATATCAGCAGCAAAGCTGATCCAGAACACCAAAGACCGAGAACAGTGGAGAGACGTGTACGCCTACACAAGCTGTCAGGGGTTTTTGATGATGATGATGATATTTTAACCGGCTTCTGCGGATTGGGGACTGTGTACTCGGTGTTACAATCCTGCAATTTAGTTTTGAATTCAGGCGATTTGAAAACAGACTGCATTGCTTTAATTTTCACAATGGTATACGGTTCGGTCGTTCAGAAATCAGTGGCAAACCTTGAACGTATAATTGCCTAGATAATAATCTTCATGTGCCATGCCGATAAGGGTGGGCGGTCATGTTTCGTCATCTCACTCGATCACCAGAGTCGTGGATTAGCTTCGTGTGTTCTTGTCTACGCCATGCCATGTAGCGAAGCTATCCAGGTATTTACTTCTCTGCCTTCTCCTTGTCATGTTTCTCTCAATCTTGCCAGTTAACACCAAGCTTTTCCAATTTATTTATTCTCATACTGTGACAAAAAATACAAACAACTACAGAAATGCGTTGGTTGATTGTCACGTTCTGTATAGAACATGCAGCTTATTTTACATACGTATTCTTCTGTTGCGTTTTCACACGAACTTCACATATAATTCCACCTTCTGTTGAGTTATCACATACACTTCACATATAATTGCCTCTTGTGTTGAGTTATCACATACACTTCACATATAATTTCCTTTTCTGATGAGTGTTCACATACACTTGACATATAATTTCCTCTTCTGTTGAGTTTTCACATGAACTTCACATATAATTCCACCTTCTGTTGAGTTTTCACATGAACTTCACATATAATTTCCTCTTGTGTTGAGTTTTCACATGAACTTCACATATAATTCCACCTTCTGTTGAGTTTTCACATGAACTTCACATATAATTTCCTCTTGTGTTGAGTTTTCACATGAACTTCACATATAATTCCACCTTCTGTTGAGTTTTCACATGAACTTCACATATAATTTCCTCTTGTGTTGAGTTTTCACATGAACTTCACATATAATTCCACCTTCTGTTGAGTTTTCACATGAACTTCACATATAATTTCCTCTTGTGTTGAGTTAGTTAGTTAGTTAGTCGACAGATCATCCTCGTTGCACATCGGACCATTCAGTCCATAAGTGCTCGGATCCCCTCCTCAGCAAATCCCGCAGCGTGTAGCGGCTAACGACGCCAGTTCTGTGTTGGTTTATCAATCTTCTTTGGCTTCCTGCGTAGTGTTCTTGTTTGGCCACCCCTCTTTTAATTTGCTGCTCTCGCAGTCTGGCCATTGTTGTAGATTCACAGTCATCACTTGGTTCTTGCAAAAGTCTCACTTCTCGTAGAGCATTCAGAATGTCAGCCTGGTCCATGGCGCGTCCGCCCTCAACAGTAGCCTCACCTGCGAGCTTGTCAGCCCGCTCATTTCCTTGTACTCCCGCATGCCCTGGCACGAAGATGAAACTAATCTTTGCCAGCCGAGACCGCTTCAGAGGCAGCAACCATTCTCTTCGGAATCGACCCCTCCTCTATCCTCTTGATCATGTTCATTGAGTCGCTAAGGAAACAAGCCCTAGTGAATGTCTGTGTCTCGAGCCATGTTATTGCTTTACTTACTGCCATGACTTCCATGGTCAGGCTACTTGTGGTTTCAGTGAAAGCACCAGAGTCCTCCTTCACAATTCTCCCTCCGGCCCGAGCTGTAAAGGCCCATGAGCTTCTCACATGTCGGACGACCGACCCATCTGTGTAGATGACCGCGTCACTGTCTAGCGAATTCTCGAAAATCAACGCTTGTACTTCAGCCTCAACAGCAGCCGGATTTTCTTGTCTGCATTTTCTATCTAGTTGGATGCAAACTGAAAAGGATGTGCAGAAGTCTGTTGGCACTTGCACCCACTCCTCGCCAGGTTCTAAGTCCTCAAGTGAACACACCTGTTGAAGAATGTCCTCGGCTTGACCCATCCACGACCGTCCTCTTTTTAACCTGCTGCCCTTCACCTTCCTAATTTCACTATGCAGTGGATGCTGTGTGTTTGCGTTAATTCTGAGGTAGGCACGTGCCCTGCAAACTTGCATTCTCTCTTCAATGGTTGGAAAATCAAGAAGGTAGCGCATCGCCCACTGCTGTATCTCTTGTACATCCAAGAATAATGCGCATAGCTTCATTCTGTATCCTTTCCATCCTTTCTATCTGCTTATGGGCTGACAGTCAGGATTGCCATTGCATTACTCCAAACAGACATGACCAGCCCCTCGTACAGAAGACATAGATGGCGCTGCTCACAGTTTACTGCCGCCATCACCCGCATCGCTGCACAAACCCGCTGGCCTTTGTTATCACCTGGTCTATGTGCACATTTAAGCAAGGCTTCGATCAAACCGTATCCCCAGGTAATTCATTGCCTGCGTTCTTTCCACCGTCTCTGAACACAGCATTACAGTGTGTTGAGTTTTCACATGAACTTCACATATAATTCCACCTTCTGTTGAGTTTTCACATGAACTTCACATATAATTTCCTCTTCTGTTGAGTTTTCACATGAACTTCACATATAATTTCCTCTTCTGTTGAATTTTCACATACACGTCACGTATAATTAATTTCTTTACCTAGTATTGATGAGTGATTTCTGTTTTCCCGCCTAGGACTATAAACACTTGGTCTTGTGTTTTCTTGTCCACGTATCCTACCGTCCTCTTCAGTCTGCTTAGTTCTACAATTAAGTGCATAGATATCCCGTAGTGTTGTTTCGCTTTCCTCGTGGCTACCCGCTTTTAAGTTCTAATATTTTACCCGTTAAGACAAGAGCAAATTAAAAAAAAAAACCTTTTGTATATACATATCAACATTGTAATCTCAGGTTAACGAAATTGTTTCGCGAAACGCGTGTGTTTTGGTGACGAATGTGCGTTTATTGAATACAACATAGCAATCTTCTCTTCTCTTGTCTTATTGTGTTTAAAGCAAAATGAGTTTTAATATTATATACAGTTTCGTAACATTATACAGTTACATTACAATATACAGTTACATTACAATACGCAGTTGCATTACAATATACAGTTACATTACAATATACAGTTACATTACAATACACAGTAACATTACAATACACAGTTACATTACAATACACAGTTACATTACAATACACAGTTACACTACAATATACAGTTACATTTCAATATACAGTTACATTACAATACACAGTTACATTACAATATACAGTTACATTACAATATACAGTTACATTACAATATACAGTTACATTACAATACACAGTTACATTACAATACACAGTTACACTACAATATACAGTTACATTTCAATATACAGTTACATTACAATACACAGTTACATTACAATATACAGTTACACTACAATATACAGTTACATTACAATATACAGTTACATTACAATATACAGTTACGTTACAATACACAGTTACAGCAACAAGGTGAGAGAAATGGTTCATAAATGAATCCACAATTCATGAATTTAAATAAAAATAACTCATCCTTGACTTAGGGACTTAAATTACAAGTGCTCTGAAGTCGGAGTGGGTTCGCCTGGTGGAGAGGAACATAGGTAATAGGTCCAGGTAATTCAGTCCAGTGCTACTAAACGTAGCCTGTATTGACTACGTTTGAGTTCAAATCGAGTGAGGGCCTCTCCCCGCAAACAAAAAAATAAAATTTACAACCGTGTCTGAAACAACAACAGAGAATGTACAGGACGTATATTCCAGAAGGAATGAACAAAATATCAGTGTACAGAGAATCAGACTCCGACAGAGACGGTCAGCGTTACCAAATGAATAAGAGTGCTAACTCGACACTTGTCTGTTAGTCTAAAATGTGGAATTCTCATCCTAAATTTCGGACATAAATTACAAGTACCTCAGAAGTCACATGATGGCGAGGGACCCTGGTAATAGGGAACGCTAATTCAGACGCAAAAATCAGTCCAGTGCGTTTGGAGCAATAGCATGTGTTTGGACTACGCTAGAATTCAAAGCAAGCGGATGGTAAAACACAAGACACAATGAGTATACAAAATGATAACGAATTCAAGATTTGAAAACGCCTCGATTCCTACTGGGTATACATGCTGGAGCCATACTTTTGTAGACAAATCCACCATAAAAGTCGCAATTACATGGTATACGTGCTGTAGCCATAGGTTTGTAGATCAATCTACGCTAAAAGCCGCATTTACATGGTATACGTGCTGGAGCCATGGATTTATAGACCAATTGACGCTAAAAGTCGCATTTACATGGTATACGTGCTGGAGCCATGGGTTTATAGACCAATCGACGCTAAAAGTCGCATTTACATGGTATACGTGCTGGAGCCATGGATTTATAGACCAATCGACGCTAAAAGTCGCATTTAGTTGTAAGAATATTTCAAGGTACTACTTTTACATAGATCGACATGGTAGTCCAGGAATATTTATTAAAAATGGCACGCCTTGGTGGGGATACGTAGACATGGTCAATGGGTTGACAAAGCAAGAATGTTTGTAACTGCGCTACAGTGATACGTTGAAGATTGATATTAGACTGTCATAATGGTAGAGAGATAAT
>JACEFZ010012701.1:395000-400000 GCA_014155875.1 Cepaea nemoralis
ATAATAATAATATCTCTCTGGGAGTCTCTGTGGCGAAGTGGTCAAGCCGTTTGACTCGTGCTCCGAAGGTTGTGGGTTCGATTCCGGGCCGCACCCTTCGGTTTACGAGTTAAATGTTTTGGAGACTCCTGTGGGTCGTCGCTAAAAGCTACGGAGTTCGTGCTTTGTGCGACGCTTTCCGCACTGCGGAAAGGGACCAAGCCATATGGGATAAAACCCGGTGCGATGAAGTCGCCCCTGTCGACTTTTAAGCGACTTTTTAATAATAATAATAATAATAATAATAATACAAACAATAACACCTACCACGAAGTGTCCAAACACATATATAATTACAGGCATTTATGAATGTATTACTTATTCATGATCTTTTCAGAGTTCCGATTTATGTAATTGTCGTTCATCTCTTCATTTATCGACGTTTAGAAAAATAATATTGATTCCTTTATGTAATTAATGTTCTATTTATTTGAGAAGTAATTCAATAATTATCATAGTTTAGACATATATTTGATATATAGATATTATTTATATCTGCTTATACTTGTTAACGTGTTATTTTATATTATGATTTGTTTACATTTTCAATATTTTTATGTTATTTAACGATTTATTCATCAATTATATGGTGATTAATTAATTTTCGTGACAGATGATTAATGTGTGCTGTGAATGTTTGTTATGTATGGAACTGGACAAGTTATGTCATAAGCACAGTCGGTGGAGGGTTTAACACCTGGACCTTTCGCTTGCCAAAGTGAAGGAAAGTCTTATTCCCTCTTTCTCTCAGGTCTACAAAATATGACTGCGCTATCACACCACAGACTCTTAGCAAGAAATTGTTTCGGGACACATTTAATAATTTAAATTGTTTACGTGTGGACAGTGCAGACCAGGTATGTGAGGGTAACGTACACGTTCCACACATGACAGAACAGCGTAACTACTGCCCATCTGGATAACGAATTTGTATGTACGGGTGGACGAACTTGGAGCTTAAGTAAATGTTACGACATCACTGAATAAGATGGGATTGGAACACATAACAAGCTTGCTAGGACCTGAGTTAAATCCGCTCCGACGCACACGCATCCACCCAAACAGACGCACACATCCATATATATATGTCCATCCTTCATGTGCCACGCCAATAAGCGTGGGCGGTCATGTTCTGCCATCTCACTCGATCACCAGAGTCGTGGATCAGCTTCGTGTTCCTGTCTCGACCATGCCACGTGGCCAAGCCATCCAGGTAATTACTTCTAGGTCTTCCCCTTGGTCTCTTCCCTTCGATCTTGTCAGTTGTCACCAAGTTCTCCAATTCATTTCTTCTCATAACATGCCCACAACATTTTGACTGTCTACGTCTAATGTCTCTAATCAGTTTACGATCTTCATTTGTTTCTTGAAGGACTTGTTCATTGGTTTTCCTGTCTGTCCATGGTATTCTTTGCATTTTCCTCAGAAACCACATTTCCACAGCCATCAGATGTTTTTCAGCTTGACTGCTCATTGTCCACACTTCACATCCATACAAAAGTACTGGTTCTATTTAGCACTTCAACACTTTTTCTCGTTTCAATTGATATCTTTTTATTGGTCAATATGTTTTCCATCTTTCAAAAGGCTACCTTCGCAATGACAATTCTTGTTCTAATCTCTATGAGGCATCGCCCATCAAATGTTATGATTGTTCCGAGATAATTGTACCGATTCACTTGCTTAAAAGAATATGCCCATTTACTCGTATATCACATTGTGGTATTTCCTTCTTCCCAGTGTCGACCATAATCTGTGTCTTCTTACTATTCAGTTCTAACCCTAGTTGTTCACTGTGTGCAACAACCGCATCTACTAAATGTTGCAGGTCCTGTTCATTGTCTGCAATCAAGCCTGTATCATCTGCATATCTAATGTTATTGATGTATCGTCCCCCAATGTTGATTCCTTCCATATCTTCTATATTTTTGAAAATATTTTCACTATTGTACACAGGTGACACCTGGAAAGTTCGAGGGGAAGAGAGATAGAGGCCGACCAAGTGAAATGATGCTGGATGGACAAACGGTGGCATGGAGGAATATCAGCAGCAGAGTTGATCCCGAACACAAAAGACGGAGATCTGCGGCGAGACATTTACGCTTACGGCAGCTGGCATGGCACATGATGATAACGATGATGATGATTGTTCATGGGGGATCGGTATCAGTTTCATTGCTTATGCACAAGCGACGCCAGCCCATGCAGTGACAACGGCAACAGTAAATGTAACAAAGGTGGGGACGCAGAGGTGTTTCCAAGGCACCAGGGCCGGGTGATATACTGGCCAAGACCTATTGACGCGTCCTCGTCGAGCGTCCTGGGCAACAGGTCCCTTCGGGGTCCTGGCTAAAGTCAGTAGGATCGCCGATTCCTTCGAATTCGGAGAGTGTCTGCCTGTACGGCGAGGAACCACCAGTCTGCACACCAATAAGCCAGACATGGGACAACGGATACTTACGCAAACCTCAGGTCCTGTATGACATCACACTGATGTTGGACAACAGGATGCCTTCATCCGACATACAGGACTTCATGTTGGAGCTCAATCCAACGAACACAAGCAAGCAATCAAGTAACAAAGGATGTCGACAGTTTTTCTATTCTCTTCTTCAGGCCATAACAATGTACAGATGTTGCATGTTGCCTGAAGATGGCAGTTGGAAGTGTGTTGGCAATCAATCAATCAATCATGTGCCATGCCGGAAAGCGTGGGCGGTCATGACTCGCCATTTCACTCGATCACCAGTGTCGTGGATCAGCTCAGTGTTCCTGTCTCGTCCATGCCATGTGGCCCAGCCATCCAGGTATTTTCCTCTCGGTCTTCCTCTTGGTCTGTTCCCCTCGATCTTGCCAGTTGTCACTAAGTTCTCCAATCCATTTCTTCTCACAACATGTCAAAAAAATTTTGACTGTCTACGTCTAATTTCTCTAATCAGTTTACAATATTCATTTGTCTCCTGTAGTACTTGGTCATTGGTTTTTCTGTCTGTCCATGGTATTCTTTGCATTTTCCTCAGAAACCACATTTCTGCAGCCATCAGGTGCTTTTCAGCATGACTGCTCATTGTCCAAGTTTCACATCCATACAAAAGAACAGGCTCTATGTATCCCCTCAACACTCTTTTTCTCGTTTCAATTGACATCTTTTTATTGGTCAGAATGTTTTTCATCTTGCTAAAGGCTACTTTCGCCATGGCGATTCTTGTTCTAATCTCTTCAAGGCATCTCCCATCAGATGTTATAACTGTTCCAAGATAATTGTACCGATTCACTTGTTGAAGAATATTTCCATTTACTTGTATATTACATTGTGGCACTTCTTCTTCCTACTGACGACCATAACCTGAGTCTTTTTACAATTTAATTCTAACCCCAGTTGCTCACTGTGTACAACAACCGCATCTACTAATTGTTGCAGGTCCTGCGCATTGTCTGCAATTAATACTGTATCATCTGCATATCTAATGTTATTGATGTTTCTTCCTCCAATGCTGATTCCATTTATATCCTCTACATTTCTGAAAATATTTTCACTGTACAGGGAAAAAAGATCTGGAGACATCACACATCCCTGCCTAACACCTCTCTTAATTGGCTGATACTGTCCCACTTCATTATCAATCCTTATTGCAGCTTGTTGTTTCCAATATATGTTTTTTATAAGTCTAATGTCTTTCCCATCAATTTGTAGATCTGCAAGCATATCCACCATGCTTGACATGTCTAACTCTATCAAAAGCCTTTGTATAGTCAATAAAGCAAAGATGTATATCCTTGTTTACTTCTATAGCACGTTCAATAACTGTTCGCAGCATATACACAGCATTTACTGTACCCTTTCCTTCTACAAACCCACATTGTTCTTCCCCTATTTCAGGTTGTATCTTCTTCCTCATTCTTTGCATGATAATTCTTAGCAAAATCTTTGTGATGTGACTCATTATACTAATTGTTCTATGTTGATCACATTCCAAGGTTCCTGATTTCTTTGGGATTGTAATAAATATAGAGTTACATAATTCAGGAGGTATATCTCCAGTATCATATAATGTGTTCAGCAGTCTGGTGACTTGATCTAGTCCAAATTCTTCTAAAGCTTTAATCATTTCTGATGTGATGTTATCTGCACCGGGGGCCTTGCCAGCTTTCATATGCTTAAGAACATTTCGAACCTCCATCTCCAAAATTGGCGGTCCTTCATTATTAAATCTAATATCATACTGTTCGTCTCTGTTATCATCATAAAGGTGTTTCACATAATCTGTCCATACCTGTAGAATCTGGTCTTTTTCTATTATGATTTTGCCATCTTCAGTTTTTAGACACCCTGTTGATGTACTTGTTCTTTTATTAGTAAGTTCCTAAATTCTTTTGTGCACTAATTTGGTATTTTGACTGTTGTGTTGGCTTTCAATTTCTAAGCACTTTTCCTCAAGCCATGCTTCTTTTGCCTCCTTACATAATGTTCTGACTTGTCTGTGAATTTCTTCATATTTGACATAATTATTTTTGTTGAGTCTTCTTGTTTCCATGAGGTGTAAAATTTCTCCAGTCATCCATTTCTTGCGACCCACCTTCTTTAATTTTGGAATAGTTGTTTCTGCAGCCACATTGATTGAATTCTTCAACGTTTCCCATTGATCATCCACATCCTGGAATAGGATCTCTAGATCAGACAAAATTTCAAATCTGTTCTGTACTTCTATGTTGAATTTGTTTTGTATTTCCTTGTCATTACTCAGTGTGTTGGCACGCCGCTAAAACTACTGTTCTATTTATGTCTGAATATGCTACACAAGTCTTCACATATTACATTATTTTAATCATTATAATCATCACCACCACAGTTATTATAATCACAGTTATTATTACAATTATTACTATTACTACAATTATTGTTTCAATTATTATTTTATTTAAAGGTATTATTATCGCAGCTATTTTTATTATTATTTTTA
>JACEFZ010012701.1:407500-486519 GCA_014155875.1 Cepaea nemoralis
GAAGTAGCTGACGGTGGCAGGCTGAAACTGTTGCAAAAATGTCACGTGTGCATAGTATGTCCGATGTCTTTGTATGTTTGTGTATGTTGTTGTTGTTTGTTTTAAATAAAGGACGCTTTTATCTTCACAATCCCCGCCATTGTTCTCGACTCAAATATTCATTTTTTTTTCAAACCTGGTTGAGAGAGACCTGGTCTCTGTGACGTGTAGTTGGGACCAGGTCTGCAGAGCGCCATGCCCGACCTACTTTCCTTCGATCTCGGAAACCAACAGCTGGTCTGAAGATTTTATTGTAGGCACTTAGAACCAGACAGTGGAAACAGCACACACTTGCCATGTTCCCCAATGATCGTGTGTTCGAATATCCTTCTAGAATGGGACTTTGTTCATGGATCTAGGTTGACCCACTCCAAACTGGGTACCATGACATTTTCCGGGAAATATAGGCGGCCAAAGACATAGTGGCCACATCACCAATCGAGTGTTGGTTTAGAAAACTATGAGCCTGCACCATATACCCAATGCGCGTCAAGCAAAAGCATTCTTCACTTTGACTTTGTTGTAGTTTTCTTCTGAGGGTTCGTGAGGCGTGGCGTTGGTGATCATGTCTGTCCACAGCCTCCTGTCTCGTGTACTGCCATTCTTCTTATAGTCCATGCCGTGTGGTTATCATGTCTGTCCATGCCTTCTGTCTCGTGTACTCCATTCTTCTTATAGTCCATGCCGTGTGGCGTTGGTGATCATGTCTGTCCACAGCCTTTTGTCTCTTGTGCTCAAATTATTTCTGATACCAACGTTGACCGATGAAATGGTGTCAAACTGTCCAGCATCTTCTCTTTTGGTCTCCACCTGACTCTTTGTTTTACTGACAACAAACACAAGAAGCTAACAGACTCGAGCACACCCGGCGATATCATCCGCGGATTGTATCAGAAGTGGAACACACCAGGTCCCTAACTGTTGCCACTGTGGTGTGTTTAACCAGGCCTCAACTAGCTACAGACCACTATTGTGCGACTGTAACATAATCCTGCTTCCAATATCGTCTTAAGTACGTCCTAAGTTCAACTATCTGCACACATATCTGTCTGACCCCTGGTGTGTGTACACGGCAGATAACCTGTTTAAACAAAGCCAGACTTAGACGTAGGCCTAGGCTTCCGACACAGTTAGTGAATGACTGATTCGTAATTAACGTCGAGTTAGACAACAACTGTTAATTAACGCTTATTTGTGTAAAGCCACGAAGAAAAACGACAGAGAGTGCCAGAAGGCAAAAAAATCCAAGACTTCAAGAAGAATATGGATCAATAACAGCATTCATAAAACAGGTAGCACAGATCTTTCAGTGCGGATAAACATATTTAGGGAAATAAAATTTCCATTGGGCTTGTGATAGCGATAAGGCATACAGTTTCACGTAGTTGTAAAAGTGTCTGTTTATTGTGTGTGTGCCGATGAAGGCTCTGGCCGCAACGTCTACTTTGCAGCTTGTGATTGTGTTCTTGTAGAGCTTAAAAATGCCATTTCTCGTGTTCTTTGACTTAAGGAATTAAAAAGAACACCACCAGGCAGACAACACAGAGAACACCACCAGGCAGACAAAACAGAGAACACCACCAGGTAAACAACGCAATAGAGAACACCACAAGACAGACAGCACAACAGAGAACACCACCAGGCAGACAACACAACAGAGAACACCACCAGGTAAACAACGCAATAGAGAACACCACAAGACAGACAGCACAACAGAGAACACCACCAGGTAGACTACACAATAGAGAACACCACCAGGCAGACAACACAATAGAGAACACCACCAGGTAGACAACACAATAGAGAACACCATCAGACAGACAACACAATAGAGAACACCACCATGCAGACAACACAATAGAGAACACCACCAGATAGACAACACAATAGAGAACACCACCAGGCAGACAACACAATAGAGAACACCACAAGGCAGACAACACAATAGAGAACACCACCAGGTAGACAACACAATAAAGAACACCACCAGGCGAGACAACACAATAGAGAACACCACCAGGTAGACAACACAATAGAGAACACCACCAGGTAGACAACACAATAGAGAACACCACCAGGCAGACAACACAATAGAGAACACCACCAGGTAGACAACACAATATAGAACACCACCAGATAAACAACACAATAGAGAACACCACCAGGTAGACAACACAATAGAGAACACCACCAGTAGACAACAAAATAGAGAACACCACCAGGTAGACAACACAATAGAGAACACCACCAGGTAGACGACACAATAGAGAACACCACCATGTAGACAACACAATAGAGAACACCACCAGGTAGACAACACAATATAGAACACCACAAGGTAGACAACACAATATAGAACACCACAAGGTAGACAACACAATAGAGAACACCACCAGGGAGACAACACAAGAGAGAACACCACCAGGCAGACAACACAATAGAAAACACCACAAGGTAGACAACATAATAGAGAACACAACCATGTAGACAACACAATAGAGAACACCATCAGACAGACAACACAATAGAGAACACCACAAGGCAGACAACACAATAGAGAACACCATCAGACAGACAACACAATAGAGAACACCACAAGGCAGACAACACAATAGAGAACACCATCAGACAGACAACACAATAGAGAACACAACCAGGTAGACAACACAATAGAGAACACCATCAGACAGACAACACAATAGAGAACACCACAAGGCAGACAACACAATAGAGAACACCATCAGACAGACAACACAATAGAGAACACCACAAGGCAGACAACACAATAGAGAATACCATCAGACAGACAACACAATAGAGAACACAACCAGGTAGACAACACAATAGAGAACACCATCAGACAGACAACACAATAGAGAACACCACCAGGCAGACAACACAATAGAGAACACCACCAGATAGACAACACAATAGAGAACACCACCAGGTATACAACACAATAGAGAACACCATCAGACAGACAACACAATAGAGAACACCACCAGACAGACAACACAATACAGAACACCACAAGGCAGACAACACAATAGAGAACACCACAAGGCAGACAACACAATAGAGAACACCACCAGGTATACAACACAATAGAGAACACCACCAGGCAGACGACACAATAGAGAACACCTCCAGGTAGACAACACAATAGAGAACATCACCAGGTAGACAACACAATAGAGAACACCACCAGGTAGATAACACAATAGAGAACACCACAAGGCAGACAACACAATAGAGAACACTAACAAAGCAGACAACACAATAGATAACACCACAAGGCAGAAAACACAATATAGAACACCACTAGGTAGACAACACAACAGAGAACACCACCAGGTAGACAACACAATAGAGAACACCACAAGACAGACAACACAATTGAGAACACCACCAGACAGACAACACAATAGAGAACACCACCAGGTAAACAACACAATAGAGAACACCACCAGGTAGACAACACAATAGAGAACACCACCAGGCAGACGACACAATAGAGAACACCACCAGGTAGACAACACAATAGAGAACACCACCAGGTAGACTACACAATAGAGAACACCACCAGGTAGACAACACAATAGAGAACACCACCAGGTAGACAACACAATAGAGAACACCACCAGGTAGACAACACAATAGAGAACACCACCAGGTAGACAACACAATAGAGAACACCACCAGACTGACAACACAATAGAGAACACCACAAGGCAGACAACACAATAGAGAACACAAGAAGGCAGACAACACAATAGAGAACACCACCAGGTAGACAACACAATAGAGAACACCACAAGGCAGACAACACAATAGAGAACACAACAAGGCAGACAACACAATAGAGAACACCACCAGGTACACAACACAATAGAGAACACCACCAGGCAGACAACACAATAGAGAACACCACCAGGTAGACAACACATTAGAGAACACCACAAGGCAGACAACACAATAGAGAACACTAACAAAGCAGACAACACAATAGATAACACCACAAGGCAGAAAACACAATAGAGAACACCACCAGGTAGACAACACAATAGAGAACACCACCAGGTAGACAACACAATAGAGAACACCACAAGACAGACAACACAATTGAGAACACCACCAGACAGACAACACAATAGAGAACACCACCAGGTAAACAACACAATAGAGAACACCACCAGGCAGACAACACAATAGAGAAAACCACCAGGTAAACAACACAATAGAGAACACCACCAGGTAGACAACACAATAGAGAACACCACCAGACAGACGACACAATAGAGAACACCACCAGGTAGACAACACAATAGAGAACACCACCAGGTAGACTACACAATAGAGAACACCACCAGGTAGACAACACAATAGAGAACACCACCAGGTAGACAACACAATAGAGAACACCACCAGGTAGACAACACAATAGAGAACACCACCAGGTAGACAACACAATAGAGAACACCACCAGACAGACAACACAATAGAGAACACCACAAGGCAGACAACACAATAGAGAACACAACAAGGCAGACAACACAATAGAGAACACCACCAGGTAGACAACACAATAGAGAACACCACAAGGCAGACAACACAATAGAGAACACAACAAGGCAGACAACACAATAGAGAACACCACCAGGTACACAACACAATAGAGAACACCACCAGGTAAACAACACAATAGAGAACACCACCAGGCAGACAACACAATAGAGAACACAACCAGGCAGACAACACAATAGAGAACACCACAACGTAGACAACACAATAGAGAACACCACCAGGCAGACAACACATAGAACACTACCATGTAGACAACACAATAGAGAACACCACCAGGTAGACAACACAATAGAGAACACCACAAGGCAGACAAAACAATAGAGAACACCACCAGGTAGACAACACAATAGAGAACACCACCAGGCAGACGACACAATAGAGAACACCACCAGGTAGACAACACAATAGAGAACACCACCAGGCAGACAACACAATAGAGAACACCACCAGGCAGACAACACAATAGAGAACACCACCAGGCAGACAACACAATAGAGAACACCACCAGGCAGACAACACAATAGAGAACACCACCAGGCAGACAACACAATAGAGAACACCACCAGGTAGACAACACAATAGAGAACACCACCAGGCAGACAACACAATAGAGAACACCACCAGGCAGACAACACAATAGAGAACACCACCAGGCAGACGACACAATAGAGAACACCACCAGGCAGACAACACAATAGAGAACACCACCAGGCAGACAACACAATAGAGAACACCACCAGGTAGACAACACAATAGAGAACACCACCAGGCAGACAACACAATAGAGAACACCACCAGGCCGACAACACAATAGAGAACACCACCAGGTAGACAACACAATAGAGAACACAACAAGGCAGACAACACAATAGAGAACACTAACAAAGCAGACAACACAATAGAGAACACCACCAGGTAGACAACACAATAGAGAACACCACAAGGCAGACAACACAATAGAGAACACTAACAAAGCAGACAACACAATAGAGAACACCACAAGACAGACAACACAATTGAGAACACCACCAGACAGACAACACAATAGAGAACACCACCAGGTAAACAACACAATAGAGAACACCACCAGGTAGACAACACAATAGAGAACACCACCAGGCAGACGACACAATAGAGAACACCACCAGGTAGACAACACAATAGAGAACACCACCAGGTAGACAACACAATAGAGAACACCACCAGGTAGACAACACAATAGAGAACACCACCAGGTAGACAACACAATAGAGAACACCACCAGGTAGACAACACAATAGAGAACACCACCAGGTAGACAACACAATAGAGAACACCACCAGACAGACAACACAATAGAGAACACCACAAGGTAGACAACACAATAGAGAACACCACAAAGTAGACAACACAATAGAGAACACTAACAAAGCAGACAACACAATAGATAACACCACAAGGCAGAAAACACAATAGAGAACACCACCAGGTAGACAAAACAATAGAGAACCCCACCAGGTAGACAACACAATAGAGAACACCACAATACAGACAACACAACAGAGAACACCACCAGGTAAACAACACAATAGAGAACACCACCAGACAGACAACACAATTGAGAACACCACCAGACAGACAACACAATTGAGAACACCACCAGACAGACAACACAATAGAGAACACCACAAGGCAGACAACACAATAGAGAACACCACCAGACAGACAACACAATTGAGAACACCACCAGACAGACAAGACAATAGAGAACACCACCAGGTAAACAACACAATAGAGAACACCACATGACAGACAACACAACAGAGAACACCACGAGGCAGACAACACAATAGAGAACACCACAAGACAGACAACACAATAGAGAACACCACCAGACAGACAACACAATAGAGAACACCACCAGGCAGACAACACAATAGAGAACACCACAAGGCAGACAGCACAATAGAGAACATCACAAAGCAGACAACACAATATAGAACACCACAAGACAGACACCACAATAGAGAACACCAGCAGGTAGACAACACAATAGAGAACACCACCAGGTAGACAACACTATAGAGAACACCACAAGACAGACAACACAATAGAGAACACCATCAGACAGACAACACAATAGAGAACACCACCAGGCAGACAACACAATAGAGAACACCACAAGGCAGAAAACACAATAGAGAACAGCACAAGACAGACAACACAATAGAGAACACCACAAGGCAGACAACACAATAGAGAACACCACAAGGCAGACAACACAATAGAGAACACCACAAGACAGACAACACAATAGAGAACACCACCAGACAGACAACACAATAGAGAACAGCACAAGACAGACAACACAATAGAGAACAGCACAAGACAGACAACACAATAGAGAACACCACCAGGCAGACAACACAATAGAGAACACCACAAGACAGACAACACAATAGAGAACAGCACAAGACAGACAACACAATAGAGAACACCACCAGGCAGACAACACAATAGAGAACACCACAAGACAGACAACACAATAGAGAACAGCACAAGACAGACAACACAATAGAGAACACCACAAGACAGACAACACAATAAATGGCATCGAAAACACGGGAGTCATTCCTGCCGAGCGAATACTAGAAACCGAATGAACACACAATACAACTAGAAAGATCGACAGAAGAAAGCAAACGTTTCGACAAAAATCTTCATCAATGGGAAAGGACAAAACAAGAATACTGAGCTGGAAAACAGAAGTTTTACAATTACAATTCAGCAGAGAACTTAGATATTTAAAACTGCTAGCTATCGGTAACTTCAGTGCCTTGATCGACATATGTCTTGTACATGACTTTGTGATCAACTCCAGGCTTATTTTCTGGACACAATTACTTTCAGCTGTTTGTCATTTATTTCTGGATGAGAAGTGATAGTTTAATCCAATTAAATGCCGGTGTAGGGTTTGAATTGCCTACCTCGCTATTAGCTCACCAGGAGTTTATGAGCGAATGCTAAATATACCTTTAATTGAAAAGAATTAAATAAATGAATAAATAAATACAAACTAAGATACAATAGAGAAAGTATTATAAAATTTAAGAAAAAATTGAATATACAATATAAAATTGAATATAGCATTTAATATTGAATATGTAATATAGACAGAATTCTATAAAATATATAATTGAAAATAGAATATTACATTTTATAAGTAATATCCAATTGAATATAACAGATGACTTTACATATATAGCGTATAATTCATTATTAAATGTAGATCTGAATATAAAATACATAATTGAATACATTGTATACAACTGGTATAATAGAATTGATATATAATATAAAACAGAGTGAGTAATAAATAGCTGAATATAAATTATGGAATATAATGTATGAGGTACAAGTATATGTTACACAGATAATTGCATATAAAACATATAATTAAATATATAATATAGAAGTGAAAATAAAATATATTGGTAGGCTCTTGTCGTAGACAAATGTGGTAGACAATTCAAATTACTGTTTTTTATTAGTTTATTTTGCGTGATTTGCGTTTATTTTCGCAGTATGTACCTAACGAAATGCAGCGAAATATGCCAGGCAGTCTATGTTTGTGTCTTCGTTGTTTAAATATAATATATTGTTGAGCACAAAATATTTTAATATAAAGTATTTAATGTAGCAAAAAATATAGGTTTGAAAATAAAATATAGAATTGAGTATAACATGTAGAATTGATTAAAAATAAAGTATTCTCTTTGTGAACATAAACACAGTAGCCACGAACGATAGGTTTGCACGATTTAATGACTGGCATAATTAGCTGAATCTCGCCAGGAGCATACTGTGAAATTATGTATCGCATGAAGTGAAATAATGAATTATATTTCGGTTCAAATACTTAAAATACACAGTGACTGAAATAGTTCTAAAGTGAAGCATCTGTTATTCCCACGGTAATCACAAATAAGTGAGTGCCAAATATTCAATTGAATACAAAATATATAAGTGAATATAAAATATAGAATTGAATATAGCAATATATAATAGAATACAAAATATTGTTTTGAATATAAAAATATAGAACTGAATATAAAAATATACAATAAAAATATACAATATACTATATATTATATTTGATAAAACGTCTGATAACATTCAGAACTATAAATGACAGCAACAGTAAAATAATAATATAATATATATTATACAATTAAAGGTAAAGTATATAATCGAAAACAAATTGCAGAATTGAATGTAAAATATAGAATTGAACATAACATTACATTATAGACTATAACATATTGAATTCAATATATACATGATTTATAAACAAAAGAAAAGAAATAAAATACAGAATTAAAAAGGACATACAATAGAATATTAGATGCAGAATTGAAAAAAAAAAAAAAAAACAACAACAACGCAGAAGAGAATATAACATTAAACTAAATATTAAATACACAACTGCGAATAAAAGTCTAGACTGAAATATAAATTGCAGAAACGAATATTAAATAGAATTGATTATAAAATCCAAAATGTAATATAAAATACAGTAAGAAATTATATTGTCTAAATCACGTTCATTGCACGCGGATATCCCCATAAGTGCTCGATCTTGTGTTATAGTTCACACAAGGAGCATCTCAGCACAGTGCAGGAATTTCACTGCACTAGGGTTGAACGGTTGTGTATATGAATAACATATGCTACACACATTTTGTGGGACCCCCTGTCCTACACCCCAGGGTACTGTAGACAGTAGGTGACAGACAGTTAACAGTCAGTTGCATATCATTTACATGACTTTGCAGTCAAACCCAGCAATTGTTGGCTGTTTGTGATTCCAGGGCAAGTTTACGTTCAGTAGTTTACCATAGCTTTGTGAACGACCGGCACCCATACCATTGTATGGAAACTAACGCAAGGACTGGTCTGCGTCACCAGCAGCTGTGTTTCGAAAGCGGTATGAGGGATTACGTATTGCATTCGTAACCCTTTCAACACAGAGCCGGCTGTTGTGGGTAGGTTTTAAAATTTTGAAATGGTGCTTGGACAGCGGACATTGCATCCTGGGCAAAATGCACACTGGTCCTATTTTGTAGCCATTATCAGAGTAAGTTTGATGTCCGATCCGCTATTCCAGGATCTTGGAACGAGGTACAAAATAGCACCCTTTCCCTACTTTTCCATAAACCCACACTCAATCACACAGGAAAAATTATAGGACAACGAGAAAGAAAAACAAAGAAAGAAAGAAGGAGAATGAAACAAAGAAGAATTAAGCAACCGAGACAGAAGACGAGGTAGATACCCCAGTAACCATATGACGTACTTGACCTTTGTCTGCCCAATGTGAAGAGCACTACCGGACTGCGAGTTCACAGGGGGTAAAGGTTGAAGGTTGCCTATGCAAATACCCATAAAGTTTACGAATTGGGAGTTGAGCTATCAGTGGTGAGATTACATCCTGCTCTCGTCCGCTCTGTGTGAAGCCTGACTCTAAGAGTCCGAGATTTCTTAGAGGATTACCTTCGCTACACTACATGCGAGGATCCCCCATAGATCATGCTAGGAGTTTCTTAACACAGTGCACGAATCCTTTAACGCTCACAACACAGTGTATATATACGAGAATTGTGCATGATGTAACAGACCAAATGGAAGCAGAGGAAGTGACCGACCACGTAAACGATGGACGGAGGAAATAGCAGTCCATAGGAATATCGATACATGAAGCCCATAAGCGGGCACTCTCCCGCTGTTTATAATTCACCTCAACACCGCAAGGTACAAGAGGAACATGATGAGATGAGATTGCATGCTATGTATATTAGGCTTTTCTAAGTCTGAAATTAAACCAGTCCAGCAGCCTCTTTTCGAAGGGCAGCAGTGGCTGAGCGGTTATTTATTTTATTTATGTTTTATTTTTGTTTTGAGATGGCTCGCTTTGAATTCAAGCGTAGTCCATACACACTGCTTCCATTAGTGCTGGACTGAATTTTTGCGTGTGGATTAGCTTTCACCTATAAACAGTGTCCCTCACCATCAGGCGAGCCCACTCCGACTTCAGAGATACTTGTAATTAACGTCCCCAAGTCAAGGACGATAGGTCAACATTTTAGTCCAACTGTCCGCTGTAGGAGTTAAACACCTTACCTCGGCATCAACACAACGGATGTTTAAGATCTCGCGTTCTTATCCATTCGGCCATGCTGACAGGCTTAGAAATAAAACCGAGTTCAGTGAATATTTCTCCAAGAAGCATTGTTCCCTAATGTTATCACACGTCCTTCTGACCTCCAGAGTTGTGCGATCTGAGACTTAACTTAATCAGATAAAGGCGAAAAGTAGAAGTCGCATATGGAAGTAGTCTAAGGTAAAAATCTACAGGTAGCTGGAACAGGCCGTAAGGACGTTGCATTGTCAAAACTGTTAGAAAATAAAATCTAGAAACGGATAGATAGAGCCAGTTACCATGGATGGAATTTGTCTAGAGGAAGCACACTTGACACAAGCTCAAGTGGGACACACTGACCGCTGAAGTGCATAAGTGGGTGTGACCCACTCCCCTTTAAAGAGGAACGACGGAGAGGAACATTGTATACTGTCTATGTAAGGCCACGAAACATGCCCAAGACGACTACCGCCTTATGGACAGACCAGAAAAAATCATTATTCTGCGCCTTAGAACAGTCACATTAGATTACGCAACCACATGTATAGAAAATTCAAGATTGGTGAATCAGCCATATGTACATGTGGATTGGCGTCGCAGACAGCAGAGCACATACTCCAGGACTGCCCAAAATACAACATATCTAAGCAAACCTTCTGGCCTGGAGGGACAAAAATGGAAGATAAATTCTATGGACCGCTAAGTGAACTAAAAAAGACAGTTACAATTATACAAGAGACAACATTGCAGTAATAGAAACATTTCAAGCGAAGGAAAGAAGACGAAGAAGAACTGCCGATGTAATTTAGGGAGCCTCGGTGGTGTAGTGGCTAGACACGCACCTGCTGACCCATCCTTAACATGGTTATCAAGAATGTGTACGGAAGCGAAGGCGGCCTGCGAGATGCTGACCACATCAGTGTCCTCATCACTGACCTCATGACTGACCCCATCACTGACCTCATCACTGTCCTCATCACTGACCTCATCACTGACCGAGCGTCGACTGGTCGAAATGCCAGCCCCTTATGATGCATGTCTTCGAAATGCCACCCCTCCTTCGCTGCTTATGCCGCCCCGTTACGGCATCTCCGGATGCGGCCTCCTCTCTGTATCATAGCACGACACGGCCCTGGGGTCTAGCTCCACGTGGCCGATGGGCCTTCAGGCGTGGAAAGGACCCTTTTACATGCAATTTTAGGTGTACAACGTGCACGCAGACCCTACGAATTTTCACCCTTATCTGAGAAGACGTAGTACATGAAATTTACCAATCCAGAAACAAGTAAAGAGCTTTGAGTTCTTAGGAAGTATGATATCATCAAATGGCAAATCAGAGGACAAAATTGAATATAGATGCAATAAGGCAAACGAACTCAATGGACAAATGGCACCAATATTAAAGAATAAACACGTATCAATGAGATTCCTGAGAAGAAAACTCAATGTATCAAGAAGAGAGAAAAATCAGAAATAAAGAAACCATGACCAAAGTGGATGTTATAGCAGCGCTAGATTTTATTAGAAGGCAGCAAATAAAATGGTTTGGTCACGTAACAAGGTTACCTACTAATAGTATACCACAACAAGCAATGATGTACAGGTCAAATGGAAGCAGAAGAAGAGGCCGGCCACGTAAACGAATCCGTAGGACTCTCGATATATGAAGCCAATAAACGGGCATGTTCCCGCTGTTTATGCTTCACCTCGACACCGCAAGGTACAAGAGGAACATGACGAGATGTTGATGGAGGGTGGGTAAGTGTGTGTGTGGGTGTGGGAGGGGGGAGTGGGTGGGAGAGGGGTGTGGAAATATAGCATCATAATCCACCAAAAGTAAATGTTCATAGCCAGAGTCGTCGGTGTTGTGGGTGGTGTGTGGGTGTTGTAATTCTCACCGATCCGTTTACTGCCCGGTGATGTACAGCAGAGGTCAGCTGTACACCCTAGGGGATTTTGCGTTCGTCTCTCAATGGTTTAAAGTTGTACATGCTGCACCAGACAAGAGAGGTTTCAAGCGGAAGCTGCCGAGGTTTTATAGAAGAATGATGACAACATCGTGGACGCATAGAATGAGCAATGAAGAACTGGATACTCGCATCATAAAACGACAGTTCATAGTCTTTAGACATGCGTGAGAAGTGCAAAACTGTAGTATGAAGTCGCGACAGGAAAGATGGAGGCGACGAGAGGCAGGAGGGGTTTAACAGAGAAGATACTGGACAGTTTAACATGGCGAGGAGTAACATCTGTATCAGAAATTATCGGCAGCACACAAGACCGAAGTTGCGGATGGACATGACCACCAACTCCACACGGCATGGGCTATAAGGAGATGCTACACGAGACCTTATCTATCTGTGTGTATGAGTGTGTGTATGAGTGTGTGTGTGTATGCGCGCGAGTGTGGTTGCCCGCGTGCGTACCTGATCTGGTATACCACCTGTTACTTTCCCCACAACACGTCAATGTGAGACCAGGTTTTCCTGCAGTTGTTTGGCTGTACACACAAAATTAATACAAAAAAAATAAATAAATAAATAAAAAATGTAGATTTTGTACATTTCAGGAAACATAATTATATTTGCCTCGTTCCTTCTTTTCAGGGATGGAGAGACAAAGTATTTTTATTTAAAGTTTCGTGGTCAGGGCCGTATCGTTGTCATATCTTCATTATCACCTTCAATACATGATCATCATCGTCTATCATAATCAACCTCATCATTTATCCGCATCACCATCATTAATAATATTCATCATTATTTAACATTATCATTTAACATCATCATATACCATCACAATTTAACGTCACCATTTAACATCATCATTCAAAACCATCATAATTTAACATGATCATTTAACATTATCATCATTCAACATAATCATTTACAATCATCATTTATCATTATCATTTAACATCATCATTTATCATTATCATTCAACATCATCATAATTTAACATCATCGTTTAACATCATCATTATTGAACACTATCATTTAACATCAACATTTATCATCATTATTGAACATATCATTCAGCATTATATTTATCATCATCATTAAACGTCATCATTTATCAACATCATAATTTAACATTATCATTTAACATCATCATTACTGAACATTATCATTAAACATCCTCATTTAACAGCATTATTTCACATCATTGTTCAACATCATCAGTTATCATCATCATTTACCATCATCATTTATCATCATCATTTAACATAATCATTTATCATCATCTTTTAACATCATTATTTAACATAATCATTTAACATCATTATTTAACATCATCATTTAACATTATCATTTAACATATCATTCAATATCATCATTTACCATCACCATTTACCATCACCATTTAACATAATCATTTACCATCATCATTTAATATCATAATTTGTCATCATCATTTAACATATGATTTAACATTATCATTTAACATCATTACTTAACGTCATCATTTAACATCATCTTTTAACAGTATCATTTAACATCATTATTTAACACCACCATTTAATATTATCATTTAATATCATCAGTTATCCTCATCATTCAAAATCATCATTTAGCAACATCATCCTTTAACATTATCACTATTTAACATTATGATTTATCATCATTATTCAACATCATCATTTAACATCATCATTTAACATCATCATTTATCATCATCATTTAATATCACCATTTAACGTAATCATTTAAGATCATCATTTAGCATCATTATTTATCATCATCATCATTTAACATAATCGTCTGACATCGTTATTTAACATCATCATTTAACATCATCATTTAACATCACCATAATTCAACTTTATCATTGAAAGTCATAATATAACATCGTTATTTAATATCATTAGTTATGACCGTTATTAAACATCATTAGTTAATATCGTTATTTAACTTAATCATTTAACATTATCACCATTTACCATCATTCATCATTTATCATCATCATTTAACATCGTTATTTAATATCATCATGTACCATCATCATTTATCATCATAATTTAGCATCTATAATTTAGCATCATTATTTCACATCATTATTTAACATCATCAGTTATTATAATCATTTACCGTCATCATTTACCATCATCATTTAACATCATCATTTAACATAATCATTTATCATCATATTTAACATCATCATTTAACATAATCATTTATCATCATATTTAACATCATCATGTAGCAACATCATTTAACATCATAATTCAACATCATTATTTGACATCACAATTCAACATCATCATTTAACATCATCTCTTGACAGCATCATTTACCATCATCATTTAACACCATCGTTTAACATCATAATTTAACATTATTTATCATCATAATTTAATATCATCATTTATCATCATCATATAACATCATCCTAAAACATCATCAAATAACATCATCATTTATCATCATCATTTAAGATCGTCATTTAACATCATCATTCAACATCATCATTTAACATCATCATTTATCATCATCAGGTAACATTATCAGGTAACATTATCATATAACATAATCATATAACATCATAATTTTACATCATCATTTAACAGCATCATTCAACATCATTATTTAACATCATTACTTAACATAATAATTTATCATCATCACTTAAAATCATCATTTAACAACATCATTTAACATCATCATTTAATATAAATATTTAATGTCATCATTTAACATCATCACTTACCAAAATCATTTAACATAATCGTTTAACATCATTTTTATCATCATCAATTAACAACATCATAGTTTACCATAATTATTTAACATCATTAGTTAACATCATGATGTTACATCACTATCATTTATCATCTTTGTCATTTAATATCATCAGTCATTTAACATCGTTATTTAACATAATCATTTAACATCATTATTTAACACCACCATTTAACATCATTATTAAACATCATTTATCATCACCATTTAACATCATGATGTAACATCATCATTTAACATATCATTTAACATTATGACTTCACGTCATAATTATTTAAGATCATCATTTAACATCATAATTTAACATCAACATTTAACATCATAATTCATTATCATAATTCAATATCATCTTTATTTAACATCACCACGTAACATCATCATTTATCATTTAATTTAACTTGATCACTTAACAATATAATTATTTAAAATCATAATTATTTAACATCATAATTTATCATCATCGTTTAACATTATCATTTATCATCATCATTTATCATCATCATTTAACATCATCATTTAACATAGTCACTTATCATCCTCACCATCATTTATCATCACAGTCATCATGTGACATCGTCATCATCTTTTCTCTTCCTCACCATCATTTATCGTCATCATTATGCATTATTTAATATCATAATTGAAAATCATCATCACTTAACGTCATCATATAACATCATCATCATTGAACGTCATCTTTTAACATTATCATCATATTTTTCTTTACTATCATATATAATCATCATCGTTTATCATAATCATATCATCATCACCATTTAACATTATTATCGTTATTTATGATCATCATAAATATCATTTATCATAACCATCATTATTTATCATCATCATCATTATTAATCATCATCACCATAATTTAACATCGTCATCATCATCATCATTTATCATCATCATTGTTTTTCACCACCTTCATCATTAATCATCATCACCACCACCACCACCACCACCACCACCACCACCACCACCATCATCATCATCATCATCATCATCATCATCATCATCATCATCATCATCATCATCATCATCATCTATCATCATCATCATCATCATCATCTATCATCATCATCGTTTATCACAATCATCATCACCATTATTAATTATCATCACTATAGTTTAACATCATTAACGTTTATCATCATCATTATAATCATCCTCATCTTCATATCATTACAACCAATTTTCTACAGACAGAAAGACATCGTTTTAAATTTACGATTCCCCTGGAGATAAAAAAATTCTTCGTATTCGAACAATATCTGTGATTATGTGGTTTAATTGCTTCAGCCAAAGTATTATTCATCTATTCACTTCATCTGCTGTATAACACTAAGCTATGCACCTGACGACATGCGGTGAAATATGCCAGGCAATAAACCGTGCAACCTTTTGTTTGTGACTTCTGTGTTTACAATCATAATAATCATCATCATCTAGTGCTATCTGTACATTGAAGATTTGCTCTATTGTATCTCCAACACTTTGTTTCTTCTTAGTGCACTGAGCTAAGCTCCCACAAGTATATTTCTTCATTTTGTTCATAAAATTCTACCAATCAACTACAAACATGAAAGAACCAATAAACTACAAACATGAAAGAACTACCAATACACTGCAAACATGAAAGAACGATTAATAAGCTACAACCATGAAAGAACTACTAATAAACTACAAACATGAAAGAGCTAATAATAAACTATAAACATGAAAGAGCTAATAATAAACTATAAACATGAAAGAACTACTAATAAACTACAGACACAAAAGAACCAATAAACTACAAACATGAAAGAACCAATAAACTACAAACATGAAAGAACCAATAAACTACAAACATGAAAGAACCAATAAACTACAAACATGAAAGAAGTACTAATAAACTACAAACATGAAGGAACAAATAAATTACAAACATAAAAGAAATACTAATAAACTACAAACATGAATGACATGAGTCCGTGAACCAACAGGTGAGAAAAGGCGGCTATTTCTGGCTTGGACACACACTGAGAAAAACCTGAGGACGATATAATTGTGTGGAACCCACAAGGCAGACGAAATGGCGGGAGTTGTATAAACACAAGGAGAGAGGATTACATAACGAGATGAATGATACTGGGAGGACATGGAGGAAGCTGCAGGGGATATCACAAGATAGAACGGCTTGACCTGGTTTGGTTGAGGTCCTATGTCATATTAGGGGATACAGGACGGAAGCAGAGGACATACAGGTCACAGGAGTGAGGATCTACAGCGAGAAGCGGACCAACTTTCAACCTGGGTAGAGCAAGGCACTCACTTGCCCTGACAGCTGGACATTTCTGTAAAAAGACACAGGTCACACATCATTCACCGGGATGGAAGGCAAGTGGAAACCACTTTATTATCTCCTCATGAATGCATTTGTCAGTACGTCACACACACTGAACGGAGGAGTTCTTAACGAAGCTTTCGGTGTAGATAGTCTCACACGACATGCCCGTCTGTGCACATGAGCATGAGATATGACATCATAGGCATCTATGCATTATGATAAATTAAAACACTTGTAACGTGCATTTCTGTGTCTCTCCATCATATATCTGAGAGGTGCTGCTCACGAGGAACGGAACTAGTCACCATACCTTAACTGACTCAGTACATTGAAGATGTGCTCTATTGAATCGCGAACACTTTGTTTCTTCCCAGTGTACTGAGCTAAACTCCCCCAAGTATATTTCTTCATTTTGTTCAACAACTTCTACCAATAACCTACACACATTAAAGAAGTTCCAATAAACTACAAACATGAAAGAACGATTAATAAAAAAACAAACATGAAAGAACTTCTAATAAACTACAAACATGAATGAACTTCCAATAAAGTACAAACATACAAGAACTTCCAATAAACTACAAACATGAAAGAACTTCCAATAAACTACAAACATGAAAGAACTACTAATAAACTATAGCACGAAAGAACTACTAATAAACTAAAAACTTAACAGAATTACTAATAAACTGCAATCATGAAAAAACCAATAAACTACAAACACGAAAGAACCAATAAACTGTAAACGTGAAAGAACAAATAAACTATAAACATGAAAGAACCAATAAAATACAAACATGAAAGAACCAATAAACTACAAACTCGAAAGAACCAATAAACTACAAATGTGAAAGAACAAAGAAACTACAAACTTGAAAGAACAAATAAACTACAAACATGAAAGAACCAATAAACTACAAACATGAAAGAACTACCAATAAACAACAAACATGAAAGAACCAATAAACTGGAAACATGAAATGAAGGACTAATAAACTACAAACATGAACAAACCAATAAGCTATAGACATGAAAGAACCAATAAACTACAAACATGAAATAACTACTAATAAAGTACAAACATGAAAGAACCAATAAACTTCAAACATGAAAGAACGACTAATAAACTACAACCATGAAATAACTACGAATAAACTACAAACATGAAAGAACAACTAATAAACTACAAACATGAAAGAAAAACTAATAAACTACAAACATGAAAGAACTACTAATAAACTACAAACATGAAAGAACAACTAATAAACTACAAACATGAAAGAACCAATAAACTACAAACATGAAATAACTACTAATAAACTACAAACATGAAAGAACCAATAAACTTCAACCGTGAAAGAACCAATAAACTACAAATATGACAGAATGACTCATAAACTGCAAACCTGAAGAAAAAAAATGACCAATAAACGACAAACATGAATGAACGTATAAACTACAAACATGAAAGAACGACTAATAATCCACAATATGAAAGAACCAATAAACTACAAACATGAAAGAACTACAAATAAACTACAACCATGACAGAACTACTAATAATTTACAAACAAACAGGAAAGAACCAATAAACTGCAACCATGGAAGAACCAATAAACTACAAACACGAAAGAACGGTCAATAAACTACAAACATGAAAGAATCAATAAACTACAAACATGAAAGAACGACTAATAAACTACAACCATGAAAGAACTACCAATAAACTACAACCATTAAGATCCAATAAACTACAAACATGAAAGAAAACTCTAATAAACTACAACATTAAAGAACCAATCAACTACAAACATGAAAAACGACTAATAAACTACAAACATTAAAGAACTACAAATAAACTACAAACATAAAAGAACTACAAATAAACAACAAACATGAAAGACCTTCCAATAAACTACAAACGTGAAAGAACCATTAAACTACTAACAGGAAAGAACCAATAAACCACAAACATGAAAGAACGACTAATAAACTACAACATGAAAGAACCAATAAACTACAAACATAAAAGAATGACTTATAAACTACAAACATAAAAGAACTACCAATAAACCACAAACATTAAAGAATTACAAATAAACTACAAACATAAAAGAACTACCAATAAACAACAAACATGATAGAACTACTAATATATTACAAACATGAAAGAACAATTTAATAAACATTCGCTAATTGTCGCCGGAGTCTGTGAACGTCAACAGGTGAGAAAAGACGGCTAGCTGTGGCTAGAGCACACACACACTGAGAAAACCCGAGGACGATATAACTGTGTGGAACCCACAAGGCAGACGAAATAGCGGGAAATGTAAAAACCACATGGAGAAGAGAATTACATAACGAGATGAATGATACTGGGAGGACATGGAGGAAGCTGCAGGGGATATCACAAGATAGAACGGCTTGACCTGGTTTGGTTGAGGTCCTATGTCATAATAGGGGATACAGGACGGAAGCAGAGGACATACAGGTCACAGGAGTGAGGATCTACAGCGAGAAGCGGACCAACTTTCAACCTGGGTAGAGCAAGGCACTCACTTGCCCTGAAAGGTGGACATTTCTGTAAAAAGACACAGGTCACACATCATTCACCGGGATGGAAGGCAAGTGGAAACCACTTTATTATCTTCTCATGAATGCATTTGTCAGTACGTCACACACACTGAACGAAGGAGTTCTTAAACTTAATGACAACTTTTGGTGTAGATAATCTCACACGACATGCCCGTCTGTGCACATGATCATGTGACATGACATCATATGGCATCTATGCATTTCTGTGTCGCTCCATCATATGTCTGAGAGGTGCTGCTCACGAGGAGGAGAACTCGTCACCAAACCTCAACTGACTCAGTACCAAACAAACATTAGGTTCGGACCTAACATACAAGGATGGCGGGAAATTGGAAGTAGGGGTGTGTCACAATTCTGACTTCAAAGTTGTTATAGTCTGTCCAGAAATTCAATTATTTTGAAAACTGTCTGTTGCATCGTTATGAAATATTTCCTGCCATCTTCTGTTTACCCCCACCCTAAGAATATGTCTTTGATAGGTCCAGAAGCAACTTAAATCATGGAAAGCGGCGATATGTCTTTGATGTTTGTAGTGAGTTTTCAGTTTGTAGTGATTTCTCGCTAACAAACTTGTTTTACAGCAATGCCAAGTTCCAATACGCGAGGCTCTTTTCATAAGGTAAATCCTTTGTCCGACGAGGCTCTTTTCATAAGGTAAATCCCTTGTCCCACGAGGCTCTTTTCATAAGGTAAATCCCTTGTCCCACGAGGCTCTTTTCATAAGGTAAATCCCTTGTCCCACGAGGCTCTTTTCATAAGGTAAATCCCTTGTCCCACGAGGCTCTTTTCATAAGGTAAATCCCTTGTCCCACGAGGCTCTTTTCATAAGGTAAATCCCTTGTCCCACGAGGCTCTTTTCATAAGGTAAATCCCTTGTCCCACGAGGCTCTTTTCATAAGGTAAATCCCTTGTCCCACGAGGCTCTTTTCATAAGGTAAATCCCTTGTCCCACGAGGCTCTTTTCATAAGGTAAATCCCTTGTCCCACGAGGCTCTTTTCATAAGGTAAATCCCTTGTCCCACGAGGCTCTTTTCATAAGGTAAATCCCTTGTCCCACGAGGCTCTTTTCATAAGGTAAATCCCTTGTCCCACGAGGCTCTTTTCATAAGGTAAATCCCTTGTCCCACGAGGCTCTTTTCATAAGGTAAATCCCTTGTCCCACGAGGCTCTTTTCATAAGGTAAATCCCTTGTCCCACGAGGCTCTTTTCATAAGGTAAATCCCTTGTCCCACGAGGCTCTTTTCATAAGGTAAATCCCTTGTCCCACGAGGCTCTTTTCATAAGGTAAATCCCTTGTCCCACGAGGCTCTTTTCATAAGGTAAATCCCTTGTCCCACGAGGCTCTTTTCATAAGGTAAATCCCTTGTCCCACGAGGCTCTTTTCATAAGGTAAATCCCTTGTCCCACGAGGCTCTTTTCATAAGGTAAATCCCTTGTCCCACGAGGCTCTTTTCATAAGGTAAATCCCTTGTCCCACGAGGCTCTTTTCATAAGGTAAATCCCTTGTCCCACGAGGCTCTTTTCATAAGGTAAATCCCTTGTCCCACGAGGCTCTTTTCATAAGGTAAATCCCTTGTCCCACGAGGCTCTTTTCATAAGGTAAATCCCTTGTCCCACGAGGCTCTTTTCATAAGGTAAATCCCTTGTCCCACGAGAAAATTAACCATTCAAGGCTGTTTCCGTGTGAAGACGTAATACATTTAATAATGTACACTTTATATCTGACCCGCAAATTATATACCGCATATAAACAAACTTTGAAATCTGCCTTTCAATCTCCAGAACAAAAATTCTTTTGTTGGGTGGACATAATGATAAGGTTATATGCTAAATCTCATCATTTTCCCTCAGTTGGTTACTGAGATATGAAATTTTATATTGGGGCAGACAAAAGTAAACAGACTATAATATGGTAGCAGACATGTTGTGTTATATATTAAGTTAAAGGAGGTTGAATAGGAAAAACAACTGTATGTAAGTCCATGGCAGATAGTGGAAGTCGCTTAAGACGATTGATCATTCCATGACATTTAATCAATTAAAATTCTGTCATTTATATGAATGAACATTAGGTCAAGCTTAGAAGCAACAGAGATGTGGTTCCTGAGACGAATGTTGCGAATTCTTTGGACTGCCAGAGTAACTAACAACGACTGCCTGAAACAGGCTAATGAAACTAGAACATTATATACAATTATAAGAAAGAGACAAACAGCTTTCTATGGTCATGTGATGAGGAAAGAAGCTTTGGAGAACATCGTAACAACTGGAAATATTAATTAGAAAAAAGGCAGAAGCAGACCAAGAGAAATGATTCTGAATGGACTGAGAACGGTGGCATTTAGGAATATCAACTGCAGAGTTGATCCAGAACACCGAAGACAGCGATCTGGGGAAAGACATAAACGCCTGCCTCAGTTAGCATGGCACTTGGTGATAATTTGAATGAATATTCACACCCTGACAGCAATATAGATGACTTATATTACAATTTTAAAAATATATGTCAGATTTCAAGACAAGCATGTCCGGACATTTCCGAACTCGGTCTCGCTCCGTCATTGAGAGGCATTTCAAGTGATTTTCTTAATCTATTCACGAGTACTTGGAGGGCTGGAATTACAAAGTCAACACTTTGGCATGCTGCTCTGGAGGGTGATTGACTGAATCAGTCTGGGGTAAACTTCAGCCACTCCAAGAGCTGAAATATAAGAAGTTGACTGGAATACGCGCAATGAAGGCAGGTCGTACGTGTTGGGAATTCTTAAGAGTTTATACACAGCGGCAAATTCGAGGATGCATAAGCGGAGACGCCGCAGTTGGTGGCTGAAGGATAGCATAGTGGAGGGAAGGCTTTTAGTAGATGTAAAAAGGCTGTGGGAGCTAACTAGAGCTTCAAACAATCGTCGGGGCCATAATGGGAACTACACACAACAATCACGTTTAACAGGAGAAAGCAGCGATCTCAAGTAGTAGTAGTAGTAGTAGTAGTAGTAGTAGTAGTAGTAGTAGTAGTAGTAGAAGTAGTAGTAGTAGTAGTAGTAGTAGTAGTAGTAGTAGTAGTAGTAGTAGTAGTAGTAATAGTAGTAGTAGTTGTAGTAGTAGTAGTAGTAGTAGTAGTAGTAGTAGAAGTAGTAGTAGTAGTAGTATTAGTTGTGGTAGTAGAAGTAGAAGAAGAAGACGAAGAAGAAGAAGAAGAAGAAGAAGAAGAAGAAGAAGAAGGAGAAGAAGAGAAGAAGAAGAAGAAGAAGAAGAAGAAGAAGAAGAAGAAGAAGAAGAAGAAGAAGAAGAAGAAGAAGAAGAAGAAGAAGAAGAAGAAGAAGAAGAAGAAGAAGAAGAAGAAGAAGACGAAAAAGAAGAAGAAGAAGAAGAAGAAGAAGAAGAAGAAGAAGAAGAAGAAAAAGAAGAAGAAGTAAAAGAAGAACAAGAACTAGAACAAGAACAAGATCAAAAAGCAGAATAGCAAGAAGCAAACGAAGAAAAAGGAAGAACAAGAACAAGTAGAACAGAAAAAAGATAACAGGAGGAAAAGAACAAGAAGAAAAGTTTAGTTTAGTTTAGTGGATCAACATCACGGCACACGGGTGCAACCCATAAGTGCTCCATTCTCCTCCTAACTCAAACCTGAGTCTGGAGAAACTTAGCACAGTGCACGAACTCCGTAGCCCCGGCGTGGTAGAAGAAAAGAACAAGAAGAACATTAACAAGAAGAAAAACAAGAACAGCAAGAAAAAGAAAACAAGCACACATTTGATGTGTAGTGCCATAAATATCTTGCCGGCAAATTCGACTTCCTATAACATTACAGTGTACACATTTTAGTCTGAAGAAGCTCAGAGCAACGAACAAGAGAGTCCATGCCTCGAGAACTTAAACACAGGATGTCACGGCAGACAGGCCAGCATGGTAGACTCTGGGCCACCCTCAATCTCTGGTCAATAAGCGACAGATAAGAACTATAGGGGAGGTCAATATATGTATGAAACGTACCACATAGGAGGATAATACATGTAGGATACGTACCATATAAGAGGATAATAAATGTAGGATACTTACCATATAGGAGGATAATACATATAGGATATGTACCATATAGGAGGATAATACATGTAGGATACGTAAAACATAGGAGGATAATACATGTAGGATACGTACCATATAGGAGGATAATACATATAGGATACGTACCATATAAGAGGATAATACATATAGGATACGTACCATATAAGAGGATAATACATGTAGGATACGTAAAACATAGGAGGATAATACATGTAGGATACGTACCATATAGGAGGATAATACATATAGGATACGTACCATATAAGAGGATAATACATATAGGATACGTACCATATAAGAGGATAATACATATAGGATACGTACCATATAAGAGGATAATAAATGTAGGATACGTACCACATAGGAGGATAATACATGTAGGATACGTACCATATAAGAGGATAATACATATAGGATACGTACCATATAAAAGGATAATAAATGTAGGATACGTACCATATAGGAGGATAATACATGTAGGATACGTACCATATAAGAGGATAATACATGTAGGATATGTACCATATAGGAGGATAATACATGTAGGATACGTACCATATAGGAGGATAATACATATAGGATAGTACCATATAGGAGGATAATACATATAGGATACGTACCATATAGGAGGATAATACATGTAGGATACGTACCATATAAGAGGATAATACATGTAGGATACGTACCATATAAGAGGATAATACATATAGGATAGTACCATATAGGAGGATAATACATGTAGGATACGTACCATATAGGAGGATAATACATGTAGGATACGTACCATATAGGAGGATAATACATATAGGATATGTACCATATAAGAGGATAATACATGTAGGATACGTACCATATAGGAGGATAATACATGTAGGATATGTACCACATAGGAGGATAATACATATAGGATACGTACCATATAAGAGGATAATACATGTAGGATACGTACCATATAGGAGGATAATACATGTAGGATACATACCATATAGGAGGATAATACATATAGGATACGTACCATATAGGAGGATAATACATGTAGGATACGTACCATATAGGAGGATAATACATATAGGATACGTACCATATAAGAGGATAATACATGTAGGATACGTACCATATAGGAGGATAATACATGTAGGATACGTACCATATAGGAGGATAATACATATAGGATACGTACCATATAAGAGGATAATACATATAGGATAGTACCATATAGGAGGATAATACATGTAGGATACGTACCATATAGGAGGATAATACATGTAGGATATGTACCACATAGGAGGATAATACATATAGGATACGTACCACATAGAAGGATAATGAATGTAGGATACGTACCATATAAGAGGATAATACATATAGGATATGTACCATATAAGAGGATAATACATGTAGGATACGTACCATATAAGAGGATAATACATATAGGATATGTACCATATAAGAGGATAATACATATAGGATACGTACCATATAAGAGGATAATACATGTAGGATACGTACCATATAAGAGGATAATACATATAGGATACGTACCATATAAGAGGATAATACATATAGGATACATACCATTGGCACCTTGCCGTCTTGACAGACGATAGTTTGTGCTTTAAAAAGGCATAATAACTATTAACTATGGCGGTAGCGAGTGTGACTGATAAGGCCAATTTGCGCTGTAAATGTCCGTTCACAGTGGGTGCATGTGAACACGTGGTCATTTCCACCATCATGCACCATCTTACGTCTCAAACGCTTGGTGTGTGACTTTTCTGCAATAATTTTCTCCTTTGACTTTATTCCATTTCTGATATTTGCCCTCCATGTAACACGTTCAGCGGCGACTTGCTCCCAATGTGCATTATCAATGCCTGTATCAATCATGTCCCGCTTACACACATCTTTGTATCGTAGTAGAGGCCGACCCTGAGATCTCTTACCCATCTGTAATTCACCAAAAAATATATCCTTTGGTATTCTACCATCATCCATCCTCCTAAGATGTCCTATCCATCTAAGTCTACGAAGACTGAGCATGGAATAAACTGTCACACAACCTGATCTTTCCAATACTTCAGTATTTGTGATTTTGTCTTGCCACTTAATACCAAGAATTCTTCGCAGACACCGCATATGAAAGCTGTTTAAGTTGTTCTCTTGGTGTGAGTAAGTTGTCCAGGTTTCACTGCCATAGAGAAGAGTACTAAGGACACAGGCTTGATAGACAAGGACTTTTGTTTTGGCAGTAAGCTTCCTGTTCTCCCAGACTCTTTTTCTTAACCTGTTCATTGTTGTTGCTGCCTTACCAATCCGGATGTTGATTTCCTGATCTAGGGATAATTTGCTATTTACCACTGATCCTAGATATGTAAAATGGTCTACTATCTCTAGTTCGGCGTCGTCAATAAAGATTGATGGTACCCCATGTGCACCTTGTGACATAATCTGTGTCTTCTTTTTGCTAATTGTTAAACCAAATTCAGAACAAGCATTGGAGAATGCAGATAGTAGACATTGCAATTCTTCCTCAGAGTGGGTCGTAACTGCAGCATCATCTGCAAAAAGCAACTCTCTGATCAGTACCCTCCTAATTTTGGTCTTAGCCTTCAATCTCTGAGCATTGTAGAGGCCGCCATCTGAGCGTGAGTGAATGTATATACCACCATCCTGATCACGAAATGCATATTTCAGTAGAAGTGAAAAGTATATTCCAAAGAGGGTGGGAGCTAGTACACAACCTTGCTTAACTCCACTCTTGATTTCAAATTCTTCAGAAGTTGCACCATCAAACTTGATTATACCCTTCATGCCTGTGTGGAACGATTCCACAATGGACAGAAGAGTTGGTGGGCAGCCAATCTTCTTTAGTGCCTTGAACAGACCCTCACGACTGACCAAATCAAATGCCTTTGTGAGGTCGATGAAGGCAATAAACAGTGGTTGATTCTGTTCACGGCATTTTTCTTGCATTTGTCGCAATGAGAATATCATATCAGTGGTAGACCGGTTCTGTCGAAAGCCACACTGTGATTCGGGGTAGACTTGATCTCCTAGGACTTGAAGTCTGCGCAGAACAATTCTGGCAAATACTTTTCCAACAATACACAGAAGTGAGATACCCCTATAGTTGTTGCAGTCGCTCCGATCGCCCTTGTTCTTGTACAGTGTTATGATGCTTGAATCTTTGAAATCCTGTGGGACTTGTCCTTCACGCCAGCATAGCTCTATTAGCTGGTGGATCTGTATAGTGAGTGTGTCTTGCCCACTCCTGATAACCTCTATTGGAATCCCATCCTTACCTGGAGCCTTGCCAGATGCAAGTTCATTTATAGCACACTTAACTTCTGTTATGGTGGGAAGTGTGTCCAGGTGGTCAAGAGTTGGTAGAGCCTCTATGGCGTTGAGGGCATCATCCGCTAGTTTGGTCTCACTTGAGTAAAGCTCCAAATAGTGCTCTACCCATCTGTCCATCTGCTGTTTCTTATCAGTGATGATTTCTCCAGTCAAGGTTTTCAATGGTGCACTTCTTTTGATCACTGGACCACAGGCTTTCTTTATTCCTTCATACATGCTTCTTATAGTCTCCCTTATCACTTGCGATTTGAATGGACTCACATAACTTGATCCAATAATCATTTGCACACTGCCTGGCAGCCTTTTGCACATCCTTCCTAGCTTGCCTAAGCTCACTCAGAGTGTTACGCGTTGGTCTTTCCTTGTTTCTTAAAGAGCTTTCTTCTTCTTATCAATCAAGGGCTGCAGAGTCTCGCTGTTGGCCGCAAACCAGTCCTGCCTCTTATGATCCACAGTGCCGTAAACCCCTACGGCAGTTTTATAAAGAGTTTCCTTAATTTGACCCCACTTTTCATTTACTGTACAATTTTCTGGTGTATCAGTGAAAGCGTCTTCAAGTTGCTGTTGAAACTGAAAGCACTTTTCAGGATCATGAGTGTTAATAATATTAATCCTGAGGCTAGATTTGTGTTTAGCTGTGTAGATTCTCTTTGGTCTCAGTCTAACCCTTGCAACAACCAAAGAATGATCCGTATCACAGTCAGCACTGTGGTAACTACGAGTCAATGATATATGGTTCAGATGTTGTCTCCGTGTGATGATGAAGTCCAGCTGGTGCCAATGGCCGGATCTTGGATGTTTCCATGTGACCTTATGCATCTCTTTTGTTTTAAAAAAAGAGTTTGTAATACATAGGTCATTACTGGTGCAATGCTCCAGCAGCCTTTGCCCATTTTCATTCATGCGACCGATGTTGTATTTTCCAAGGCACACTGGCCATGAACTCGAGTCCTTGCCCACACGAGCATTGAAATCACCGAGCATATAAATGTAGTCAGATTTTGGAACTGCCTTGATCACGGAGTCTAACTCCTCATAGAACGAATCCTTCACATCATCAGAGGAATCGAGTGTCGGTGCATATGCAGTAATAATGGTGGCAAACCCACAAGAGGTTGCCAAGCGCAGGGATAATAGTCTTTCATTTCCTCCTGCTGGAATTTCAATCATTCCCAGTAGCGAATTCTTCACTGCAAAGCCCACACCGTGTTGCCTTTTTTCTGCCTGCCCTCTACCCTTCCAGAAAAAGGTGTAGTTGTTTTCCCTGAGTGACCCTTCCTCAGCGAGGCGAGTCTCCTGCAGGCCAGCAATATCAATGTTTAGACGATTGAGTTCGGCATCAATCACAGCCGTTTTTCTCACATCGTCAATATTGGTCAAGTCAGTGGAAAATCCTGGACACATGGTTCTCACGTTCCAGGTTGCAAGCCGTAGCTTGAGGTTTCTATTTTTATTTTTGTTTGTACCTGGTGCATTGGTTTTACAGCCTGCGATTCAGATTTTGTCCTAGCCCCAAGCACCCATTGAAGCAGGCAGGCTGTGGCGGATCAGCACCCAATTGGCTGGGGGCTGCCCAGCTTGAGGCGGGCGGTAGCTGATCAGTGACACCTATAGGTGTCTCCCACCGTCAGAGGCAACGCGTGGCGCCCCATGTCTACGCCAACTGACAAGGACTTATAACCCGTAACAGTTGCCTCTCGCTTTGATTCCGAGACCAGTTAAGACCAGGGATGGAGTTATTGCCTCTCCATAGCACAAAGCCTGGGCTAAAATATAGAGATCATGTGTTGCCCATGCAGCATGATCCCTCTCTCGGCCTGCCTAGTTTACTCCAGAGGAAAGGTAACACCCCTACATCTGGAACAAGACAAGCTGCAGAAGCTGCCGGATCAGCAAAGCAATGCTCTAACTGTCCGCCTGTCGGAGCTTCGATCCTAGACCAGTCGCCAACCAAGGCTTAGGGCCTGGTCTGCCCTGCCATGACATTTTGTCTTTAGCTTGCATTTCCTCGCACCAGGGTAAGGCTTGTACCCTCCCAATTGCGCTCTTCCGCCCGAAGCCGTTGGCACAATGTGGGGTGTCGGGTTTGGTAAGCGCCGCCCAACGTTCAGCGCTAACAGAAACCAGGTAGTACCGTCTACTATTATACGGTAGCTCAGTCATATCTGACTAAGACCTGACCTAAAGGATACATACCATATAAGAGGATAATACATGTAGGATACGTACCATATAAGAGGATAATACATGTAGGATACGTACCACATAGGAGGATAATACATGTAGGATACGTACCATATAAGAGGATAATACATGTAGGATACGTACCACATGGAGGATATAAATGTAGGATACTATACCATATAGGAGGATAATACATGTAGGATACGTACCATTAAGAGATAACATATAGGATACATACCAAAAAGAGGATAATACATATAGGATACGTACCATATAAGAGGATAATACATGTAGGATACGTACCATATAAGAGGATAATACATGTAGGATACGTACCACATAGGAGGATAATAAATGTAGGATACGTACCATATAGGAGGATAATACATGTAGGATACGTACCATATAAGAGGATAATACATATAGGATACATACCAAATTAGAGGATAATACATATAGGATACGTACCACATAGGAGGATAATACATGTAGGATACTTACCACATGGAGGATAATACATGTAGGATACTACCATATAAGAGGATAAACATATATGATACATACAAAATAGGATATATACATGTAGATACGTACCATATAAGAGGATAATACATGTAGATACGTACCATATAAGAGGATAATCATATAAGGATACGTACCATATAAGAGGATAATACACGTAGGATACGTACCATATAAGAGAATAATACAAATAGATACGTACCATATAGAGATAATACATGTAGGATACGTACCATATATAATGAGGATAATACATGTAGGTACGTACAATAATAAGAGGATAATACATATAGGATACGTACCATATAATAGGATAATACATATAGGATACGTCCCATATAAAGGATATACATATAGGATACGTACCATATAAGAGGATAATACATATAGGATACGTACCATATAAGAGGATAATACATATAGGATACGTACCATATAAGAGGATAATACATATAGGATACGTACCATATAAGAGGATAATACATATAGGATACGTACCATATAAGAGGATAATACATATAGGATACGTACCATATAAGAGGATAATACATATAGGATACGTACCATATAAGAGGATAATACATATAGGATACATACCAAATAAGAGGATAATACATGTAGGATACGTACCATATAAGAGGATAATACAATAGGATACGTACTATATATAGGATAATACATATAGGATACGTACCATATAAGAGGATTGTACACGTAGGATACGTACCATATAAGAGGATACTACAAATAGGATACGTACCATATAGAGGATAATACATATAGGATACGTACCATATAAGAGGATAATACATATAGGATCTTACCATATAAGAGGATAATACATATAGGATACGTACCATATAAGAGGATAATACAAATAGGATACGTACCATATAAGAGGATAATACACGTAGGATACGTACCATATAAGAGGATAATACATATAGGATACGTACCATATAAGAGGATAATACATGTAGGATACGTACCACATAGGAGGATAATACATGTAGGATACGTACCACATGGAAGATTACCACATGTCATTTCTGTCATCTATGACACGAAAGTATGGCCCCCCAAATCGTCAGTGGATGCCATATTGTTCTGACCAAGTTTCCAAGTTTGCTTTTCAACTGGATTTGTTCTATTCTAGTACAATTACTCACATAAACTCTTTCTTCTAGTTTCTGAAAACACTTCTTAATTTTCTCGTGTAATGTTTTGGTATAAAAGTGAAAATTAGTTAGCCTGCAATGACCCGCAGACTACACAAGCCAACCCCTACTTCCACGTGGTGTAGACCGGAAACCATGACTTACAGGGCCCTTTGGTCAGATTTTTGTCCAAACATGCGAATGGCCCTAGCAAGCCTTTCAGGGATCTTCATCGTCAAGGTTGTGTCCTGTCCCCTCTCTTGTTCATAACTGTATAGACATCATATTAAAGAAACCAGCCAAGCAGGGACAGCAAGAAGACTGCATGACGAGTATACAGACCCCCCCCCCCCCCCCTCCACCCCCTGCGAATTACACCATTAGAGAATTCTTGTTTGCGGACGACCAAGAACTAATAGCAAAATCAGAAGCTGAATTACAAGACCACATGAATAGTCTAAGCGAAATGTAAAGGGAACATAACATGAAAATTAGCACAAGCAAAACAGAGGTAATGATTATAACTGGTGTGTCCAGTGTGTGCTGCGTGGTTACACACCCGCTTCACACGCGTGTTTCCGGATCCGGTCAGGGATATGCACTACTGACGAAGCTCAAATGAGGGGCGAGAACTCGAGTATAGTGCTTCCATATTGACGTGGATAGGCCTTAGGTTCATACCAGAATGCGATCGGCGTTGCCAGTAGTGGGTTGTGCTCAATATTTAAAGAAGAACAAACAACAACTATTCACCTAAACGAACATCCCTTGAAACAAGTAAAGAGTTTCAAATACCTAGGAAGTATAATATCATCAATCAGAAGACGAGATCGAAAATAGATGCAATAAGGCAAACCAACTCATTGGACACATCGCACTGATACTGAAGAACAAACATGTATCAATAACTACTAAGAAAGCATTTTACAACACAATCTTCCTACCAATTCTACGTTACAATGCCAACCTGGACAATGACAGAAAAAGATAAAAACAAAATCACAATAACAGAAATGAGGTTCCTGAGAAGAATACTCAATGTATCAAGAAGAGATAAGATCAGAAATGAAGAAATCAGGACTAAAGTGGGGGTTAAAGCAGCACTAGATTTTATTAGAAAGCAGCAAGTGAAATGGTTTGGCCATGCAAGTAGTTTACCAGTCAACAGCATACCACAACAAGCAATGATGTACAGACCAGATGGAAGCAGGGGAAGAGGCCGACCACGTAAACGATGGACAGAGAGAACAGCAGAGTCCATGGGAATCTCGATACATGAAGCCCATAAGCGGGCACTCTCCCGCTGTTTATGCTTCACCTCGACACCGCAAGATACATGAGGTACATGATGAGATGGGATGAGATGAATGTTTGGTATGTGCGACTGTTTGTTGTTGCCCCAGTGTGTTTCAGTTTTCATTTGCTTTCAATAATTCTATTAACCCGATTCATCTGTGATATATCCAAGCTTCTTGTACAACAATGGTTTGTTTTTGTTGAAACCATGTTTTGTGCTAATGAGGAGAGAGATTATCTCTTGCTTTTGTGGCTAGTTCGTCAGGAATTATGACTTTTTGTGCCGTCAACAATAACTAGAATTTGTTGTTGGTTTGTTTTTCAATTCAATATTACATTCTGGTATGTCGCTGAAATACGTAGGTACATGGGTGGAATGATAAATACGGAGATAGGTAAGTAGGTAGGAACGAGTTTGGTAGATAGAAGGGTAGATAGATAAAAATGTAGGCATATTAATATACAGAAGATGAATAGATAGGTTGATAAATAGGTAGATAGATGGTTAGGCTGGTAGACAGGTAGATAGGCAGATGGGTATGTAGTTAGGTGGATTTGTAGGGAGATGGGTAGGTAGTAAGATAAGTACGCATGAAGACGACAATATAACAACAACAACAACAACACTTTATTTTCAAAGGGTTAAGAATTGGGCACGCAGGCCCGTCTAACATTCTGCTGAATAGATGGGTAGGTGATTAAAGAATACCTAGTTAGATCAATGAACAGATGTATAAAGGGATAGACAGATGGGTATGTCGGCAGATAGGTAGGTAGTTAGACAGGTAATCAGTTAAAAGGTTTAGAAGCTAAATATGTTGCTAAGTATGTAAGCAGATGGGTTAGTAGGCTGGATTAAATATTTGCTTAATTACTTGCCTACTGAGGTGGTATGTCGGTGAATAGATAACTAAAATCCTCACATGTTTATTTGAATACAAGTGTTACAGAGAGGCATGAACAACTCATAGCATGAAAAAAGAACAACAAGAACAAAACACACTGATTGTCCAACAAAAACTCAATTCTGAAGAAGATTGCTTATTAACAGATTCGGTCCCAAACATAAGGTAGATTTGGACCAAACAAAAATGGATGGCGGTAAATGGGAAGTAGGGGTGTGTCACAACTATGACTTAAATCTGTTAATATGGTAGCAGACATGTTGTATTATATATCGAATTAAAGCAGGTTGCTTAGGGAAAACTACTGTTTTGATATGCTAATTTAGACGACTTTTCGGAATGACAACATTTCGGCGATATATGAACCCATGGCAGGTACGGGAAGACCCTTAAGATGAATAATTATCCCATGGCATTTAATGAGCTAAAATAAATACAATTGATAGACATGAAATATTATGGCATGTCTTCTTTTTCTTTTATTTCTTTCGTTAATTTGACATTTGTTTATAACTGCAAGGTTGTCTCTTGCATTAATTTAACTGCCTATTTCAGTTCCACACAGTGGTCCATAGTTTATCTTCCACTGTCGTCTCTCTAGGCCAGAGAGTTTGCCTAGATGTGTTGTATGTTGGGCAGTCTTTGAGTATGCGATTTACTGTCTTCCGAGCAGTGTCACCCGCCATAAAGAGAACCCACTCCGACTTTCGAGGTACTTGTAATTTGTGTTCCAAAGTCAAGGACGAGAAGTCAACATTTTAGTCCAACTGCCGGATGTAGGGGTTGAACCCGCTACCTCGGCATCAGCACACAGGAAGTTCAAGAGCGAAGTTCTTATCTATTCAGTCATGCTGACCCCCCTGTATGAGCTGTACATGTAGAGGTGTCTAGTTGGTCATGCGCCGAAGTAGACTTGCTCCTGCAGGAAGGCGCTGTAGTCACTTGTAGGTGATAGTGATAGGTTCGAATTCAGTGGGGCAACCATAGCTATCAATATTTATATTATCTAGTGCGTCCTCTAGTCTCTTCATCTTTCTTCTACTTCAATCAGCTCCCCCCCCCTCCCCCCCAAAAAAAAAACAAACAAACAAAAAACAACAACAACAAACAAACAAAAAACACGGTATTTAGTTATGAGTTGTACATTTAGCTAGTCATTCAAGAAACAAATGAAGATCGTAAACTGATTAGAGTCATTAGACGTAGACAGTAACAATTTTTTGGGCATGTTATGAGAAGAAATGAATTGGAGAACTTGGTGACAACTGGCAAGATCGAAGGGAACAGACCAAGGGGAAGACAGAGAAGTAAATACCTGGATGGCTTGGCCACATGGCATGGTCGAGACAGGAACACGGAGCTGATCCACGACTCTGATGATCGAGTGAGATGGCAGAACATGACCGCCCACTCTTACCGGCATGGCACATGATGGATGGATGGATTTAGCTAATGAAGTAAACACAGTGAAAGTTCAGTAATCTAAGAAGATAAATAGACAAACAAATAGAACACACAATAAATAAATGCACAGGGAATTACACAACCGGGCACTAAGAACCAACCCAAATGGAATTACTATTACGTAGTAGAAGACAATAAATAAATGCACAGGGAACTACACAACCGGGCACTAAGAACCAACCCAAAGGGAATTACTATTACGTAGTAGAAGACAATAAATAAATGCACAGGGAATTACACAACCGGGCACTAAGAACCAACCCAAAGGGAATTACTATTACGTAGTAGAAGACAATAAATAAATGCACAGGGAACTACACAACCGGGCACTAAGAACCAACCCAAAGGGAATTACTATTACGTAGTAGAAGACAATAATAAAATGAACCAAGTAAACAGATAAAAAAAACAATTGTCAGTAAACAGTTGTGCATGGAAGGTCAATAATAATATTGCAATTTCTATAGTACTCACCCACATGCATATTCATAAACGTACATCATTTGTAGGTCTGTGAGCGATTGCCGTGAAATCTCGTGAAATAAGCGAACACAAATCCAGTTTGTTCACGTGTTCTCACAAACTTTAAATCCACACACAATGAGTTTTTATTGACGCTTGTCCATTCCCAAATGTTCATCTATTCCCTTTCCCTATGTGCAGTTCTTTAATCGATTTCTCTATCAATTTCGTTGTTTTCATAAATATACACTCTTGTTTATATTTTTCTTTCATTTAAATCCTTCCGGTTCTTCATTCTTTATTGGCTACCCTTTCAATTTTACGATTTCCGTTGTCGTTAGGGCCTCCAAGGCTCTTATAAGATCGAAAATGTTTGGTTAATAATACCTTCATAATTCAAACAAGCTAGGCCGACACTGAATATCCCTTGTGCAGAGGCGTATACTGGGAAAGGAACTATGGAGGGTCAGAACAGATTATTACTTTGTTGATTTAGGAATGCCTTTTGTTGTTGTTGCGACAGATGGATTGTTAGCTAGGCAGTCGTATTGTTGTATTAATGCTATTTGAAGACAGTGATATGTTGAGACAGGGGCAGCCGCGGCTGAGAGGTGTCCGCCACAGTGTTATTGTTGTATTCAATGCTATTTGAAGACAGTGATATGTTGAGACAGTGACATGGTGAGAGAGTGACATAGTGAGACAGTGACATAGTGAGACAGTGACATAGTGAGACAGTGACATGGTGAGACAGTGACATGGTGAGACAGTGACATGGTGAGACAGTGACATGGTGAGACAGTGATATGGTGAGACAGTGACATGGTGAGACAGTGACATGGTGATACAGTGACATAGTGAGACAGTGACATGGTGAGACAGTGACATGATGAGACAGTGACATGTTGAGACAGTGACATGATGAGACAGTGACATAGTGAGACAGTGACATGTTGAGACAGTGGCATGATGAGACAGTGACATAGTGAGACAGTGACATAGTGAGACAGTGACATGTTGAGACAGTGACATGGTGAGACAGTGACATAGTGAGACAGTGACATGATGAGACAGTGACATGGTGAGACAGTGACATGATGAGACAGTGACATGGTGAGACAGTGACATGGTGAGACAGTGACATGGTGAGACAGTGACATGGTGAGACAGTGACATAGTGAGACAGTGACATGATGAGACAGTGACATGTTGAGACAGTGACATAGTGAGACAGTGACATGGTGAGACAGTGACATGATGAGACAGTGACATGGTGAGACAGTGACATAGTGAGACAGTGACATGGTGAGACAGTGACATAGTGAGACAGTGACATGGTGAGACAGTGACATAGTGAGACAGTGACATAGTGAGACAGTGACATGTTGAGACAGTGACATAGTGAGACAGTGACATAGTGAGACAGTGACATAGTAAGACAGTGACATAGTGAGACAGTGACATGGCGAGACAGTGACATGATGAGACAGTGACATGTTGAGACAGTGACACGATGAGACAGTGACATGTTGAGACAGTGACATAGTGAGACAGTGACATGATGAGACAGTGACATGATGAGACAGTGACATGATGAGACAGTGACATAGTGAGACAGTGACATGATGAGACAGTGACATGATGAGACAGTGACATAGTGAGACAGTGACATAGTGAGACAGTGACATGTTGAGACAGTGACATGATGAGACAGTGACATGGTGAGACAGTGACATAGTGAGACAGTGACATAGTGAGGCAGTGACATGGTGAGACAGTGACATGATGAGACAGTGACATGGTGAGACAGTGACATAGTGAGACAGTGACATAGTGAGACATTGACATAGTGAGACAGTGACATGGTGAGACAGTGACATAGTGAGACAGTGACATAGTGAGACAGTGACATAGTGAGACAGTGACATGGTGAGACAGTGACATGATGAGACAGTGACATAGTGAGACAGTGACATAGTGAGACAGTGACATAGTGAGACAGTGACATAGTGAGACAGTGACATGTTGAGACAGTGACATAGTGAGACAGTGACATAGTGAGACAGTGACATAGTAAGACAGTGACATAGTGAGACAGTGACATGATGAGACAGTGACATGTTGAGACAGTGACACGATGAGACAGTGACATGTTGAGACAGTGACATGTTGAGACAGTGACATGGTGAGACAGTGACATGATGAGACAGTGACATGATGAGACAGTGACATGATGAGACAGTGACATAGTGAGACAGTGACATGATGAGACAGTGACATAGTGAGACAGTGACATAGTGAGACAGTGACATGTTGAGACAGTGACATGATGAGACAGTGACATGGTGAGACAGTGACATAGTGAGACAGTGAAATAGTGAGACAGTGACATGCTGAGACAGTGACATAGTGAGAAAGTGACATAGTGAAATAATGACATGTTGAGACAGTGACATGATGAGACAGTGACATGTTGAGACAGTGACATGATGAGACAGTGATATGATGAGACAGTGACATGGTGAGACAGTGACATGGTGAGACAGTGACATGATGGGGCAAGGACATGTTGAGACAGTGACATGTTGAGACAGTGACATAGTGAGTTAGTGACATGTTGAGACAGTGACATAGTGAGACAGTGACGTGGTGAGACAGTGACATAGTGAGACAATGACATGGTGAGACAGTGACATGTTGAGACAGTGACATAGTGAGACAGTGACATGATGAGACAGTGACATAGTGAGACAGTGACATGTTGAGACAGTGACATAGTGAGACAGTGACATAGTGAGACAATGACATGATGAGACAGTGACATGATGAAACAGTGACATGATGAGACAGTGACATAGAGAGACAGTGACATGTTGAGACAGTGACATGATGAGACAGTGACATGTTGAGAAAGTGACATGATGAGACAGTGACATGATGAGACAGTGACATAGTGAGACAGTGACATGGTGAGACAGTGACATGATGAGACAGTGACATAGTGAGACAGTGACATGATGAGACAGTGACATGTTGAGACAGTGACATGATGAGACAGTGACATAGTGAGACAGTGACATAGTGAGACAGTGACATGGTGAGACAGTGACATGGTGAGACAGTGACATAGTGAGACAGTGACATGGTGAGACAGTGACATAGTGAGACAGTGACATAGTGAGACAGTGACATAGTGAGACAGTGACATAGTGAGACAGTGACATAGTGAGACAGTGACATGTTGAGACAGTGACATGATGAGACAGTGACATGTTGAGACAGTGACATAGTGAGACAGTGACATGTTGAGACAGTGACATAGTGAGACAGTGACATGTTGAGACAGTGACATAGTGAGACAGTGACATGATGAGACAGTGACATAATGAGACAGTGACATGATGAGACAGTGACATAGTGAGACAGTGACATAGTGAGACAGTGACATGTTGAGACAGTGACATGGTGAGACAGTGACATGATGAGACAGTGACATAGTGAGACAGTGACATAGTGAGACAGTGACATGGTGAGACAGTGACATAATGAGACAGTGACATAGTGAGACAGTGACATGGTGAGACAGTGACATAGTGAGACAGTGACATAGTCAGACAGTGACATGTTGAGACAGTGACATGGTGAGACAATGACAAGATGAGACAGTGACATGATGAGACAGTGACATAGTGTGACAGTGACATGTTGAGACAGTGACATAGTGAGACAGTGACATAGTGAGACAGTGACATAGTGAGACAGTGACATGGTGAGACAGAGACATGGTGAGACAGTGACATGGTGAGACAGTGACATAGTGAGACAGTGACATGGTGAGACAGTGACATAGTGAGACAGTGACATAGTGAGACAGTGACATAGTGAGACAGTGACATAGTGAGACAGTGACATAATGAGACAGTGACATAGTGAGACAGTGACATGGTGAGACAGTGACATAGTGAGACAGTGACATGGTGAGACAGTGACATAGTGAGACAGTGACATAGTGAGACAGTGACATAGTGAGACAGTGACATTGTGAGACAGTGACATAGTGAGACAGTGACATGGTGAGACAGTGACATAGTGAGACAATGACATGTTGAGACAGTGACACGATGAGACAGTGACATGTTGAGACAGTGACATGATGAGACAGCGATATGATGAGACAGTGACATAGTGAGACAGTGACATGGTGAGACAGTGACATGATGAGACAAGGACATGTTGATACAGTGACATGATGAGACAGTGACATGTTGAGACAGTGGCATGATGAGACAGTGACATAGTGAGACAGTGACATAGTGAGACAATGACATGATGAGACAGTGACATGATGAGACAGTGACATGATGAGACAGTGACATGTTGAGACAGTGACATGTTGAGACAGTGACATGTTGAGACAGTGACATGATAAGACAGTGACATGATGAGACAGTGACATAGTGAGACAGTGACATGTTGAGACAGTGACATAGTGAGACAGTGACATAGTGAGACAGTAACATGATGAGACAGTGACATAGTGAGACAGTGACATGTTGAGACAGTGACATGATGAGACAATGACATGTTGAGACAGTGACATGATGAGACAGTGACATAGTGAGACAGTGACATGATGAGACAGTAACATAGTGAGACAGTGACATGATGAGACAGTGACATGTTGAGACAGTGACATAGTAAGACAATGACATGTTGAGACAGTGACATGTTGAGACAGTGACATGTTGAGACAGTGACATAGTAAGACAGTGACATGTTGAGACAGTGACATAGTGAGACAGTGACATGATGAGACAGTGACATAGTGAGACAGTGACATGTTGAGACAGTGACATGTTGAGACAGTGACATAGTGAGACAGTGACATAGTGAGACAATGACATGATGAGACAGTGACATGATGAAACAGTGACATGATGAGACAGTGACATAGAGAGACATTGACATGTTGAGACAGTGACATGATGAGACAGTGACATGTTGAGACAGTGACATGATGAGACAGTGACATGATGAGACAGTGACATAGTGAGACAGTGACATGGTGAGACAGTGACATGATGAGACAGTGACATAGTGAGACAGTGACATGATGAGACAGTGACATGTTGAGACAGTGACATGATGAGACAGTGACATAGTGAGACAGTGACATAGTGAGACAATGACATGGTGAGACAGTGACATGGTGAGACAGTGACATGTTGAGACAGTGACATAGTGAGACAGTGACATAGTGAGACAGTGACATAGTGAGACAGTGACATAGTGAGTCAGTGACATAGTGAGACAGTGACATAGTGAGACAGTGACATGTTGAGACAGTGACATGATGAGACAGTGACATGTTGAGACAGTGACATAGTGAGACAGTGACATGTTGAGACAGTGACATAGTGAGACAGTGACATGTTGAGACAGTGACATAGTGAGACAGTGACATGATGAGACAGTGACATAATGAGACAGTGACATGATGAGACAGTGACATAGTGAGACAGTGACATAGTGAGACAGTGACATGTTGAGACTGTGACATGGTGAGACAGTGACATGATGAGACAGTGACATGATGAGACAGTGACATAGTGAGACAGTGACATAGTGAGACAGTGACATAGTGGAGACAGTGGACATAGTGAGACAGTGACATAGTGAGACAGTGACATAGTGAGACAGTGACATGATGAGACAGTGACATGATGAGACAGTGACATAGTGAGACAGTAACATAGTGAGACAGTGACATGTTGAGACAGTGACATAGTGATACTGTGACATGTTGAGACAGTGACATAGTGAGACAGTGACATGATGAGACAGTGACATATGAGACAGTGACATAATGAGACAGTGACATAGTGAGATAGTGACATGTTGAGACAGTGACATGATGAAGACAGTGACATAGTGAGACAGTGACATGTTGAGACAGTGACATAGTGAGACAGTGACATAGTGAGATAGTGACATGTTGAGACAGTGACATGATGAGACAGTGACATAGTGAGACAGTGACATGTTGAGACAGTGACATAGTGAGACAGTGGACATAGTGAGACAGTGACATAGTAGACAGTGACATAGTGAGACAGTGACATAGTGAGACAGTGACATGGTTGAGACAGTGACATAGTGAGACAGTGGACATAGTGAGACAGTGACATAGTGAGACAGTGACATAGTGAGACAGTGACATAGTGAGACAGTGACATAGTGAGACAGTGACATTAGTGAGACAGTGACATGTTGAGACAGTGGACATAGTGAGACAGTGACATAGTGAGACAGTGACATAGTGAGACAGTGACATAGTGAGACAGTGACATAGTGAGACAGTGACATAGTGAGACAGTGACATGATGAGACAGTGACATAGTGAGACAGTGACATAGTGAGACAGTGACATAGTGAGACAGTGACATAGTGAGACAGTGACATGATGAGACAGTGACATAGTGAGACAGTGACATAGTGAGACAGTGACATAGTGAGACAGTGACATAGTGAGACAGTGACATAGTGAGACAGTGACATAGTTAGACAGTGACATGTTGAGACAGTGACATAGTGAGACAGTGACATAGTGAGACAGTGACATAGTGAGACAGTGACATAGTGAGGACAGTGACATAGTGAGGACAGTGACATAGTGAGACAGTGACATAGTGAGGACAGTGACATAGATGAGACAGTGACATAGTGAGACAGTGACATAGTGAGGACATGTGACATGTTGAGACAGTGACATAGTGAGACAAGTGACATAGTTGAGACAGTGACATGATGAGACAGTGACATAGTGAGACAGTGACATAGTGAGACAGTGAACATAGTGAGACAGTGACATATGTAGACAGTGACATGGTGAGACAGTGACATAGTGAGACAGTGACATGTTGAAGACAGTGACATAGTTGAGACAGTGACATGTTGAGACAGTGACATAGTGAGACAGTGACATGATAGAGACAGTGACATATGAGACAGTGACATGATGAGACAGTGACAGAGTGAGACAGTGACATAGTGAGACAGTGACATGTGAGACAGTGACATGTGAGACAGTGACATGATGAGACAGTGACATAGTGAGACAGTGACATAGTGAGACAGTGACATGTTGAGACAGTGACATAATGAGACAGTGACATAGTGAGACAGTGACATGAGTGAACAGTGACATAGTGAGACAGTGAACATGAGTGAGACAGTGACATGTTGAGACAGTGACATGGTGAGACAATGACATGATGAGACAGTGACATGATGAGACAGTGACATAGTGTGACAGTAGCATGTTGAGACAGTGACATAGGTGAGACAGTGACATAGGTGAGACAGTGACATAGTGAGACAGAGACAGGGTTGAAGCACAGTGATATGGTGGAGAACAGTGCACAATAGTGATCACATTGACATGGTGAGACAGTGACCATAGTGAGACAGTGACATAGTGAGAACAGTGACATAGTGAGAAGCAGTGACATAGTGAGACAGTGACATAAATGAGACCAGTGACATAGTGAAGACAGTGACTGGTGAGACAGTTGACATAAGTGAGTACAGTGGGACATAGTGAGACAGGTGACCATAGTGAGACAGTTGACATAGTGATACAGGTGACATAGTGAGACCTAAACGACATTGTGAGACAGTAGACATAGTGAGAACTAGTGACATGGTGAGACAGTGACATAGTGAGACAATGACATGTTGAGACAGTGACACGATGAGACAGTGACATGTTGAGACAGTGACATGATGAGACAGTGATATGATGAGACAGTGACATAGTGAGACAGTGACATGGTGAGACAGTGACATGATGAGACAAGGACATGTTGATACAGTGACATGATGAGACAGTGACATGTTGAGACAGTGGCATGATGAGACAGTGACATAGTGAGACAGTGACATAGTGAGACAATGACATGATGAGACAGTGACATGATGAGACAGTGACATGATGAGACAGTGACATGTTGAGACAGTGACATGTTGAGACAGTGACATGTTGAGACAGTGACATGATAAGACAGTGACATGATGAGACAGTGACATAGTGAGACAGTGACATGTTGAGACAGTGACATAGTGAGAACCAGTGACATAGTGAGACAGTCATGATGAGACAGTGACATAGTGAGACAGTGACATGTGAGACAGTGACATGATGAGACAATGACATGTTGAGACAGTGACATGAGAGACAGTGACATAGTGAGACAGTGACATGATGAGACAGTAACATAGTGAGACAGTGACATGATGAGACAGTGACATGTTGAGACAGTGACATAGTAAGACAGTGACATGTTGAGACAGTGACATGTTGAGACAGTGACATGTTGAGACAGTGACATAGTAAGACAGTGACGTGGTGAGACAGTGACATAGTGAGACAGTGACATGTTGAGACAGTGACATAGTGAGACAGTGACATGATGAGACAGTGACATAGTGAGACAGTGACATGTTGAGACAGTGACATGTTGAGACAGTGACATAGTGAGACAGTGACATAGTGAGACAATGACATGATGGGACAGTGACATGATGAAACAGTGACATGATGAGTCAGTGACATAGAGAGACATTGACATGTTGAGACAGTGACATGATGAGACAGTGACATGTTGAGACAGTGACATGATGAGACAGTGACATGATGAGACAGTGACATAGTGAGACAGTGACATGGTGAGACAGTGACATGATGAGACAGTGACATAGAGTGACAGTGACATGATAGACAGTGACATGTTGAGACAGTGACATGAGAGACAGTGACATAGTGAGACAGTGACATAGTGAGACAATGACATGGTGAGACAGTGACATGGTGAGACAGTGACATGTTGAGACAGTGACATAGTGAGACAGTGACATAGTGAGACAGTGACATAGTGAGACAGTGACATAGTGAGACAGTGACATAGTGAGACAGTGACATGTTGAGACAGTGACATGATGAGACAGTGACATGTTGAGACAGTGACATAGTGAGACAGTGACAGGTTGAGACAGTGACATAGTGAGACAGTGACATGTTGAGACAGTGACATAGTGAGACAGTGACATGATGAGACAGTGACATAATGAGACAGTGACATGATGAGACAGTGACATAGTGAGACAGTGACATAGTGAGACAGTGACATGTTGAGACAGTGACATGGTGAGACAGTGACATGATGAGACAGTGACATGATGAGACAGTGACATAGTGAGACAGTGACATAGTGAGACAGTGACATAGTGAGACAGTGACATAGTGAGACAGTGACATAGTGAGACAGTGACATAGTGAGACAGTGACATGATGAGACAGTGACATGATGAGACAGTAACATAGTGAGACAGTAACATAGTGAGACAGTGACATGTTGAGACAGTGACATAGTGATACTGTGACATGTTGAGACAGTGACATAGTGAGACAGTGACATGATGAGACAGTGACATAATGAGACAGTGACATAATGAGACAGTGACATAGTGAGATAGTGACATGTTGAGACAGTGACATGATGAGACAGTGACATAGTGAGACAGTGACATGTTGAGACAGTGACATAGTGAGACAGTGACATAGTGAGATAGTGACATGTTGAGACAGTGACATATGAGACAGTGACATAGTGAGACAGTGACATGTTGAGACAGTGACATAGTGAGACAGTGACATATTGAGACAGTGACATAGTGAGAACAGTGACATAGTGAGACAGTGACATAGTGAGACAGTGACATGTTGAGACAGTGACATAGTGAGACAGTGACATAGTGAGACAGTGACATAGTGCACAGTGACATAGTGAGACAGTGACATAGTGAGACAGTGACATAGTGAGACAGTGACATAGTGAGACAGTGACATGGTGAGACAGTGACATAGTGAGACAGTGACATAGTGAACAGTGACATAGTGAGACAGTGACATAGTGAGACAGTGACATAGTGAGACAGTGACATGAGAGACAGTGACATAGTGAGACAGTGACATAGTGAGACAGTGACATAGTGAGACAGTGACATAGTGAGACAGTGACATGATGAGACAGTGACATAGTGAGACAGTGACATAGTGAGACAGTGACATAGTGAGACAGTGACATAGTGAGACAGTGACATAGTGTGACAGTGACATAGTTAGACAGTGACATGTTGAGACAGTGACATAGTGAGACAGTGACATAGTGAGACAGTGACATAGTGAGACAGTGACATAGTGAGACAGTGACATAGTGAGACAGTGACATAGTGAGACAGTGGCATAGTGAGACAGTGACATAGTGAGACAGTGACATAGTGAGACAGTGACATAGTGAGACAGTGACATGTTGAGACAGTGACATAGTGAGACAGTGACATAGTGAGACAGTGACATAGTGAGACAGTGACATAATGAGACAGTGACATAGTGAGACATTGACATAGTGAGACAGTGACATAGTGAGACAGTGACATGGTGAGACAGTGACATAGTGAGACAGTGACATAGTGAGACAGTGACATAGTGTGACAATGACATGATGAGACAGTGACATAGTGAGACAGTGACATGATGAGACAGTGACATAGTGAGACAGTGACATAGTGAGACAGTGACATAGTGAGTCAGTGACATGATGAGACAGTGACATGATGAGACAGTGACATAGTGAGACAGTGACATAGTGAGACAGTGACATGTTGAGACAGTGACATAGTGAGACTGTGACATGTTGAGACAGTGACATAGTGAGACAGTGACATGATGAGACAGTGACATAATGAGACAGTGACATAGTGAGACAGTGACATGATGAGACAGTGACATGATTAGACAGTGACATAGTGAGATAGTGACATGTTGAGACAGTGACATAGTGAGACAGTGACATAGTGAGACAGTGACATGTTGAGACAGTGACATAGTGAGACAGTGACATAGTGAGATAGTGACATGTTGAGACAGTGACATGATGAGACAGTGACATAGTGAGACAGTGACATGTTGAGACAGTGACATAGTGAGACAGTGACATAGTGAGACAGTGACATAGTGAGACAGTGACATAGTGAGACAGTGACATAGTGAGACAGTGACATGTTGAGACAGTGACATAGTGAGACAGTGACATAGTGAGACAGTGACATAGTGAGACAGTGACATAGTGAGACAGTGACATAGTGAGACAGTGACATAGTGAGACAGTGACATAGTGAGACAGTGACATGGTGAGACAGTGACATGGTGAGACAGTGACATAGTGAGACAGTGACATAGTGAGACAGTGACATAGTGAGACAGTGACATAGTGAGACAGTGACATGGTGAGACAGTGACATAGTGAGACAGTGACATAGTGAGACAGTGACATGGTGAGACAGTGACATAGTGAGACAATGACATGATGAGACAGTGACATAGTGAGACAGTGACATAGTGAGACAGTGACATGTTGAGACAGTGACATAGTGAGACAGTGACATAGTGAGATAGTGACATGTTGAGACAGTGACATGATGAGACAGTGACATAGTGAGACAGTGACATGTTGAGACAGTGACATAGTGAGACAGTGACATAGTGAGACAGTGACATAGTGAGACAGTGACATAGTGAGACAGTGACATAGTGAGACAGTGACATGGTGAGACAGTGACATAGTGAGACAGTGACATAGTGAGACAGTGACATAGTGAGACAGTGACATAGTGAGACAGTGACATAGTGAGACAGTGACATAGTGAGACAGTGACATAGTGAGACAGTGACATGTTGAGACAGTGACATAGTGAGACAGTGACATAGTGAGACAGTGACATAGTGAGACAGTGACATAGTGAGACAGTGACATAGTGAGACAGTGACATGGTGAGACAGTGACATAGTGAGACAGTGACATAGTGAGACAGTGACATGGTGAGACAGTGACATAGTGAGACAATGACATGATGAGACAGTGACATAGTGAGACAGTGACATAGTGAGACAGTGACATAGTGAGACAGTGACATGATGAGACAGTGACATAGTGAGACAGTGACATAGTGAGACAGTGACATAGTGAGAAGTGGACATGTGAGACAGTGACATGATGAGACAGTGACATAGTGAGACAGTGACATAGTTGAGACAGTGACATAGTGAGACAGTGACATAGTGAGACAGTGACATAGATGAGACAGTGACATAGTGAGACAGTGACATAGTTGAGACAGTGACAGTGATGAGACAGTGACATAGTGAGACAGTGACATAGTGAGACAGTGACATAGTGAGACAGTGACATAGTGAGACAGTGACATAGGTGAGACAGTGACATAGTGAGAACAGTGGCATAGTGAGACAGGTGACATAGTGAGAACGTGACATAGTGAGACAGTGACATAGTGAGACAGTGACATAGTGAGACAGTGACATAGTGTGACAGTGACATAGTGAGACAGTGACATGATGAGACAGTGACATAGTGAGACGTGACATAGTGAGACAGTGACATAGTGAGACAGTGACATAGTGAGACAGTGACATGATGAGACAGTGACATAGTGAGACAGTGACATAGTGAGACAGTGACATAGTGAGACAGTGACATAGTGAGACAGTGACATAGTGAGACAGTGACATAGTGAGACAGTGACATAGTGAGACAGTGACATAGTGAGACAGTGACATAGTGAGACAGTGACATAGTGAGACAGTGACATAGTGAGACAGTGACATAGTGAGACAGTGACATAGTGAGACAGTGGCATAGTGAGACAGTGACATAGTGAGACAGTGACATAGTGAGACAGTGGACATAGTGAGTACCAGTGACATGTTGAGACAGTGACATAGTGAGACAGTGACATGTGAGACAGTGACATAGTGAGACAGTGACATAATGAGACAGTGACATAGTGAGACATTGACATAGTGAGACAGTGACATAGTGAGACGTGACATGGTGAGACAGTGACATAGTGAGACAGTGACATAGTGAGACAGTGACACTAGTGTGACAATGACATGATGAGACAGTGACATAGTGGAGACAGTGACATGATGAGACAGTGACATAGTGAGACAGTGACATAGTGAGACAGTGACATAGTGAGCCAGTGACATAGTGAGACAGTGACATAGTGAGACAGTGACATAGATGAGACAGTGACATAGTGAGACAGTGACATAGTGATACAGTGACATAGTGAGACAGTGACATGTTGAGGACAGTGACATGTGAGACAAGTGACATGATGAGACAGTGACATAGTGAGACAGTGACATAGTGAGACCAGTGACATGTGAGACAGTGACATAGTTAGACAGTGACATAGTGAGACAGTGACATAGTGAGACAGTGACATGGTGAGACAGTGAATAGTGAAGTGACATGGGAGATCAGTGACATGAGTGAGACAGTGACATAGTGAGACAGTGACATAGTGAGACAGTGACATAGTGAGACAGTGACATAGTGAGACAGTGACATAGTGAGACAGTGACATAGTGAGACAGTGACATAATGAGACAGTGACATAGTGAGACAGTGACATGGTGAGACAGTGACATAATGAGACAGTGACATAGTGAGACAGTGACATGTGAGACAGTGACATAGTGAGACAGTGACATAGTGAGACAGTGACCTGGTGAGACAGTGACATAATGAGACAGTGACATAGTGAGACAGTGACATAGTGAGACATTGACATAGTGAGACAGTGACATAGTGAGACAGTGACATAGTGAGACAGTGACATAGTGAGACAGTGACATAGTGAGACAGTGACATAGTGAGTCAGTGACATGATGAGACAGTGACATGAGTGAGACAGTGACATAGTGAGACAGTGACATAGTGAGACAGTGACATGTGAGACAGTGACATAGTGAGACTGTGACATGTTGAGACAGTGACATAGTGAGACAGTGACATGATGAGACAGTGACATAATGAGACAGTGACATAGTGAGACAGTGACATGATGAGACAGTGACATGATGAGACAGTGACATAGTGAGATTGTGACATGTTGAGACAGTGACATAGTGAGACAGTGACATAGTGAGACAGTGACATGTTGAGACAGTGACATAGTGAGACAGTGACATAGTGAGATAGTGACATGTTGAGACAGTGACATGATGAGACAGTGACATAGTGAGACAGTGACATAGTGAGACAGTGACATAGTGAGACAGTGACATGGTGAGACAGTGACATAGTGAGACAGTGACATAGTGAGACAGTGACATAGTGAGACAGTGACATAGTGAGACAGTGACATAGTGAGACAGTGACATGGTGAGACAGTGACATAGTGAGACAGTGACATAGTGAGACAGTGACATGGTGAGACAGTGACATAGTGAGACAATGACATGATGAGACAGTGACATAGTGAGACAGTGACATAGTGAGACAGTGACATAGTGAGACAGTGACATAGTGAGACAGTGACATAGTGAGACAGTGACATAGTGATACAGTGACATAGTGAGACAATGACATGATGAGACAGTGACATAGTGAGACAGTGACATGTTGAGACAGTGACGTGATGAGACAGTGACATAGTGAGACAGTGACATAGTGAGACAGTGACATAGTGAGACAGTGACATAGTGAGACAGTGACATAGTGAGACAGTGACATAGTGAGACAGTGACATAGTGAGACAGTGACATAGTGAGACAGTGACATAGTGAGACAGTGACATAGTGAGACAGTGACATAGTGAGACAGTGACATAGTGAGACAGTGACATAGCGAGACAGTGACATGATGAGACAGTGACATAGTGAGACAGTGACATAGTGAGACAGTGACATAGTGAGACAGTGACTAGTGAGACCAGTGACATGATTGAGACAGTGACATAGTGAGACAGTGACATAGTGAGACAGTGACATAGTGAGACAGTGACATAGTGAGACCAGTGACATAGTGAGACAGTGGACATAGTGAGACAGTGACATTAGTGAGACAGTGACATAGTGAGACAGTGACAGTAGTGAGACAGTGACATAGTGAGACAGTGACATAGTGAGACAGTGACATAGTGAGACAGTGACATAGTGAGACGTGACATAGTGAGACAGTGACATAGTGAGACAGTGACATAGTGGAGACAGTGACATGTTGAGACAGTGACATAGTGAGACAGTGACATAGTGAGACAGTGACATAGTGAGACAGTGACATAATGAGACAGTGACATAGTGAGACATTGACATAGTGAGACAGTGACATAGTGAGACAGTGACATGGTGAGACAGTGACATAGTGAGACAGTGACATAGTGAGACAGTGACATAGTGTGACAATGACATGATGAGACAGTGACATAGTGAGACAGTGACATGATGAGACAGTGACATAGTGAGACAGTGACATAGTGAGACAGTGACATAGTGAGACAGTGACATAGTGAGACAGTGACATAGTGAGACAGTGACATAATGAGACAGTGACATAGTGAGACAGTGACATAGTGAGACAGTGACATAGTGAGACAGTGACATGTTGAGACAATGACATGGTGAGACAATGACATGATGAGACAGTGACATGATGAGACAGTGACATAGTGAGACAGTGACATGTTGAGACAGTGACATGTTGAGACAGTGAAATAGTGAGACAGTGACATAGTGAGACAGTGACATGGTGAGACAGTGACATGGTGAGACAGTGACATGGTGAGACAGTGACATAGTGAGACAGTGACATGGTGAGACAGTGACATAGTGAGACAGTGACATAGTGAGACAGTGACATAGTGAGACAGTGACATAGTGAGACAGTGACATAATGAGACAGTGACATAGTGAGACAGTGACATGGTGAGACAGTGACATAATGAGACAGTGACATAGTGAGACAGTGACATGGTGAGACAGTGACATAGTGAGACAGTGACATAGTGAGACAGTGACATGGTGAGACAGTGACATAATGAGACAGTGACATAGTGAGACAGTGACATAGTGAGACAGTGACATAGTGAGACAGTGACATAGTGAGACAGTGACATAGTGAGACAGTGACATAGTGAGACAGTGACATAGTGAGACAGTGACATAGTGAGTCAGTGACATGATGAGACAGTGACATGATGAGACAGTGACATAGTGAGACAGTGACATAGTGAGACAGTGACATGTTGAGACAGTGACATAGTGAGACTGTGATATGTTGAGACAGTGACATAGTGAGACAGTGACATGATGAGACAGTGACATAATGAGACAGTGACATAGTGAGACAGTGACATGATGAGACAGTGACATGATGAGACAGTGACATAGTGAGATAGTGACATGTTGAGACAGTGACATAGTGAGACAGTGACATAGTGAGAAAGTGACATGTTGAGACAGTGACATAGTGAGACAGTGACATAGTGAGATAGTGACATGTTGAGACCGTGACATGATGAGACAGTGACATAGTGAGACAGTGACATGTTGAGACAGTGACATAGTGAGACAGTGACATAGTGAGACAGTGACATAGTGAGACAGTGACATAGTGAGACAGTGACATGTTGAGACAGTGACATAGTGAGACAGTGACATAGTGAGACAGTGACATAGTGAGACAGTGACATAGTGAGACAGTGCAGTGAGACAGTGACATGATGAGACAGTGACATAGTGAGACAGTGACATAGTGAGACAGTGACATAGTGAGACAGTGACATAGTGAGACAGTGACATGTTGAGACAGTGACATAGTGAGACAGTGACATGATGAGACAGTGACATGATGAGACAGTGACATGATGAGACAGTGACATGGTGAGACAGTGACATGATGAGACAGTGACATGATTAGACAGTGACATGATGAGACAGTGACATGATGAGACAGTGACATGATGAGACAGTGACATAGTGAGACAGTGACATAGTGAGACAGGGACATAGTGAGACAGTGACATGATGAGACAGTGACATAGTGAGACAGTGACATGATGAGACAGTGACATGATGAGACAGTGACATGATGAGACAGTGACATGATGAGACAGTGACATGATGAGACAGTGGCAGCCGTGGCTTAGAATATACTGGGTTTGATTGACAGCACAGGGCTGATAATTTTCCCAAGAAACTTTCGTATCTAATGAAATAACGCGTCCCCTGATCTCTGGAGTAATGAGATCAGATACCTCGCCGTCACAGATAAGGGCGAAAAACATGTGGTCCGTGGTCATTTGTGCACGTTACAATATCACAGCAGTTGGAGATCACAGCGAGTAGGCCGTAAGTAACCGCCCTGGTTGGACAGTTTTATAGGAAGCTTGCCCACGGGTTGATAGGGTCCGTGAACTTGGGTGGGATCTGTCTGGATCAAGGAAACATGACACAAATGTATGCAGCAGCTGGACACACTGACCTCTGATCACGTGTGAAGAATTTCACTGGACAGAGGAACGAAAGGGGAGATGAGAACATGCTGAGACTCCTTTTCTGAGGAAAATACAAAGAATATCATGAGCAGACAGAAAGAAAAAGGAATAATGAGCAAGTCCTAGGAGAAGCAAATTAAAATCGTAAACTGATTAGAGAAATTAGACGTAGACAGTCAACATTGTTTGGTCACGTTATGAGATGACGTAAACTAGAAAACTTAATGACAACTGGTAAGATTGAGGGAAAAAGAACAAGGTGGAGGCAGAGAAGTAAACACCTGGATGGCTTGGCACGTGACATGGTCAAGACTAGAACACGGAGCTGATCCACGACTCTGGTGATCATGTAAGATGGTGACACACGAGGGCTCTTGCGTGGCACGTGATGATGATGATGGCTGGTCATCCATGTACCCACATTGATTATTCTGTGTACCCGGTGAGGTCTTTCCCAGGCTTGTACTCCCTGGGATCTCTGGAATGAAGACAGAGGTGAGAGAGGAGGAACAGATGAGAGAGGAAGAAGAGGTGAGAGAGGGGGAACAAGTGAGAGAGGAGGAACATGTAGAAGAGGAGGAAAAGGTGAGATAAGAGGAAGAGGTGAGAAAGGAACGAACGAATGAACAAACTTTATTTTCAAAAGGTTAAGAATTGGGCACGCAGGCCCGTCTTACATTCTGCCCTTCTATCACTCTCTTTCATACATTATTTCATTCACACATCATTCAAGGCTAACAAAGAACAGCAACAATATAAAAGATATGCATTATAAAGTCATGGGCAAAATGCGAACATCAAAACTACACCACACAGTAATATTAGATAATGGTCTGACATTTGTTATTAGCCATGTGGAATATACTGGCCTACAAAAAGGGGACTGGCTGTTATACTAGGGTTTTGTTATTATTATTATCTCTATTATTAAGGGGGAAGATGGGACGCAGAGGTGTTTCCAAGGCACCAGGGCCGGGTTATATACTGGCCAAGACCTATTGACGCGTCCTCGTCGAGCGTCCTGGGCAACAGGTCCCTTCGGGATCCTGGCTAAAGTCAGTAGGATCGCCGATTCCTCCGAAGTCGGAGTGTCTGCATGTACGGCGAGGAACCACCAGTCTGCACACCAATAAGCCAGACATGGGACAACGGATACTCACGCAAACCTCAGGTCCTGTATGACATCACACTGATGTAGGACAACAGGATGCCTTCATTCGACATACAGGACTTCGCGTTGGAGCTCAAGCCAACGAACACAAGCAAGCAAGCAAGGGGAAAGATAATCCGTATTGAGATAGTGTTCGAATAATTTGCGATTATATGAATAGGGATTGGTGATGTCTTTGAGGAGGGATGGAGGAAGGATGAGACAGGAGGAAAGGGTGGAAGAGGAGGAAGAGGTGAGAGAGGAGGAAGAGGTGAGTGGCGATGACGAGGTGAGAGAAACTTAAGAAGTGAGAGTGGAGGAAGGAGAAAGATATTGGCGAGTTGAGAAGAACACGGGAGATGAGGATGAATACCTCCTTCTCCATCTCAATTCCTCCTCATTTTGTCACTTTTTCATTCATTCATCATCATCATCTTCCACTTTTGCCGTCAAGCGTCGTGGCGAGGAATAAATGGCGTACCAGCGCCCATGGGCGGCACTGGATAGTGTCATGCCGTGTGATTGTACAATGTCTTTGATGTCGTCAATCCAACGAGATGGCCAAACCATTGGATCTTCTACCTTTCATTATACGTGGCATAAGGTGTTGATCCTATGTCTTTCTGATATAATTTCTTACTCAGCCTCGGATTGTTAAGTGAGCAGCCCTTCTCTAGCATCTAATCTCGCAGATCCAAAGCTCACGAGAGGATGTGGACACAGGGGAAAATGTCAAGAAAGACAAGTTGGAGGCCAAGAGGTAAAATGGGAATGTTTTATGAAGGAGATTGGAGGTGATAAAACACTGCAAAAATTCTGGAAACTGCACAGACAAATGCAAAGAAAGGATCGGCCTATGACAGTGGGACCAATTCATAGAGATGATGGTGTGCGCGTGACAATAGACAAAGAGAAAGGGGAGGCGTTTCTCCAGAGATTTGTAGAGCAGACCAATCATAATGATGCGGACAACATGGATGCAGAAAGAGAGAAATTATCTGGCACCATAAAGAATATGCATTATGAATACATCATACGGGTTGAAGATGGTAAACATATTTTGAAAGAGGCAAAAGACACGGTACCAGGGCCCGATGGTGTTAGGTATGGCCACATGAAGGGTTTGAGCGCTGCAGACCTGAAGGAGATGACCGACTGCTTTACCCAGAGCATTAGGACAGCATCAGTACCGCAGGCTTGGTTACATAGCTATCTCATCCCTCTCCCAAAAGGATCATTCAAAGCTTAGCGGCTTTAGGATCATCACCCTTCAAAATACATTTGGGAAGGTTTTAGAAAAGATAGTCAACAGAGAGAACAAACTGAAGTATCTGAGAATCACATTTGACAGGAGTCTGTCCTTCAAGGACCATGTGGAGACGGTTGTGTCAAGGTCTCAAAAGGGACTCAATGCACTTAAAACTATGGCTGCAATGGACACAGAGCAGATAATGCTCTTCACACTATACCAGCACTTGATCCTCTCAGTGATTGATTATGGACTAGGATTGCTCACTGTCTCAAAGAGTCAGCTGGTGAAATTAGAGCGCATACAGAACGAAGCTATGCGGGTCATTCTGGGATGCACTAGAGACACCCCAGTAGTGTGTATGCGTTACATCCTTGGTCTGCCGACTGTTGCTGGTAGGCACAAGGTGATGCAGGCGAAGGCATACCTCAGAGTAGCTGCAGACACAGATCACCCGTTGCATGAGGCGCTGGACGCAGTTAAGGGTCAGAGACTGAAAAGAGGGAAATCATGGATGGCTCAGGCGGAGGATACGATCAGACAGGTGTCATTTTGGAGAACATTAGGCGAGGAGACGAGTGAGTTAGAGTGCCAGCGGAGCAGTCAGACTTGTGCAGAGTTATAATCACATTGAGCCGGGAGTACAGGGAGTGGCCAGCAGGGGCCACGGAAGTGGAAATCCAGCAACTAATTCAGGATAATGCTCGCCCGGGTATTGTGATTATCTACACAGATGGTTCGGTGTTGAGAGGTAGGAGAAGTGCCTGGGGATTCTTAGCAAAAGCTAATGGTCGACGTTTGGTGCAGGAGAGCCTGGCATATGATACCACAACATCTAGCTTAAGAATGGAGGTGGAGGCGGTCAGTGCAGCTTTCCGCTGGATGGAGGATACGATACATACACACATTGTGATTGTAACTGACTCAGAAAGCATGCTGAGGAAGGGTGAGGACGGGCAAGCTTCGTGCAGAGTGCCTTGCTTCGCTTCGGAGATCACGGGTAGCAAGCATCACCTGGATCTTTTCTCCGGGGCATGCCGGTGTGCTGGGTAATGAAAGGGCTGACAGACTGGCTGGCTCGGCAAAACTTGGTTGAGTATTGATGCATGAGTCTGGCAAGAATGAGGCAGCGAGGAGTGGCGAGGGGATCTGGCCGACGCTCGACGCTCAGAAGAAAGGAGAGACGGACAAATAATCAGATTACTACTGGAACTATTAGTGTTGGAACTCTTCGTTGGCTGCTGAGGATGGGGACGGAGCGCTTATGGAAATGCCCCGAATGCTGTGATGTCGGTTCCTAAATCATTAAATCAATCAATCAATCAATCAATCAATTAATCTCGCAGATGTTGATTTTGTGTAAGTGTTATTTGGATAATGTCCAGATTTGACATTGGTAGTATACGTACCTTGTCATTTATCTTGTCTTGTCTGGCTGCATGCAGTCAAGACGTTTCTTGCCTGTTCAACTTTAGGTTGGTACTAAATGTTTAAATGACTTCAGCGTGTTTCTTGACTGTGTGCAGACAGGAAGTTTGGTACACGGGTCTGTGCACCTATTTTATTAACTCTTTGAAAATTAAAATCGTGCCTACTCTTTCAGAGTTGTTATATACTGTTACATATTTTTCCGTTACGCCACCCTTAATTTTCATTCTCCAGTTCTTCCTCTTTCGTCTATATCCCCCTCTCCCTTGCCGTGAATCGCCTTCTTCATTTGAATCCTCCGCCATCCTCTGTATCCTCCTTTTTCTGCCTCTGCATTCCCTTCTTTCTCTTTATCAAATTCTTTGTCTTCATAAAATTCTTTTTTCTCTCGTCCTCTTTCTATCGCTTTTATCATTCTTTCTATCCAACCTCCGCCCTCTCCTACTCCCCTATCTCTGGTCCTCTACAATACCCCCCCCCCCCTCTTTCTCTTTCATCATTCGTCTTCTTAATCTTCTTTTTTGTTCTTTCTCTTCTCTGTTTTTAAAAGCCTATTTTCGCCTGCCTAGCCAACACTTTTGCCGGATGTTTAAGGCCTACTACCTCTGTCCTCTCACGCATTACCTACTCTTTCACTTCCTCCTCCTCTTCCACTCTCCCCTCCATCTCTTCCACCGGCTCATCCTTTTCCACTTCTTTCCTGCTTACTCATCCTAATCTCAAACATTTTCCTCATCTCACCGACATATTTCGTCTTCCCCCTCTCTCACTTCTTCATGTTCTCTCACCTCTTCCTTTGACTATTGTTGATGTCGCAGTCGAGTTATTTCAAGGTTGTGACAAGCTCGACTTCTACACAGGCAGAGTGGATGAGAAGTTACAGTGACAAGCTGGACTTCTACACAGGCAGAGTGGATGAGAAGTTACAGTGACAAGCTCGACTTCTACACAGGCAGAGTGGATGAGAAGTTACAGTGACAAGCTGGACTTCTACACAGGCAGAGTGGATGAGAAGTTACAGTGACAAGCTCGACTTCTACACAGGCAGAGTGGATGAGAAGTTACAGTGACAAGCTGGACTTCTACACAGGCAGAGTGGATGAGAAGTTACAGTGACAAGCTGGACTTCTACACAGGCAGAGTGGATGAGAAGTTACAGTGTCTGGCTCAGACCCACAACCTACACGGTTGTATCCGGGCAGAGAGCTGGGAATATTTCCAAGAATCTCTGGAATTTAGTGACATCACACACCCCCTGATCTCATGGGTAGTGAGACTGGATCTCGAGCCTTCTCGTATAATAACGACAAACCAGGAGGTCACGAGAGCATTAAAACACATTAAAAATCCCACGGCAGCTGGAAATTGCTAAGAGTTGGCCATAGTGCAGAACTGTAAGGAAAAGAAAACATACGCAACGTAGATAGAGTCCCTTACCATACAGGAAATCTGGCCATAGTTGGTCATAATTGTGTCACACACTTCCCTCGACAGGGACACAAACCAGTACATTTCTACATTTGTGACTGCAATGTTTGGTTGTCGTTTTGTTCGTGGACAATATCTGTGTTGTTTTCGTAATCAGAAAACTGTTTTAATCTCATTAATCTCAGTCTTTTAACATACACTGTTGCAGTGTTTAATCCTTTAGAAATTGTAACATAAATAATTAAAATGTACAAAGCTTTAGAACTTTTAACATATATAATTACAATGTCCAAACCTTTAGAAATTTTAACATATATATAATTAAAATGTCCAATCCTTTAGAACTTTTAACATATATAATTAAAATGTCCAATCCTTTAGAACTTTTAACATATATAATTAAAATGTCCAAACCTTTAGAAATTTTAACATATATATAATTAAAATGTCCAATCCTTTAGAACTTTTAACATATATATAATTAAAATGTCCAATCCTTTAGAACTTTTAACATATATAATTAAAATGTCCAATCCTTTAGAAATTTTAACATATATAATTAAAATGTCCAATCCTTTAGAACTTTTAACATATATAATTAACATGTCCAATCCTTTAGAACTTTTAACATATATAATTAAAATGTCCAATCCTTTAGAACTTTTAACATATATAATTAAAATGTCCAATCCTTTAGAACTTGTAACATATATAATTAAAATGTCCAATCCTTTAGAACTTTTACATATATAATTAAAATTTCCAATCCTTTAGAAATTTTAACATATATAATTAAAATGTCCAATCCTTTAGAACTTTTAACATATATAATTAAAATGTCCAATCCTTTAGAACTTTTAACATATATAATTAAAATGTCCAATCCTTCAGAACGTTTAACATATATAATTAAAATGTCCAATCCTTTAGAACTTGTAACATATATAATTAAAATGTCCAATCCTTTAGAACTTTTACATATATAATTAAAGTGTCCAATCCCTTAGAAATTTTAACATATATAATTAAAATGTCCAATCCCTTAGAACTTTTAACATATATAATTAAAATGTCCAATCCTTTAGAACTTTTAACATATATAATTAAAGTGTCCAATCCCTTAGAAATTTTAACATATATAATTAAAATGTCCAATCCCTTAGAACTTTTAACATATATAATTAAAATGTCCAATCCTTTAGAACTTTTAACATATATAATTAAAATGTCCAATCCTTTAGAACTGTTAACATATATAATTACAATGTCCAATTCTTTAGAACTTTTAACATGTATGATTAAAATGCCCAATCCTTTAGAACTCTTTCAGAGGAGCACGGCATCATCTGCATATCTAAGGTCGCAAAGTGGATTTCTGCCAGTAATAAGTGAATAAAACGTATCAGATATTTCATCGCTGTTAACATTTCTCATCTTGTATGTGTGAATGTTAGGTTAAATAGGTAAGGGGAGAAAATGCAGCTATATTCACCAGTTTGGAATTAGTTCACGGAGTAGTTCCGACATACCACATGACAGAAAAGCGAGACCAGGCTTTTCACGAAATAGGGGGAACTGCGTTGAGGAAAATCTATGGTTATATAGCCCTAGCCTAGTATAATCAAACAGCTTGCGATTTCACACTCCGAGGGCATTATCTGCTAGGGGATTAGCCTTAGGCTACAAGGTAAGCGGAATGACTTCATTGCATCGGGTACTACCCCATATAGATTGATATCTTTATGCTGAGCAACAAACCGCTCCAGAAAACGTCGGACAGAGTACGAATTTTGTAGCTTTGATGAAGACCCCAAGGGTCTCCAAAAAATAAACTGAACTCGAAAATCGAATGACGGATTTCATAAATGAACCTATGAATTTCTGAACAGGAAGCAGACGGTTGAACCACTCTGCCACGGAGTCCCCAGGTTTAAAGTTGTAACCAGATATCAAAGAACTCTTGTCACAAAAACTGCACGGACGTCGGCATGCAACTAGATGTAGTGAATATTCCCACAGGACATCAAACTGCACTATGTCGAATCATGCATTCAACTAAATAAATTGAATATATTATAGAAACATCACACGTATGTTAATCTATGCATACGGCTGACTGAAGTGAATAATCAAAATAATGCATTCGATTAGTGAATTTCAACACGGACTCTATACATACAACATTGCACGATTTCTTGCCCGGCATATGTCGCTGCATCTCAAGTGCATGTTTTGTCCATCAAGAATGATGATGACCATTCATTTCATCCGTGAGTTCTAAGATGGCTGATAAGGCCTATTTTAGCTCGAGATGGTTCTTTGACAATGTGGGCAAAGAATGATTGCTTCACAAGTGACTGCACCCTTATGTAATGATGTACGCAACGAATTACGGTCTTTAGCAGCAGTCTCCCAAGTGTCATGACGATGACCAAAAGGTGAGATATGCAGAGTGTCTTTAAAACGTTTCCTCTGACAGCCATGGAAGCGTTTACCACAGCGCAGTTCGCTGTTATATCACACTACAATTGCAATACAACTTGCCGAGGTGAATATATCACACAACACCATGCATACAACCGGCCGAGGTGAATATATCACACAACACCATGCATACAACTGGCTGAATTGAATGTATCACACAACACCATGCATGCAACTGGCTGAGGTGAATATATCACAAGAACCACTCATTTACTGGTAGTGAATCAAGTGTGTAGAGTTCTGGAATATCATCATCAAGTGTCATGCAGACACGCAAGGAAGGTCATGGCTGGCTGTCTCACACGATCAACGCAAGGAAGGTCATGGCTGGCTGTCTCACACAATCACCAGAGACCTGGATCAAGTCTGTGTTCTAGTCTCGACTATGCCATATGGACAAGCATCCAGATAAACATCTGTTTGTTTTCATTTCCTCTTTTCCCACAAAGACTGCCAGTTGGCACAACGTTTTCAAGTTTATTTCTGCCGATAAGGTGCCTAATAAATATTGACTATCTACGTGTAATTTCTGTAATCAATTTATGGCTTTCAACTTATTATTTTTCAAATAATGTCTTATTCGATGTTCTGTCCGTCCATGGTATTATTTGCGATTTCCTCTGAGACCACATGTCCATGCCATTATGGCTCAGCTCGTCTGTTTATTGTCCATGATTCATATCCACACAGCAGTGTATGTTGATATAGCAATTTTCCTAATCGCTCTTGATAGTCCTTTATGGCCAAACTGTTTTCGTCTTGCAAAAGGCTGATAAATGACTGTCCACATGTGTAGAATACAAGACCACACAGTTGGATGCTCCTAGACAGAATGTCATGGCGTGACTTCAATTAGAGAATGTCAGGATAGAGCAACCATGGATATACCGAGTAGTCAGTGTTGAGATTTGTAGTTGGCAGAGGTTGGGGAGTCATTGGAATCTTCACTTTGCAGACTGCTGCGAGAGATGAAGCTGGATGACAATGGCCAGGAACTAGTGTGTGTGGGGTGGGGGCTTAGCTGAGTCTTTGGCTGTTAGCATGATGTGGGGAGGAGAGGGAAGTGGTGATGCCAAAGGGTAGCTGATAAGAGCCTTTTTCACCTGGAGATGTCACGTTGTCACCTTGGATTGTCACGGATTTATTGATAACAGCAATGTGGGAAATCCTTGACTGTGAACAATTCTGTTCAGTGTAAACAGTTTATTTCTAAACAAATGTTGTAAATGAAGTTATCAGGAACTGTCTTCTCATACTACAATGTCCATATTGACACATGGTTCCTGGTTTACTTCTGGCTGGACAATGTTCCTGTGCTCCTCATAACTCTCCCTCAACGATGGTAGACTTCGCGTCCTCTCTGTAAAATATCAGCCACAAGACATCGTTACTGATGTAATTCGCACGATATCCAGGTCTTTTGATAATATACCACGTATGTCGACTCCTACCTTCCGAAGGAGAACAACTCTGTCACACTAGGGGTGGATTGCTGCCTTCTTGAAGCCGGGATATAACCCTTGCACTTCTGCCAGGACATCGCCCATCGACTGTCGTTCGGTGAGCACAAATATGAGGCTAGCACCATATAACACATAGATATCATTTACTTCCTGTACTTATTCCTGGCGGTAAAATCCCAGCCAACTCCCGTTAAAGACTCCCCATGACACTGGATAACAAACTGTCGACGCTCCAACAACCAACGGCCGCTTCACCCGTCCTCGTCACTATTATACGCTCATAGTCAGTGCTCAATTGTCGACTGAAATATCAGTCCACGTGACTTCACTGTTCGAGAAGTTTTCAACACGGGCAGTGAAGATCAGAGAGAGAGGGAGAGATAGAGGGAGGGAGGGAGAGAGAGAGAGAGAGAGAGAGAGAGAGAGAGAGAGAGAGAGAGAGAGAGAGAGAGAGAGAGAGAGAGAGAGAATAGAAGAAGACGGAGAAGAAGCAGAAGCCAGATGATTTCACATCCCACACCTGACCTCGCTGCAGTGTCAGCGTTGATGCTGGCGGGCCGATGAAGAGGTTGTGTGTTAGGTGACGATGTACAGCACGGACCATTGTCTTGGATGTAGAGACACGGGTGGACGACATAACAGTGAGCACTAAGCTGTGAATATTTACCCAGGACTCGCTGGTGTGTTGGGAAACCATCATGCAGACAGATTGACTGGGTCCGCAGCGCTGGATGGGGTACTGGTGCATGACAAGGCAGATGCAATCAGGGTTCTGTGGGGCCACGTGATTAGTGCAGAGGAATAGATAAATCACCATTGCCTGTGTCGTGGATTACCTTTAGTGTCGTCCCTGGAGTGAGGGGAATCAACACCCACATTATATTTTAACCCCCTATCATTATCCTGGAGAATCCACTAGATTCCGTCCACCACACTCTCTCAGTTTATGGACACCTCTTTCTCTCTCTCTATCATCACTGGATCATGCCCCCTCTCATTCTTCCCCAACACAACATACTCAACAACTCTAGCTTCTAAAAATTAACAACAATTAATTTATTAAAAGAAAAGTGTAATGTATGTGAGAAGTGTATGCGAAGAATGTGTGTCGTATACTATAATGTGTGTAGAATCGGACCAGCAGATTAGGAGCCAAGTCAGATCATCCTAGCAAGGTTACACCACAGCACGTTAGCTCAGCACATAAAGACCTCACCGAGCGATGTGTCTCTCCTGCCAGTCGCTGACTTTCTCTGGTAGCTACTTGGTAATCCATATACATGATCATCCGAAATAGATACAGTCCATAGTTTAACACTGATCATGGATCGGTTACACACTGCATACTATAAGTCCCTATAGTTCTTAAATGTACCAATCCCTGTACTGTGAAAATAGGTATCACTGTTATTGGTAACACACTTGATTCTATCTATTGTCTAGATTATCACAAACACAATGTCCCTTGTAATATTCCACTGGAATCTACAACTCCATGTGAATGCTACGTTTAGTGTTCCTTTTTAATCCCTAGTGTTCATTTTATATGTGGTGTAAAAACGAGCATCACCCATCTTAGGTGAACCCTATCACACAGGAATTGTTTATATGGCTTTGCTCAACTGAGCCATGTTCTAGTGGACCCTCCTGATTATGGGCTCAGCATAAACACTATTGTATAAATTTCTTCTCTGAAGTTAGTCATCTTATTAAAACATTGACTGTTCATCTTGTTCATCTCCTACCCGGAGTAGAACTTCATCAAAACTAGTGTAGAGCTTCCTCGTAACTGGCGGGGAACCTGTTAGAGAAATAATACACCTGGTGAGAGCACTAGTCACTGACCTTACTAGCTGAGTGTAGACCTACGGCCTCGCTCAGATATTTATCAGCGATCTAAACTCTGTCATGGAGCAGAGGAGCTCATCACCTTGGTCCGAATTAGGATAAGACAAGGAAAAACCAATAGACAGAGCAGAACCCCAGTAGGCACCCCACTGGAAGATCCTACCATTGGACATTTCCCCTATCTCCCAACCCATCCTCAATCTCTCCAAATATCACCATACTACACTATTCTCACTAGCAGAGCTAATTATCACCTCACTACCCTATTCTCAACTAGCAGAGCCAATTACCTTATCACCCTAGTTAGTTTTTACAATGCAGCTGCCTACAGTTGCCGACACTCTTTTACTGTCTAACCACAACGCAACACACTAAGTTGAAGTCCTAAACTCTAACTATCAACAGTCTATCCTACATTAATTATACCTAAATACAATCTATGGAGTACCTTATGTAACACTGCTTTACTCCTGAATCACATCTACATTTTGCCATGACAGGCACGTGTATATTAAATTTAATTAATCCCGAACACGGTAGATGTTTTCCAAATTCATACAGAGCTAGCGAAACACCGTCCGTCTAGGCCAACTCTCTTGTTTACAATCGCTGCAACAAGTTAGGTTTTTAAAACAGGCTTGGATTGTTCTAGTGACGTCCTTTGATGTCAACACCAGATGGTGCCAAGGGCAGACTATCCATTTCCCTAACATCACAAGAATTATTGTCTCCCTTATCTCAACTACAGCACCCGTCTCTCTTTTATCCTGCGAGTCGGCAAAATAACCTCGTCATATTTTCCGTCTCCCAGGGAATTCTCAAGGACGACTGTACCGTTTGATCTCACCTCCGCCAGTAACAAACAACTTGCAGCTGTGAATCAGACTGTCTCTGTTATTTGTATCATCTGATCGTTAACTTCAGTGGTGTTCGTGACAGCCTGAAAGAATGGTGCGACAGGGAGTGACCATAGTATATGGTCAACACACAGTAGTGCGAAGAACAGCCATACGGACACATAAGTAAACTGGTACCATTAGTAATGGGACTCTTCGCCGGCTGTTGAAGATGAGAACGAAGTGCGCATGGAAGTGTCCCAATGCTGCGATGTAGGGTTTTGACTCAAGTCAACTGCAACCTTTCTCTTCAGAATATCGCTATTAATCTTTCTATCCGCCTACAGTATTATCACCATACTATAAAACCACATCTCGGCAGCGATTACCAGACGTATACCATAATATGATTGTTGACAGATTGAAGTGTTGTGTTCAAGTAATCAGTATGTGCTAAAGGAACGGCTTCCCCTGGGTATTGGGGTGGACGTCGTGGACAATGAAGAACCTGACACTAGGGGAGAAATCATGTCTTTTGGTCGTTGTGTTGGTATATGTTGGCAATGGAAGTGGTTCTTATAATTGTGTTGATTGTTGTGATTGTGTTGATTGTTGTCAATGCGTTGTGATAATTTTGATTATTATAAATTCATTTGATGGTTTTGTTTGTATTAATTGTGTTGAAGAATCAACTTTACCTTACTCCAGACATGACCCCAAGTGCGCCGTCTCTTCTTGCAGACAGTCCAAGCGCACGTATGACGTGTCAATGTTGCGTTCTGGCTGCAGGTGCGCTAGCGAAGTCGATAGCGAACTGCCGGTGATGTCATAAACACGGTCGGACGCAGGTTCGAGGTCTGGGCTGGTCGCTTGTCAAAGTGAGGCATAGACTGGCCACATATCCGTCCTTGCACTCGGTCCTGCAAAATGTGACGGCTCTATCTCATCATAGACCCGTAGCAAGAAAATGCTTTGGGGAACATTTGTTCTCTGACTGCTTGTATGTTGCTACTGCTCTCTACTGCGTTTAGTGCGACCAGGTCAGTACCCCAACCGCACTCAAACATCCTAAAAGAGAACATTCATCAAGAGATGACTCCCCCAAGGTGTCTTACTGCGAGCCATGGTCCCCACTGTCAACTTCATACTCCCAAAGAAGATGCCCCTCATCTGTCTGGCTTCTGTACTCTACAGTCTGCCCGAGACAAATGATCAAGTTCCCACAACAGCTTTATTCCGCGGTGATTGCCTAAGTTAGTAAGGTTTTACATGGAACATACATGATATTGTCGAAAGAATAAGAAACCCTTATTCTTAAAATTCAGGTGCACTAATGGTGAGATAGACGGTTCAACCCATACATCGGCATAAGCTAGACTGAAATATTCACTTCTCGTTTAGAAAGCAATGGCAAACTACTCAACGCACAACTGCCTATACAATCAAGGGGGTAGATAGCAAAGTCCTGCAAAAACATGCAACATGAGTAAACATGAGCTACAAAGACACGAGATAGACAATCACGCACCCCCATTAATCTTCCAGCTGCACACACCCCTGCCGATCTAACCCAGAACTCTACACTAGAATATCCCCAAGGTAGGACAGCAGACATCTGGAGGGCCCCCTTGACTGGGAGTCAACAAACGGCCCCTGGTGTCCCCTCCTCGAGCCCCAGACTTCACGTACAGCCAGGCCTGGCCTGCCAGCTCAGTCAGCCGACCTTCCACTGAAGCAAGTGCTGGAGTACGGAGCTCGGGGAAATATAATCCTGCAGGAAGATTGTTCGGCAAACTAATCCAGCAGGGTATTATTCAACATATTATGCAAGTCGGACAAAACACGGACAAAGAGGGAGAGTGGAGTATAGAGAGGCAGGGACTGAGGGAGAGAAGAGAGGAAGAGAGAGAGAGAGAGAGAGAGAGAGAGAGAGAGAGAGAGAGAGAGAGAGAGAGAGAGAGAGAGAGAGAAAGACAGACGGACAGACAAACAGACAGAGGTGTAAGATGCAGCAGTGCATCCGGTTGGCGATTACAAAATGCACAAGCTGAGGATGATGATGATGATGATGATGATCAGAATTTGGTGTAGTAGTGGGACGGGAATAAGTTGTAGTAGTAGTGGCTACAGTAGCAGCACTTTGTAGTAGTAGTAGTTGTAGTAGTAGTAGTAGTAGTAGTTGTAGTAGTAGCAGTAGTTGTAGTAGTAGTAGTAGTTGTAGTAGTAGTAGTAGTAGTAGTAGTAGTAGTAGTAGTAGTAGTAGTAGTAGTAGTAGTTGTAGTAGTAGTAGTAGTAGTAGTGGTAGTAGTAGTAGTAGTAGTAGTAGTAGTAGTAGTAGTAGTAGTAGTAGTGGCAGCAGTAGCAGCACTTTGTAGTAGTAGTAGTTGTAGTAGTAGTAGTAGTGGCAGCAGTAGCAGCAGTTTGTAGTAGTAGTAGTAGTAGTAGTAGTAGTAGTAGTAGTAGTTGTAGTAGTAGTAGTAGTAGTAGTAGTAGTTGTAGTAGTAGTAGTAGTAGTAGTAGTAGTAGTAGTAGTAGTAGTAGTTAGTAGTAGTAGTAGTAGTAGTAGTGGCAGCAGTAGCAGCAGTTTGTAGTAGTAGTAGTAGTAGTAGTTGTAGTAGTAGTAGTAGTAGTAGTAGTAGTAGTAGTAGTAGTGGCAGCAGTAGCAGCAGTAGCAGTAACTAGCAGCAGGAAGACGACGACGAAGAAGAAGAAGAAGAAGAAGAAGAAGAAGAAGAAGAAGAAGAAGAAGAAGAAGAAGAAGCCCATATTGAGCATGTAGTGTCAGACCCATATTATGATAGACCAATAGGAATTTAGTGGGTGATGACGTCAGTATCAGGTCCGGCTCTTTTACTTCCCAAGATATGTCCTAGAGACAATGGTGCTAGTAATTGTGACATTTCTGGTGACAATGGTGCTAGTAATTGTGACATTTCTGGCGACAATGGTGCTAGTAATTGTGACATTTCTGGTGACAATGGTGCTAGTAATTGTGACATTTCTGGCGACAATGGTGCTGGTAATTGTGACATTTCTGGCGACAATGGTGCTAGTAATTGTGACATTTATGGCGACAATGGTGCTAGTAATTGTGACATTTCTGGCGACAATGGTGCTAGTAATTGTGACATTTCTAACGACAATGGTGCTAATAATTGTGACATTTCTGGCGACAATGATGATAATAATTGTGACATTTCTGGTGACAATGTTGCTAGTAATTGTGACATTTCTAACGACAATGGTGCTAGTAATTGTGACATTTCTAACGACAATGGTGCTAATAATTGTGACATTTCTGGCGACAATGATGATAATAATTGTGACATTTCTGGCGACAATGGTGCTAGTAATTGTGACATTTCTGGCGACAATGATGATAATAATTGTGACATTTCTAACGAAAATGATGATAATAATTGTGACATTTCTAACGACAATGGTGCTAGTAATTGTGACATTTCTAACGACAATGGTGCTAATAATTGTGACGTTTCTGACGACAATGGTGCTAGTAATTGTGACATTTCCAACCAACCAGGGCATCACATGGAGAACTCAAAATGTGGATAACCTGAACAACTGTGTGAATGTAAACGGAAAGCTAAGAAAGAATATGACCAAACAATGCGACTTAAAAAGTCGGAATCAGGAAAAGTTTACGGTGAATTATACACGACAAAAGCAACGATAAAAAGGCATTAAACAAGCAATTAAAGCCACATCAACTGAAGTACCAGGCCTGCTATCGAACAAGGTTCTTACTTTGAACAAAGAGGACACACATTTTGGCGCCAACTGCAGAAGGGAACGGGAGGCACTCAGACACCTGGTCGAAGTTGAGAGGACGTGGTGTCTCCGGAGCTTACAAAGCTAGCATATTGATGTTGCGTGTCTATGTTAGTAGGTTACGCAATGGGCTACTGGCTAGAGTGTCTAGAGTTTAAAACATCACGGGAGATGGTTCAAGAAAACAGGGTGATTGTGTAATTTAGGGGGTCAGCGTGGCTAAATGGTTCAACCACCTGCCTCGCGCTCGAAAGGTTGTGTGTGTTCGTGTCCAGACCACATCATTCGCTTCGAGAGTGCAATTTTCTCGATGTATCCTAGGGCTCGTCGCTTGAACTACGGAGTTCATGCAGGTCCCTCTGCGAAAAGAGACTGAATCATATGGGATAAAACTCGGCGCTATGAATTCGATCCTACGGCCTTAAGGGTTTTGTATTTATGACCAGAGCAAGCGCAACTCAACTTAATGCAGTGCCACGCCGGTAAGCGTGGGCAATCATGGTTCGTGATCTCATAAGATCGCAGAGTCGTGGATTAGGTCCGTGTTCTTAAAACGATATTGTCAATTGACCAAGCCACTCAGGTATTCATCTCTGTCTTTGCTTGTTCTATTTCCCATCAATATGAGTACAGTCAACATACACAGGTAGAACTGAATGACAATTAGCATTTCGAATAAGTGAACATATACTAGTGTGGGCGGAAAAGAGAGTTAATCTTAAGGAATCCCTGAGGAGTCGACAGATTATAAAACGCCAAGTACAAATGTAAAGATAAAGCGTTTCGTTTACTGTATTCGATTAACAATAATCGATTGCTGAGATAGATCGAAGCAATACCGATTAGACAATTCCAACCGTGCTATGAAACATAAGGACTTCCTATTACATCTTGACACCGCAAGGATGACATACCGCACACTGCAACAACATCAGTGACTTTGTATTTAGTAATTCAGCCACAGAATTATTCATTTATTCACTTCTTATGATATGTAACTCTGCAGTATGCACCTGAAGATGCAGCGACATATGTCCATACAAGAATTCGTCAATTTGATGGGACTTCATTGGCCGGATGGTCCAGCTAACGGATTCCATCAACTCAACCAAGCCATTCGTCAAATTGAAGGGACTTGATTGGCCGTATGGTGCAGCTGTAGTATTTTTACGGATGGCGTAGACAGTCACATGCCATCTCACATCTCATGTGACATCCCATGTCACATTCAGTGTCAAATCTCATGCCAATCTCATGTCACATCCCATGTCTCATCCCATGTCACATCCAATGTCACATCCAATATCACATCCCATGTCTCATCCCATATAACATCCCATGTCACATCCCATATCACATCCCATGTCACATACCATGTCACACCCAATGTCACATCTCATGTCACATCTCATGTCACATCCAATGTCACATCCAATGTCACATCCCATATCTCATCCTATGTCACATCTCATGTCACATCCCATGTCACATACCATGTCACATCCAATATCACATCCCATGTCACATCCCATGTCACATCCAATGTCACATCCCTTGTCACAGCCAATGTCATATCTCATGTCACATACCATGTCCCATCCCATGTCCCATCCCATGTCACATCCCATGTCACATTCCATGTCACATTCCATGTCACATTCCATGTCACATCCCATGTCACATCCAATGCCACATCCCATGTCACATACCATGTCACATCCAATGCCACATCCCATGTCACAAACCATGTCACATCCAATGTCACATCCCATGTCACATCCCATCCCATGTCACATCCAATGTCACATCCCATGTCACATCCCATGTCACATCCCATGTCACATCTCACCTGGATCTCTTTGCGCCTAAGAAGTCCCAGGTGTGTCCCATGTATCAGACTCAGCTCAATTCTTCGTTTAACAAAAAATGTCGAAGCAGGAGCCTCCAGTGAGTCTGTAATGTGCTAGTGCCAACACATGTTGTAGGCCTGGATACAGCGAGGAGAAGTAGTTGGCCTGTCTTTCCCTCACTTAGCGGATGATGAACGCAGAGTCAGACTCTGATCCAATCCCTGATGACTACACTAACGGGAAATCTTCACTCATGATCACATAACCTCTACATGATCATCTACACCGATGGGTCAGTGGTGAGAAACAGACGTAGTGGCTGGGGCTTTATTGCAAAGGCTAATAGACGAGTCTTGAAAAAGGAGTCTGGCATATGAGACTACGACCTCCAGCATGAGAATGAAGGTGGGGGTAGTAACAGCGGCATTCCGGTGGCTAGAGGAGACTACTGCAACACACGTTGTGTTCATTACGGATTCAAAGAGTATGCTTAGCAAGGTGGAGAAAGGAATGTTTCATGTGGAATGGCTCTCGTCGCTTCAGAGGTCACAGATTGTGAGAATTGTATGGATATTTTGCCCTGGCCATGTATGTGTACGAGGGAATGAACAGGCTGATAGGCTAGCAGGGAATGCAACTCTTGGTGGTAATTTGCCTATGGACAAGGGGGAGGTGGTCGAGCGCTTGTGGGACCAGGTGTAGAAGACGGAGGAACATACTGAGAACCCATATGTGGAAAGAATGAGATTGCGGGGGATCGGCAGGGGTTCTGGAAGAATCTCAAAACTGAGAGGGAAGACCAGGAGAACTTTTAATCAGATAGCGATGGGAACGATTAGTAACATGACTCTTTCGCTGGCTGTTGAACGAGGGGACTGAGCACGTGTGGGAATGTCCTGAGTGCAGTGATGTCGGTTCTTAGCTCAACTCAACTCAACTCAACTCAATTCAACTCAAATGACTTCTACGTAGAATAACACCACTGGTGCCTGCACGTGTTTGAGCTGTGCACCTCGCCGTATTGTCTGCTTGAATACATTGGTCCCTTAACCAGACCATGACACATTGACAATCAAGACGTTGGCAAACCACACAGGTCCTTCCTGACTTACACTGAACTTTAGATGGATTACGCAGTAGTAGGAAAGCGGGTAACTAAGTAGATTTTCAGGATTGACCTCTAAGGATTTACCCAATCCTTTTCGGTCTCGGATCCTGGGCGGGTAGGGTAGGGTAGGGTATCTAGGTCATAAGTAAGGGTCGATAATTCTAATAAAAGACATGTTTTTCTAAGAGCAGATAACTGATTGAGTGTATCATATTATAAATAATTTTTAAAAATAATTGTAAAAAATAAAATAAAAAATAACAACCAACAACCAAGGGCGCGCGGGGGCAAGCGCAGGAGCGAGCGCCGCGGAGCGGTCGCATGGAGCAGTCGGGGTCGAATCCAGTAATACAATGTCATGTAGTAACCACTTGGCCAGGCATTGCTGAGTGACCACAAGGCCGGGTCAGTGACGAGTGCGGGTGATGGGGCTAGACGGTTCGAACCCTTGAGGCGCACGCCAGGTGTCATATGAAATATTGTAATAAGTAAAAAGGTAAATATGGCGTGTATATGATCTGTAGTGGGTCGTAGTGGCCTATATACTATCATGTAGATTACACCTCTTCAAATGAAAACCTTAAAAAAGTAAAGATGGCCGGTAGTAACGGGTTGTAAGGGGGCGTAGGCTTAGTGTTATTCGTTGATTAAGGAGTAGATGAGCGGAGAATTAGCTAGAGAAGTGCTTCTGAACATTTTAAATGGGGTGGGCGAGTGGCGAAGTGGCTAAATGAATGCGTCGGTTCCTTGCTAAGAGACAGAGGAGTTGCTAGATAAAGGCTCCAGGTCGTTGTTAAGGGGTAGGTGAGTGTAGAAATAGCTAGATAACTGCCTCTGATCCTTGTTAAGAGGTGGGCGAGGGATGGAGTGGTTAGATAATTACGCCCGTTCCTTGGTAAGATGCTAGGGTGATCGAGTGGAGAAGTGGGTAAATAATGGCATGGAGGTCTACCACCGACACATTCAACACATAATGGCGGCGTCGGTCGTCAGAAGACCTAGGATATTTTCATTATATGTCTATTGTAAAGGGGTCGACTGTTTATTTATAACGGTAGGTTACTATTATCTGTAGTGGATGGGGACGTAAATACTATCATCATACCGGTTACAACTCTTCAAAGGAAAACCTTAAAATGTAAAGATGGCCGATAGTTTTAGTGGGTATGACTTTGTGATATTCGTTGTTAAGGGGTGGAGTGAGTGGGATGAGTAATTAGATAACGCTTTCTGACACTATCACGGGTTCCGAATCCCAGTGAGGGCGGTCTATGGTAGAAGAAATATTGACATTAGCTGGTTACTTAGTTGTGATTCGAGCTCTGGTGTTTATTAACCCGGTTATGTTTAGAAAAGGAAGGTGGTGTGCTGGTTGCAGGAGTATGTTTAGGTGGTACCCCAGACACCGTGGAAGTGACAGGTTCGAATCTCGGTACTTTGCGTTGGTAAGATTGCCAGTCATAACGTGATGGGTGTCTAGTTGATCATAGGGTTAGGGGTCGCTTTGTCCGGCCGTGTCGCCGCGGCCACAAGTCCCCACGGTGATGAAAAACACAGGCAGCAGATTTCACCGTTGTACCTACGAGTCACAAAATATAACCTAACTTAAAAATCAGAATATGATATACTCATAACCTCAACAGGTGTTAGCAAAAGAATCCAATACCATTCTCATAACGGCTAATCCAGGGGCTTATCGTCATCGTAATGACCAAGTCGGGTTAATAATATTCCTATATCTCCGCCATTGCAAATAGTTCGCGATTATTAATAAAGGTTCATATAAAGGTTGGTATGGATTAAGGGATTAACACCATTGTAGCGGATATCCAACAAAAACCATAAGCACTACTCTCGATTTTCTCATATGTGCGGTTAGGGAATTATGGGTTAGGTGTATGTGTCCTCATTCAGTTAAAAACAGGTGTATGAGTAGGAGATATCACAAACAGTATCAGCATAGTGCCACTCTGATCTTAAATATCAGTAGTTCGTTATTCTTGTGACATTGAAAACGATTGGGGGCTTGAAAAAGGAGGGTGTAACTTATTGGGAGTTTATATAGATTACATAGTAGAGTTGATACATGTCACCCTGTCAGCGCATCGTAGCTGTGATGTGTGAATTGTCGCCTATACATCCGGGTGTGAAAATAATCAAACATATTTCATATCAACTCAATAGGCATGCCTCTATATAGCTGCACTGCGAACTTGGTTAGAGTCTACTGTAGGGAAGTATTGTAGTTTGTGTATGCGCATTTACTACGCTTATAGATGTGTTAGTATTATTGGAGAGCGGCAGTTATGTATACATTATCAGAGTATGTTGCCTTACAGACCTGGTATCGTGTCTATGTGTCTGCTACGTTGTATGTTTTGTATGTTGCCATTGCTTATTATTTGGAGTGAGTTTCATGCGGTTGTCTAGTGAATTTTTAAAAACGATGTCTCTCTATGCAAAATGCCACTGGCATTAGAGGCATTTTCAACTTGTCTGCTCACTGACCTCGCTTCACAGTCACACTAAAGTACGGGTTCTATGTAGTACTTAAACACTCCTTTTATTTCTCATTACAGTTGACAACTTTATATTAGTCAGTATGTATTCCAACTTGCAAAAGACGATCTTCATCACAGCGATTCTTGTTCTAACTTTTAAAGCCACCTCACATCAGACATTGTGTTTTTCTGTCCTTGTAGTCTCTTGGCTACTGTTTCCCCATTTCAAGCTCCATGTTTCTACTCGTATGTATTAGTGTAGTAGAAGTAAACCAACATCTCACAAGATAGACATGTAATACTACCACGTATAGGACATGTTTGTAATGGTTACATGCAGGCAAAGAGGGCGTTGCATCCTGTCGCATGCGTATGGTACAGCCGAGACACGTCGTTAAGAGGGATACTACAGAAAAAAAAAACGTGTTCTGTTGGTGATTTACCCAGGGACCTAACTCCGGATGACCACCATGTACGGGAGTGATTCTTCCCCCTCGTCAACATGGCGTCGGAAGTTTATAAAGGTTCCCTTCGCTAGCTTTTCTATGTCCGAGGCGTCCCTAGGGTCACCAAGTAACAACAAAGAACACGAAACTACTACTACCGAGGCCTCTATACACCACAATGCAGTTTCGAATATAATATACACAACTATAACCAAGTCATCACTGTGTTCTACTAACCCATTTCTCATGGACATAGAGGAGAGATGTGAGCACCGAGGCCAGTTGGGGCAGGTATGCCTTTTACTTATAATCTATCGGGTCATAACCGACGAGTGTTTAGCTATTTTTATCACCTGTATATTTACCTGTGAACACAACAAGCTTCCCCGGATCAATCTTAGGTGTCTCATATAACATGACATATCATGTACCTCGTTGCCTGAACCAGCGAAGTTATCGCGTCTCAGAGCAGACATTTACACTTTCATTAATTCTTCTGCCTGCCAAAGGGGTCTTTGCATCTTTCCCCAGAAACTCGTTCCAATGCAATATGTGTTTTCAATGTGATCGGCTCATTGCCTACATTTCACATCCAGACAAAAGTACAGGTTCTATGTTCCACTCCAACAGTCAAATAAGAAAAAATGTTAGCAAATTATTAAAAAAACGTTGGCCAAATACATAAATATATCGACCAGACTTATAAAATATAGTAAAATTTGTTAGCCTAACTGATAAAACTCGTGGTCAAATTAAGAATTATCTCAACCAAGCGTATAAAAAAAGAGGAAAAGCTAAGTCAAACTAATGAAAATGTTGGCCAGATACAGAAATATCTCGACCAACTTGATAAAATGTAGGACAAATTGTTATGCCAAACTTGACAAAACATGTTTGGTCAAATAATAAGAAACAGTCTAGAATATCATTAATAAAAAGTAGGGAAAATGGTAACCAAATTAAATTGAAAAAGGGTGACCAAAATAGGAAAGATCTCGAACCAAACTTATGAAAAGTAGAAAAGTTGGTTTAGTCAAATGTGAACAAATAGTGGGCCAAGTAGGAAATCATGTTAGCCAATAGGAAAAATATCGATTCAAGACTTAGAGATTTTCTCGGCCAAACTTATAAGACGTTAAGGAAACATTTGGTAGCCCGAAAGGATGAAAAATATTGGCCAAATTAAAGAAATATCTCATCCGAATTATAACAAGGTAAGAAACACGCTAGTAAAATCAAGAAATATGTCGACTGAGTTATACAATAGGCGAAACGATGGACAAACTTATAAAGATGTCGACCGTTATAAGAAAATGTATTACCCAAATTAGGAAAAAATATTGGACCAATGTTTTGAAATATCTCGACCAAACTTACAAAAAATAGGAAAATATGTCGACTAAAGTAGGAACATTTGTTAGCCAAAGATGAAAATATTGGTCAAGTAAAGAAATATCGCATCCAAACTTTTAAAATGTAGGAAACTTTATTAACCAAATGTGAAAAATATTGTCCAAGTAAAGACATGTTTCAACTAATCTTATAAATATGTCGTCCAAACTTATAAACATTAGGAAAATGTGTTAACCAAATGGGAAAATATTTGGCACCAGTGGAGAAATATCTCAACCATACTTATGAAAAGGAGGAAAATGTGTTAACCTAATGAGAAAAATATCGCCCAAGTGAAGAAAAAAGTTACACAAACTTATAACAACTTAGGAAAATGTGTTAACCTAATGAGAAAAATATCGATCCAATGTAAGAAAAAAGTTACACAAAACTTATAAAACTTAAGGAAAATGTTGTTAACCAATGAGGAAAAATATTGACCAAGCTAAATGAACAACCTACACAAACTTCTAAAATGTAGGAAACTTTATTAACCAAATGTAAAAAATATATGGGCTAAACTATGAAATATGTTGACCGAAGTAAGAAAATGTGTTAACCAAATGGGAAAAATATTGGCCAAGTGGAGAAATATCTCAACCATACTTATGAAAAGGAGGAAAATGTGTTAACCTAATGAGAAAAATATCGCCCAAGTGGAGAAATATCTCAACCATACTTATAAAAATTAGGAAAATGTGTTAACCTAATGAGAAAAATATCGCCCAAGTGAAGAAAAAAAGTTACACAAAACTTATAAAACTTAGGAAAATGTGTTAACCTAATGAGAAAAATATTGACCAAGTAAAGAAAAACGTACACCAAACGTCTGAAAAGTAAGAAAATTTGTTAACCAAAAGTGAAAAATATATGGGCTAAACTATGAAATATGTTGACCGAAGTAAGAAAATTTGTTAACCAAATGGGGAAAAATGTTGGTCAAGTAAAGAAATATCGCATCCAAACTTTTAAAATGTAGGAAACTTTATTAACCAAATGTGAAAAATATATGGGCTAAACTATGAAATATGTTGACCGAAGTAAGAAAATGTGTTAACCAAATGGGAACAATATTAGCCAAGTGGAGAAATATGTCGCCCAAACTTATGAAAAGGGGAAAATGTGTTAACCTAATGAGAAAAATATCGCCCAAGTGAAGAAAAAAGTTACACAAAACTTATAAAACTTAGGAAAATGTGTTAACCTAATGAGAAAAATATCGCCCAATTGAAGAAAAAAGTTACACAAAACTTATAAAACTTAGGAAAATGTGTTAACCTAATGAGAAAAATATTGACCAGGTAAAGAAAAACGTACACCAAACTTCTGAAAAGTAAGAAAATTTGTTAACCAAAAGGGAAAAATATGTGGGCTAAACTATGAAATATGTTGACCGAAGTAAGAAAATGTGTTAACCAAAGGGGGAAAAATGTTGGCCAAAACATGAAACATCTCGACCAAACTTATAAATATCTAGTGTAAACTTATAAAAAAGTAGGAACAAATATTGCTTCTGTAGTTATGTCAAACGTGTCTTGAACTTTTATCGGAACAGACATTTCACAAGACATAATCATCAACGTCAACACTTTCCCTCTTTTACATTACCGAAAGCTCCAACTTATCAGTCCAGAGTATCCACTAAAGAAGCACTTATGCATACTAATCACCCAGCTCTTCACACTCTTGGTTTTTTCTTATCTAACACAAAGTGTCTCTGTCTTTCATAGATAGCTTCACAACTTTTCTATGTAGCACCACTAACAACTCCAAACCTTCGTTGCACATGAGCTCTAATGAAACAGTCATAACAACATTTATGGCAATGCAATCTGTGGCTCCACCTGGGATAGTTTCAATATCATCTGAGTATTCGTCAGCAAAGATCCACTTCCCATGGCTGACATCTTCAACTTTCTATACCACAATGTCTGCTACACTAACCTTCCATTGGTCCATCTTTCAACAATACAAAGAGTGTTCTCGAAGTCTAGCTAACATAACATTGCTTACTTTGTCCACCTCTATCACACTTTGTCATTTCACAGCTGATATAGCGGCAAGTCTGCAACCAACCAACAGTGTCTGTTCTTAAAGCCACGTCTGCCTTATTGAGCCCTTGAATACCCTCTACCACATTGTCTAACCGACTTTCAACGTTTCATACCAAATAACATTAACAGTCTCTTTGATTACAGAACAGCTGATTTCTGCTGACTAGACAGATTTTCCAACCTCGTGGAGATAAATCATATGCCCCCTAACCTACTAGGCGCTATTCTAGACAACGAATATGGTCATCGACCAGCACCCTAGGCAGAACTTGAAAAAAAAAAAAAGAGCTTGGGTTAGTAAGAAAGAGTTTGTTGTGGTTGATGTCACTCTGGTAGTCCAAGGAATGCAACTCATTCATCTCATAACCCAAGCTCTGTTTTTTTTTTCAAGTTCTGCCTAGGGGTGCTGGTCGATGACCATATTCGTTGTCTAGAATAGCGCCTAGTAGGTTAGGGGGCATATGATTTATCTCCACGAGGTTGGAAAATCTGTCTAGTCAGCAGAAATCAGCTGTTCTGTAATCAAAGAGACTGTTAATGTTATTTGGTATGAAACGTTGAAAGTCGGTTAGACAATGTGGTAGAGGGTATCAAGGGCTCAATAAGGCAGACGTGGCTTTAAGAACAGCACTGTTGGTTGGTTGCAGACTTGCCGCTATATCAGCTGGAAATGCAAAGTGTGATAGATGGACAAAG